>CM019149.1:260523769-260871547 GCA_009733165.1 Naja naja | reverse complement strand
TTCCACCAGGCTGCAGTGTGCTGCCAGCTTCTAGTGTCATCCAGGGAAACTCAGTGGCTACCACATTTCACTTTTTCTATTTTAAATTTAATTAATTAAAGACGAATCATAAAAGGAGTTAGGAGAGGATTCATAATAATCATTAGAAGAGCATGCTTGCAGTTGTTTATACAGGGCATATACTTGACCCTTAGGCAAGGTAGAGAGGGTTTGGGATGAAAAGCTGTGATACATATGTTGCAAAGAGAAGGGAGACATTGAACAAAGCAGCACCCACTAATTAAATCACAAATAATGACTACATAGCATAGAATTTTTCCCATTAAGCCTGTGGGCAAACAAGCCCAAAAGCTTTCCCACCAAGATCCTAATTTATCAATTTTCAAATCCAAGGCCAAATTGTTGAAAATATTAAGCTGGTGCTGGATGGTTCATGACCCATCAAACAAATTAAAACAATATAGATTTTGTAGAATAGCCTTCTTCAACGCCTTGCATCTTATGGTTGATTGTTGAGATAACTGAAGAAGTAACATTAATTGTTTTGCTAAATTACAGAATTGTTTTTGCTAAATTACATGCAACAGAGTTAATGTTAAGGTGAGCGTGAGCAGCAATTGCTGGCACGCCCACTATAAACAAAGCTAGCACTACGTATTCAGCTTTATTAAGGTTGTTTCAGAGTCAACAGGTGTTATCTAGCATGACCCCTCGTCGAGAACGATTCAAGTGATGAAGCTGTTTAGAAAGTAAAACAGAATCAGCCGGCCGAGGCAGCATTGCACTTCACTAATATTAGCAGGAATATAATTAAAAGTTTCTTGACCACATGTAAAAACTATCCTTGAGGTAGCCAAACATGGGAAAAGTGAAAGAAGTCTCTTCCAAAGCTGTGCAGTTCAAAGTAGGTGAGCTAATACGATGACAGTGAGGTTTTTACTTGAAGATGTACAATTAACTACTTTTGCACAAGTTATATTTACAGGACTGCTACCATTGAGGTGTGTAAAGCAATTGCATCAAGGTGTGGATAATAAGCAGCAAATCACCAATTAGATATAGTCTTATAGTTAAAGTTCCCATGTAATAAAAATCCGCTTAAGCCAGTGTTTTGAATTACTGCAGAAGTGCAGACAGGAACTAAACATGTAGAAAGCAAATGTTCCATATCATAAGTTTCAGATAAGCAAAAGACATCATTCTGTGTGATGTTAGCCAAGCATAAGCAAATGAACCCGGATTGGACACTGTGCCATCTGTAAAGTCAAATTCCTGGGACTGGGACCAGATCTGGGGACTGGTGTGATGTCACGACATCCTTGGCTGGGTGGACACAATGAGCCTGGGTGGACACAATGAGCTGGAATCCACAAAGGTCCTGTAGAAGCAAACATAACAGCACAGCCTCGCCCCCTTACCCCCAAATAGTTAACTAAAACATTCAATTAATTTAAGGTAAATAGAAACATTCAATTACATTCAATTGATTTAAGGGAAATTATACTTTTAAAAACTTTTTTAGAGACCCTTCTAGAGACCCTTTCCCTCCTTTTATTTATTTTGGAGACAGGCCTTAAATGGCCGATGAGCATGTTCCATTATGGCTATATTCCAGGTTGTACAAAATTGCAAAAAAGCAAAATATCATGTTGTAAAAAAGAGGGCTTGCCTAGTAGGTAACATCCATTTGCCAAAGTTGATGATAAAACAATCTACTTGACTTGAGTAATTGAATATGGCAAGCTTGTGCCAGGCCTCTAGCATTTTGATGAAAAAAAAGAGTGATTGAAAAAAATCAGCAAAGCTATAGCCTTAAGAAAGAGGCCCAGAAAGGGTCAAGTGACTACGTATGTAAGAAATATCTCTGGTCTTGTAGTAGCTGTTGCAAAATTAAAAATAAGATCATAAGATTAGGGTCAATCCTGGGCATAATATAAGCACCTGGAAGATTAAAATAATTTGACACACATAATGAGAGTCAGAGATTAAATCAAAAGGCTGTTGAGAAAAAGTTTTGAAAGTTAAAATAGCAGGACACTTTCCAGGGAGCATTATGAGGATCCTGTAAAGGAAGAAGTCATTAAGCAAGCAAGCCAAAGTTCTTTAGGCAAACAATACAGCTTACATAGTCAAAAACATATTGAAGAGATAATGTATTTTGAAAATAAAATTGAAAATCAGACTTTACATAACTCCACCATTTATACCTTACTGTACTTATCAAAAATTAGAAGGAAAAGTTATTTGCAAAGCCCATTGTAGACCTTTCATGATTTTACCTGTTGTGCTGGCAATAGCCATGCATTCTTCACATTCTTGTTGTAAACCCTCCAGATGGAGTCAAATTTTAGTGTCAATTCTCTGCTTTAATCAGAATATGGATTAAGAGCATGTACAAAGTGCAGCTAGTTTTAAATTTTGATTCCCTTTGCTGAAACTGGGAACTGAGTCATCTTCAAAGATCCGGCAAATTGCCCACCTGGGAACCGAGCCACCTTTACAGATAACGTTCCAAATTTGCCAATCTCAGCCTATCTATCTGAGGCTCCTTTGTGTGAAAATCTCTAAAAAATCAGGAGATGAAGCTATGTAACCTATAAAAGTTATTTTCTAACCTCGCCTTTTCAAGGCAAAAACTCAAAGCAGAGAAAAAATTGTTAAAGTGATCAAAGCCTCATTCTCCCCCCCTCCCACCCCTACAACAACCAGCGAGGACAAGAAGGGGAAATGTTTAAAATAAATCTCATCCATTTTTCCACTCAACATTCTTTTCACCAATAAATCACACACAAATAATTTTCATCATGAGTAAAGCACACACAAATACACACACAAATAATCCTATCTTTCTCAGGTCCGGACCTTTCTCACACTCTTTCTTACTCTCCTTTCAATCTGGGATAGG
Source organism: Naja naja (assembly GCA_009733165.1). Classification (NCBI taxonomy): domain Eukaryota; kingdom Metazoa; phylum Chordata; class Lepidosauria; order Squamata; family Elapidae; genus Naja; species Naja naja. Next base: position 260,868,642 of record CM019149.1, on the reverse strand, counting down.
GTCAACACACAAACATTTATACCACCTTTTTACTATCAACATACTCACACATTTACACTGTAATCATACGGCTTGCATATTTATTCTTTTCTGAGAGCCAATAAGCTCCATTGTAGAGGATCTCATCCTCCAGGGCTGGAAATGATTACATACAGACACATTCTCACACACAACATTTCCAGACCTGGGGAGGGTTTGTCCCTTTAAATTTCCACATTTTTAAACCTGTAGTTTGTTCTCAGAGCATTGGGAGAACTTAAGGAGCGTTCCAATCACAAAGGTGATTGTGGGCCCGAACCACTGCCTATCTGCCTCCCACAACTCTAAGTCCAATCCAAAAGCCAATTTAATTCTCTGGTTGCCAAACATGTTACAATTAATTTATTTTGAACTTCAGCAATTCCAATTAGGGCTATACACAGGTAAAGGATATTTTCTTCAATTCAATCCTATTCAATTCTGCATACACTTATTTTACATTATTATACATACACAGCTAAGCTCTATTCTGCATGCAATTATTATACATTATTATACATACACATCTAAGAAGTTTTAATGAAAATCACATCATGAAAAGAATAGTAAACATTTTCTTCTTCTCTTAGTTCTTCCTAACATATAACACAGTAAATTAACCATATTTCTTTGAACAGCCCCATTGTACTGTATGGAGGGGCTTCCTAACAGATCTGTGTCTCATTCCATGCTTCTGAACAGCAGAGCTAATTGTGGACTATTGAACTCAATAGGGCATGCCTTCCACTTTCAATTCTGCCATCCAGTGCATCAGAAGAGAGCAGTTGCCTGTATTCTAGTTACATCCATTGTTCTCTCTTTAAACACTAAATAATCAAAAAGATTAAACATAAAAATTTAAACAAATAAATTTATGTGTCTCTGTCTTGGGTTTCTAGCTTGAATCTCCCCTTTCTAATTGTTCCTTTAATATTTTCCTTATGGGGTGTACAATGGCTTTGGAGAATCAAAATTTTAGCCTGCTCAGAAGGAGCTGAAAGTCCAATTGAGAAGATTTTGTGACAATTTTACCTGATCATAATCAGGAGTGGGGCTTATAATCAATTATTATTTTGGAGACATCAGAGCCAGATGTTTCCACTGCTTGATATTGAAACCATCTATGTAATATTTGAACAGGAGCCCTGGGTTCAAGATGTAAGGTATGCCCTATCTTTACCCAATCCTGCAACCTGAGCATCCCGGCTCAGGGTACCAGGACAATGTTTTCCTATCTCCTCAATCAGCTTATTTATGTGAGCCTCAGATACTTTTGCACCTGATTTATGTAACAGGAATTTAAGTTCCTGAACATGTTTCTGCTGATGCTGAGACAGATTGCAACCCATACTTACCACTGAAGGGGTCCCTTGGGACGACAGTGCACCGTGGGGTCTATTTCAGATGGCAGTAAGTACGTTGGCTGTTGCCTACCCGGGAGGGTTGTTGTCCCTGTTTGAAGCCATTTGTGGGGATTCAATAACCAGTCATTTCAGTGTCCAAAGATGTCTCCCCACATATGTGGCGTTTATTATTTTTATACCATTTTCACAAGCAGAAAAGAGCAGCATAGATACAGCATTGGGATTGGAGAATAGATCCCACATGGGTGAAACCCTCAACCATATTGGTGCAACCTCCCAACCAATCCTTAAGACTAGTGGTGATGTTAGTAAATGACATCACCTATATACCTGGAAAATCAGGGACTTTCCAACCCAACAGATAAAGGATGAATAGAGGATGATCATGGGTAGCAAAGAGGCCCCTCCACCAGGCTGCAGTGTGCTGCCAGCTTCTAGTGTCATCCAGGGAAACTCAGTGGCTACCACAGTTCCCCACCTCCCAGAAGCAGAAGATTATGAGGAGTTTCTCCCTGAGTGCTCTAGTAGGTTGGACCAATTCAGTTTGAAGTAAGTGGTTCTTCAAATATCCAGGTTGTGATCCAAAATGGATTTTATAGCTAAAACCAACATTTTAAATTGAATCAGAAACCAATCAGTAACCAGTGCTGCATTGGCAGCATTGGTATTAAATGCTTCTAAGCATGGCTGCCAGTTTATATTTTGACCATTAGTCCAGTTTTAGTTTCTGAGTGGGCTTTAAAAGCAGCCCAATATAAAGCATATTACAATAATCAAATGGGTGACAATGTGGGCATGATTTATTGCAGTCATGAAAAGATAAGGCACAATTAGTGCCCAGTCAAAACTGGGCGAGTTCTCCAGCCACAGCTTCCATCAGCTGTTCATGCAGAGCCATGAGTCCAGAATGACTCCTGATTCTTCACTGGTAGTTTTTGCTCATCTAGAGATCACAATGGGGTTAACATTGATTCTGATTCGATTCTGTTTCCGAGGATGAAGTGGATGGACAGGACGCCTGAGTTCCACCACATGTTTGTTGGACCCGTGCCCTTCCTGGCTGGCTTATGCCGCCAGGGAGGTCACCTGCGGCTGGCTCCAGGCAGTTGTCAACGCTTCATTAAGGGAGGGTGTCTTTCCCACTGCCTTGAAGGAGGCGGTGGTGAGACCCTTCTGAAGAAGCCTGCCCTGGACCCTACCGTGTTAGACAACTCCAGTCTCCAACCTTCGCTTTAGCGAAGGTTGTCGAGAGTGTGGTGGCTCAGCAGTTTCCGCTTTCCTGGATGAAGCTGACTACCTGGATCCCAGATCATCGGGCTTCCGCCTGGTTTCAGCACGAGACGGCATTGGTCGCACTGATGGATGATCTCTGGAGGGCTCGGGACAGGGTTTTTCCTCTGTCCTGGTCCTATAGACCTCTCAGCGGCTTTCGATACCATCGACCATGGTATCCTCCTCCCTGGAGGGTTGGGTATAGGGGCACTGTGCTTGGTGGTTCACCTCCACCTCTCGGGCGACGTAGTCGGTGTTGGCGGGGAGGTCTACCTCGAGGGTGCTCTCTTGTGGGGTCCCTCAGGGTCGGTCCTCTCCCCTGGTTTAACATCTACATGAAACCGCTGGGTGAGATCATCCGTGGTTTTGGGGTGAGTTTCCATCAGTACGCTGATGATACTCAGCTGTACATTTCCACCCGAACCAGATCGTGTGATGCCCTCTCCCTGATGACCCAGTGTCTGGATGCGGTATGGATTTGGATGAACGGAAACATGCTTCGCTCAACCGCCAAGACTGAGTGGCTGCGCACGCATCTCGTCCAGCTTGGAGTGTCCATCTTTGGCCATAGGGGGAGTGTACCCCTGTGGATAGGGCTGAATCTGGGGGTCCTCCTGGATGCTCGGCCTCGGTTGGAGGAGCAGGTGGGGGCCGCCGCCAGGGGGCCTTTGCCCAGCTTCGCCTGGTTCGCCAGCTGCGCTTTTTCTGGACCGGATGCCTGCGACGTTACTCATGCCCTTGTTACCTCCAGACTACTACTGCAACGCCTCTATTTAGGACTGCCCTTGCATACCATCCGGAGATTGCAGCTGGTGCAGAATGCGGCGGCGCTGGTGGTGATGGGAGTTTCCGTTCTCCCATGTTACCCTCCTGCGCTGCCTTCATTGGCTACCGGTTGCGCTCGGGTGAATTCAAGGTTTTAGTGTTAACATTCAAAGTCCTTCATGACATGGGTCCCCAATATTTAAGGGAGCGTCCTGCCGACATCAAATGCCAACCGCCTGCGAGCACATAGGCAAGGACTCCTTGGGTCCCATCGGCTGGCCAATGCCGCTGGCGTCCCCCGACGACGAGCCTATTCTATAGCGCCCCAGACCTCTGGAACCAACTTCCCTGGAGCCCGTCTGGCCCCTGACCTCCGCACCTTCCATGATTTGAAGACCTGTTGTTTAACCAACGGTTGTGATTTTCATGGTTTTATGGGATGTTTTAAGGATGGGTGTACTGTAATTGTAATGGGGCTTATTTTAGTTTAATTTGCTTTTAAATTATTTATTGTTGCTGTTGTTTTATTTGTAAGTCTAGTCTTCTGGAGATGGGGTGCATATAAGTCCCATTAATAAATAAATAAATAAATAACAGAGAAGACTAATGAAAAACAGCACTCCATCTTGCTTGTGTTCAGCTTCAGCTTGTTCTCTCACATCCTGACCTATAGATCCTTAAAATTTTGACACAATATATTAGCCTCAACAACCATGATTTCATTATTTTATACTGCTTCCACCCATTTTGGCCTTTCTTCTTCATGTAGAAGAGTAACACTCAGTTCTTTTTTTTCCCACTAAAAGTATATCTTCTGGACATCTTCTTTCATTTTGGGAAACTTTTCCTTTTTCCATCCCACTGACCAAGCATTTTATAAAAGTCTAATACATTTCTATGTTACAGCTTCTTCACTTCCAGAAATTCAATCTGATGCCTTATTCTCTGAGAATTTTTTTCACTTGTGACTACTTTCCCAATTCATTTTGTAGCCATGACATTCCCTCAGTTGAAGAAGCACAGCATGTGCCTTGAAACAGATACTACAAGGCCTGATTATGTGCCCATAAGATGATGTCAACTCTTGGCAATCACATATATTTTCCAGGAAGATGGCTCCTCAACTTAGTTCTTCAGTCCCACAGGCAATACTTGTATGCTATTATGTTAGGGTTTAATAGCAGAATCTGTCTGACAGAGATCTTCTCTTGCCATATTGTACAAAAAGAATCAACTCAGAATTAAAGTGAGTTTTTTCACCTCCTCTTGTCTATCCAGGATAAGCTAATGCTTACATAAGTCATTGAATTCTTTCTTCAAGGGCATTTCTGAACTCTCTACTCATTTATAAAGACATGTCCCTTCCTTGTTTTTCATAGAAATCAGATAGTCCTTCATCCAAACTCTGTTCATGATTTTTACTTGAATCAGAATATATCATGGTCTAACTTTTTCCTGTCAATCCCTGTGGAAACATAGCTCCGTGTTTGAATGACCATCATATTATTGCCTCCTACCTGGGCTATATGGCTTCATTCCACCTGGATCAATGCTTATTCTTGGATTTTAAGGTCCATCTAAAGTTTGTGGTCATCCTATGATCAATCAAACTATGTTAGAAACTGTCCAATCAGCCATTTCTTTCTAATTTATGGTCTTCTCACAAATGCAACAAAAGCATTGACATCTTACCAATTTTTATTGGAACAACCAGAGAAGGTGGCATGGCTTCAGTCTTCTACTCTTAGAATCTAGACCTTCATTTCTACAGGAAGCAATATTGGAAGGACTGTCCTCTTCTTGGTTATCTTATGACCGTCAGGTTTACTTTAGGTAAGTAGAGTGCTAATCATCCATGTGAATCAGATACCATGATGAAAAAGAACTGGTTACTAATCTTTGCCCATATTTCCTTAAATGGTTATTTATGAATCCACACACATATACATCCTATTTGGCCTCAAATAATTCTGGTTGGTTTTTTTGTTCCTTCCATGTCAGATTTAGAAACTGAGGGGCTCAGCAGGACCCACACCTAGCTATTCGGTACATATTTGAGACTCCTGCCAAACATTTCTATAAGCCTAGGAAGTTCTAAACAAACACCTAATTCCCGTGTACGAGTTCATATTTGAAGAACTGCAGTTGTAGTTAAGAAATCAATTATTCCCTTTGTTCTTTTCAGATCCCTTAAACAAATTTTAATCAACTTCTACCAAACGCTACTCATGCTTGTTCTCTATGGAAAATACACACAAAGTCAAAGTTTTGTTATGCACAGCCGTCATTACAACAGTGGGAAAAAATAGCTACAGAACTGCCACTGTATCTCTTTCAGCCAAAGGAAATTGCCTGCCAAAATGTTAATTCTTTCTTCTTTGGCTTATTATCAGGTATGAAAAAAGGAGAGAGAAGTAACTACTTTACTGAAAGAAAAAAATATTTTTATTTATGACTTAACTGCATTTGCTAGATGAAATCACCAAAATGGGGAGATGAATTGTGGACCTCTGGAGTTTTATTTTTGGGTGGAGTGGGAGAGCTCTTGCTCAACATGCAGATATAACTCCTCTTGCAGTACTTTCCATTAATAACTTATCTGACTAAGGAGGAGGTGGTGAGTTATGATTCCCAAGATGCTCAATAAACATGTGTAATTGAGATGCAACTGTTCAACTGTTATTTCCTTTTTATTATTACAATCATGGTGCACAATAAAAATTGAGTATCATAAATGAACTGAATGAATGAATGAAACTTGACAACTGAAATTATTACATCAAAATTCATTCAGCCAAATAGAAAGTAGAATAGAAAGTAGAAGTGTGGAAGACTGACTTTCATAATTCTTAGAATATTCACTGTAAAGCTGTGAATTTGGCAGATTGTAGTCCAACATGTATAACTGAAATGCAATGGTTTACCTGTATCATGAACCACCACAATAACATCATCAATGGAGTTACAATGAAAATTGTAATTATAATTATAATTGTAATTGTAATGAAATTGACATCAAAAACTGAAGAATTGAAAAAGGTTGTGATAAAGTAGTAAATACACAATAAATTTGATTTAGGGCCGGGGCACTTTGGGCATTCATCCTTCTTTTCTACATTAGAAAAAAACATTGGTATAAGAAATACATTTGTTGATATTAGTAATCTTGAAACTAAATTAGAGACCAGTTTTTTCCCCACAAAGTGCTTTCCTTCAAGCTTAGGAGGTTTATTTTTTATTTATTTTTGATATTTTTTATCTCTCATGCCTCAAAGTGCCCTTTATTATTTTTTGTAAATAACTCAAGGAGGCAAATAACACTCTTTCCTCCTCATATGTTCCCTACAATGGCTGTGAGGTGAATTTTGGCTGAAAGGGTGGTTTTTCAGATGGTTTTTCATACCTATGGTAGGACTGGAAATCACAATCTCCTGGTATGTGGATAAATCCACTGATATTGACAGCTGCTCTGTCATTAGACTTGTCAAAGTGTGGAATTGCAGTTTGACCTTGGATTGCTATCATCAGGATTCTCATTATCAACATCCTAATTCTTTTCAGCACAAGTGTCCTTGGTGGACTTGATAGTAGTTCTGGCAGAGATGGAGTAGAAGGCCAGATGACTGGAATACAGATGGTAGGTCAATTCAAGCATAAATCATAGGTGCCAAGCTCTAGGAGAAAAAAGCATATCAATATAACTGATGCCAACTTGCTTATGCTTATATTAGATATTGCAGTAGAAACATTTTCACAGTCACTGTTGGGCTAGGTACAACTCGTTATTTTGAATTTTCCTCATTGTATTACCCTTCCACTTTCTGTTTTAGATTCCTTTTGTTATTCTGCTTGCTTAGAGTGGCTAACAGCGTCTAGGCTTCAGGTGACAAATAGATAAATAGACTGGCAGATGATAGAAAGAGAGAGCGCAATGTCTAACAAAATAAAATGGTAACATTTTAAAGCAACACATTCAGGTGTGGAAAGCATAAAATTTACTGTTCCCTTTTAATTTTTTATATGTTTCTCATTTGTTGGATGACTTCATGATTCATTCATTTTACATCTACCTTTCCAGGACCCACAACAACCTGTCTGATACACATTGTTTAATTTTTTTCTCTTCCTTCCCCTTCCTTTTTCTGTCTAGACTCCAAGCAAAAAGCCTTTCTAATCTCATAGCAACCTTAAAAGAAAAAAAAGAAAAGAAATAGACACATGGTGTGATGGAGCACAGATGATGAAGTTCCAATTTTTACTTCCATATGTTATTTCCACTATTGGAGCACAGTAATAGCTATTAATCAAGTTAAATAAGATCAGTCTAAGTCCTTACTTGTTGTGGTATGAGAAACTGCTATGGTAGAAGAAGTATTGTACTACCATTTTACAAAATTGCAAGAGCCATTCTTAACCACAGATTACATTTTTTCCTACTGCGTTGTTTTAGTTTCATATTCACGTTTCTCATGTTTAATTTCATATATTTATTTTAAACAAATAAATTATTAATTTATTATTATTTATTAATCAAGATCACATGGTTACCTATTTCACAAATAGTGACTCTGGGTGATGTATAACAATCAATTAAAATAACAACATATAAAAACAATAGCTATAAAATATGTTAATCATTTTTAAAAACTAAAGTATTATTGAAAAATAGATAAACTACAAGGAAAGGACAGAGTGAATATACAACCCAAGTTGAGGCATCTATGAATGTTTCTTGTTCCCTAGGATCCCAGGATCTAGTGGCATAACTTTCTTGTAGCACTGGAAAAAGTGCCAGCTGTCAGCTCTCATAACAGTGGCATAATGTAAAAAAGGCGCTCACCTTCAATCCCCAGATATGCAGTGAAGCCTTGCTCTCATGAACCATAATGTTCAAGGTACATCATGGCAGCAATTACATTATTTTCTTAATGACATCATTACATTGCATCATGATTTCAGTACATAACTGTCATAAGTCACCATAGATGTTATTAAAAAATGGGGTAACACTGAAGTAAATGTAGCAGCTTTCCCTGTACTACGTCAGATGCAACAAGCTTGTCAATTTAAGGGGAGGGATGCAAATGGCACATTTCATTTAACATCCCTTAAACATGGGTCTGTTAATTTTTCCTTTCTTTTCTTTTTGCTATATTTACAGTTTTTAAAATTTGATTGTTCATCTATATCAGTGGTTCCCAAAGTGGGCAGTACCGCCCCCTGGGGGGCAGTGGGAAGACTTGGGAGGGCGATAAGAGACAAGGGGCAGCAGAGGAGTGCTGGAGGTGGGCCCCTCGCAGAGCGCAATTCAGGGATGGGATTCTACCGGTTCGCACTGGGAGGGTGACCAGGGAGCACGATGCTATGCTTCTCACCACTGTGAGAATGATGCGAGTCAAGCCTTGAGAGGGCGGATCTTCCAGTCCATGGAGTTTGCATAGCGGTAGCCTGCACTCATCTAAAATGCTTGGAGGGGCAGCTGGCAGAGGGGCGATGCAGGAGGAGTAAGCCTCATGCTTCCTGGTTGCTTCCCACACTCCCCCTCAGCAGCCGTGACCTGCAAGCCCAGCAGCTGACAAGATATGGGCTGGCGGGGAGTTGAGTAGCAATGGGTCTGCCCTGGCAGGCTCACCTTTACCTCTGCCACCAGACAAGGGAGGAAAGTAAGTTTGCAGGCAGTTGGAAAAACCCAAACCACTGCAGTTTGGGCTTTCCCGACTGCCTGCAAACTTACCTTCCTCTCATGGCTGGTGGCAGAGGGATAGGTGAGCCAGTCAGGGTGGGCTGGCTCACCTTTCCTGCAGCTCACTTCTCCCGCAGTTCATGCGGTGGGCGGGGCTGCAGCCACGCTTGAAGTTCCCAGCCCTTTCTTCAAAAGAGGCAGGGATGGAAGTCCCATCCTCAGCCCCTTTTATGGACCCAGAAGCCTTACCTGGCAACTTTTTTTGGCAACACAGGACCGGGCATGAACAAACAATCACGCCTGATTCCTGGGACTCTGAGAGACTCGTCACAAGCGATGCCGCCAGGTGAGTACCTTGTTGGAAGAGTGTGTGTGTATGTGTTTGTTTGTTTCAGGTGGGTCTCCTACCTTTGGGAAGATAGAGGAAAGGGGGAAAGGAAGGGATAGAGAGAAAGAAAGAGGGGGAAAGAAAGAAAGAGAAAAAGAAAGAAAGAGAGGAAGAGAGAGAGAGGAAGAGACAAGAAAGAAAGAAAAAGGAAAAGAAAAGGGAGATAGAAAGGAAGACAAAGGAAGAAAAGGGATAGATAGACAAAGAAAGGGATGAAGGAAGGAAGGAAAAAAAGAAAGAACCAAGGTCAAGTAGCTCTGGGGAGGTCAGTCATAAATTAGAACACTTGCTAAGCAACTGACCATTAAGCGAGGACCACTTGTATTTGGTTTGCCAATCACATGGCCACCTGGCCACGTCCACCCAGTCACATGACCACCATGCCACACCCACAAATTAGGCCATGCCCACAGAACTGGATTTTTAAATTGGATTTTCAAAGATTTTTAAATTGGATTTTGAATAAATGTGCAATTAATGGTTACAGTTTTGAATTTTACTGTTACTATCTTCCTTACTGGGTCGAGCAACCACTATTCCGAATAATGCTATTTATAGGGGAGGGCACTGAGGATGAGTTTGTAGCACCAAGGGGTGGTGGACTGAAAAAGTTTGGGAACCACTGATCTATATGTAGATCAATCAATTTATCACTGGCTGAAGAATCACATATGAACCCATCATGTATTATCTGTCCAGGGTGATATAACAGGTGGAGTACAGTACATTAAGCCTTCAGAATAGGTCTAATGCAGCTTAATGTATTCACTCATTATGTGGCGAATGGAATAGAAAGCACACTTATAAATTTGGGGCTATGAAACTGAAAGGGATAGCAATCACTCTGTGTGATAAGACTGCAGTTTAAAACTAGCTCAACAATTTGGGATAATAGGACAAAATGAATGAGTTGAAATTTAATAAGGGTAAGTTTTCATAAGAACAAGTTATACTTTGAGAATATCAGTTTAGTATTCAATAGCAGAAAAAATCTTGGGGGTGGTTAGGATTCATTGCTGATGAAAAGGTGATTATAAATTGTCAGTGTATTGTCTTAAAAATCCATTGCTTATAATAAAAACACCCTCCATTGTTTATAATAAGCAAGAACATGCTCTGACTTTGCTTTGGTTTTTCTAGGTTTAAAGTCTCTTATGTTGTCCCCTTCATACTACCTGCTATGGAAATAATAATTCTACTCTTCTTTTTCTTTCTTCTCCTCTTCTTTCTTCTCCTTCTTCATACCATCACTAGGATTAAAAGAATGGAGATGCACGCAATCAGATAGGTACAGATTAACAGAGTTGGAAGGGACCTTGTAGGTCATCTAGTCCAACCCCCTGCCCAAGCATACCTACACCATTTCTGACAGATGGCAGTCCAGTCTCTTCAGTGATGAAGCTCCAACAACTTCTGAAGGCAAGCTGTTCAATTGGTTGATTACTCTCACTGCCAGAATATTTGTCCTTATTTCCAGGTTGAATCTCTCCTTGTTCAGTTTCCATCCATTATTCCTTGTCTGGCCTTTGGAAAATAGCTTGACCCCCTCCTCTCTGTGGCAGTATCTCAAATATTTGAACACTGCTATCATGTCTCCCTTGGTCCTTCTCTTCATAGACTAGGCATGCCCAGTTCGGCAACCATTCATCGTATGTTTTAGCCTCCAGTCCCCTTATCATCTTGATTGCTCTTCTCTGCACCCTTTCTAGAGTCTCAACATCTTTTTTTTAGTGTGGTGACCAAAACTGGATGCAGTATTCTAGGTGTGGTCTTACTAAGGTTTTATAGAGTGGTATTAGTATTCCATTTGATCTTGATTATATCCCTCTGTTAATGCAATTTAGGATTGCATTGGCTTTTTGGCTGCCGCCACACTCTGTTGGTTCATATTTAATTGGTTGCCCACTAAGATTCCAAGATCCCTCTCACAGTTACTGCTATTAAGCCCGGTTTCAACCTGTCTATCTTTCTATCATATCATGTAACTTTCTCAATAAACCTTATTTATACTCAGTGGTTCTTAAGCAATGGTCTTTAGATAATCTTAATGTGTTTGGTTCTGTTCACACATATTTGCTCTATTAAATACTGTATGGAAGATTTCAGTCACAATTATCTCAACTTCTTCAATTTTAGTGTAATAAATTAAATTAAATTAAAGTTTTTGTTCTGGCTTTGTTATTTCTGCACTATATCCTACAACACCTTGAATCTTCAAATACCTACGCAAGGGTCATCTTTGTACACTTTAGTTCAGCATTAAATACCATCATTCCAGACATTCTTCTAATTAAACTAAACCAGTTTGCAGTACATGAGCACACTTGTAAGTGGATCATAAGCTTCCTAACAGACAGGAAGTAGCAGGTGAAGCTGACAGAATCACATCTGATACCTGTACAATTAGCACAGCGTCCCCGCAAAGCTGTGTGCTTTCTCCACTTCTTTTCTCCCTATATACCAATGACTGCATCTCAAACGATCCATCTGTTAACATACTGAAGTTTGCAGATGATACAACTGTGATTGGTCTCATTTGAGACAATGACAAATCCGCATACAGACGGGAGGTTGTACAACTTGCCTCTGGAACTGAACACACTCAAAACTATAGAAATGGTGGTAGACTTTAGGAGAAATCCTCCAATACTACCACCTCTTACAATACTAGACAACACAGTATCAACAGTAGAGACCTTCAAATGTCTAGGTTCTATCATGTCTTAAGATTTAAAATGGGCACCTAACATCAAAAACGTCATAAAAAAGCACAACAAAGAATGCTCTTTCTGCACCAACTCAGATAGCTCAAACTGCCCAAAGAGCTGCTGATACAGTTCTATAGAGGAATTATTGAGTCTGTCATCTGCACCTCTATAACTGTCTGGTTTGGTCCTGCAACCCAACAAGACAGACACAGATTTCAGAGGGCAATTAGGACTGCAGAAAAAACAATTACTACCAACCTGCCTTCCATTGAGGACCTGTATACTGCACGAGTCAAAAAGAGGGCTGTGAAAATATTTACAGACCCCTCACATCCTGGACATAAACTGTTTCAACTCCTTCCCTCAAAACGACGCTATAGAGCACTGCACACCAGAACAACTAGACACAAAGACAATTTCCTCCTGAATGCCATCACTCTGCTAAACAAATAATTCTCTCAACACTGTCAAACTATTTACTAAGTCTGCATTACTATTACTATTAATCCTTCCATCCTCCCATTCACCTATCTCCTCCCTTTTATGACTCTATGACTGTAACCTTGTTGCTTGTATCCTAATGATTTTTATTGACTGTTTCCTAGCATGATTTGATTGCTTATTGTATCCTATGACTATTATTAAGTGTTGTACCTTTTGATTCTTGACTCTCGACAAATGTATCTTTTCTTTTATTTATACTGAGGGCATATGCATCAAGACAAATTCCTTGTGTGTGCAATCACACTTGGCCAATAAAGAATTCTATTCTATTCTATTTTTTGCTTTGGGCATCTGACTTCAAAGTGGCCCTTGGTTTAAAAAGGCTGCATAGCTCTGCCCTAATGTGAAATTCATAAAAATGAATACCGGCAACTCATTATGTCCATCTAACCTAATCTAACATTTTCTAATATAGAAGTGAATTCCATTTTTTGCTGATTACTTTCAGTTATGGTTTCTACTTTTCCAAAGAATGGTGGAAGGAATCAGTTGATAGTTATTTGAAGGAGCATATAGGGTCAGAACAAATAGCTAATAATCTCTTTATAATCACTAATTATATACTGTATTTCAGGTTCTGGAATTATTAAAATTCTTTTTTCATTCTTTCTACTACAGAAATACTGAACATACTGTGCATCTTGCCACCCAATACTGTTGCTGCTTAAAAAGGATGAAATGTGCAACTGAAACTTGGACATTTGGTATTTTGTCTTCTCTTTAGGATTTGCTTAAACAAAAAATAAAATAAAATACATAAACAGACCATGTTTGCTTTGGCAGTCAGACACAGGCTGTCCCATTCCAGAATAGAAGCATACTTCAAATGCTCAAATTAGACAACTGCAAATATTTGTATGTGGACAGCATTCATCCACCAAAGCAACACCTGTTCACATCAAAGTTGTTTAAATATTTGTATATCCTTTTCTAAACACTTGAAATGCTATTACCTCTCTCAGATAATTCTAAAATTTTAAGCACATAAATCACTTCTGACTGCTGATTGGGATTAAATGAGAAATTTTTCAATGGGTACTCAGATATAAACTCACCCTTTTGTCAGAATCAGGCATTAACTCTCTTAATTGTCAGGGGAAAAAGTCAGTTACTAATAGCACAATTTATACATCACAGAAAACCCATGTACATCATAATTTTGAACTCAAGTACATTTTAGCTTCCAAATGTGCACTTGATGTATTGGGAAACAACAGTCCTGTGAGGTGAATTGGGCTGAGAAAAAGTAATCCTGATATATTATATTGTTTCTAAGAGAACTTGGAATGGGCTACATGAAAAATGGGGAAAGATCACAAAGTATCAAGATCTCAAAACTGAAATTGAAAGATTGTGATATAAGCTGAATGTGGTGATCCCAGTGGTTATTAGCATACTGAGTACCATACCAAACAATCCTGGGTGGCACTTAGAAAATCTGTGCATTGACAAAATTTCCATCAGCAAAATTTCCAAAAGGAAACACTGTTTGGATCTGGACACCTGATTACTCCAGTAGATTAAGACAACCTAGGTTCATGAGAAGAACCTGATGCATATGAAGGCCACCACCAGCTAAACAACTGGCAGCTGTAATTTCAAATTGTTGAGTATATAATTATAGTTTATTAAAGTTGTATTCAACCTAACTCTCAATGATTCTGGGAAGCTGACAACAATCAAAGAAATTCCTATAAAAACAATAAAAGAAAAAAGTCAAAGATAAAAAATGGCAAGCACAATGAAGCGAACAGCTCACCTTCCATTTTTGAAAGCCTGGATGAAGAGAGAGATCTTCATAGGTCCCATAAACATCAGTGAAATGGGAGCTATTCTTACCTTGGGAAGAATTTGAAGGCAATAAAGAGATCTTTATTTCAATCAGACTACAGGAACCTGAAGCGCTACTCAGGTGACCTTCAGGACACAGCTAAACCTCCAAGTGTTTCAATGACCCTCTAAAAGGATGCAAATGACCAGCTGCCTGCAAGGAATATAAATCCTTCCATTCCCCACCATCCAGCCAGAGCTGAAGAAGCTTATTGGATGAGAAGCAAAACATTTTCAAAGAAAAAAAAACAAGAAGTCCAGTTGCTCCCAGAAAAAGCACTTTTGGGACAACCATGACCTGGATGACTGAGAATCTCTACAGTCTTTTATTTCAATCATAATGTTTTATTTGCTGGATTTATTTCCTGAGAGATTGGGTTGAGAGGGAGTGCCAGAGCCAATCTTTCCACTTTCTTTTCATCCCTGACCTTCCTTTGTCCTAGCCCATTCCTTTAAGCACTATACCATCTGTCTCTGTTAGGATTAATTTATTTAAAAGAATATTCTAATAGTAATGTATTATAGGAAAGAAGAATTAGAGAATGGCTCCAAAGTCTTCTGTGCAATAAAAATTTGGCAAACATGTTCATAATTCAATATTTGCAAATACTTCTTTTCTTAGAATATATCACTTGTACAGCCTTCTTTCCATTTATCACTTGCTTGCTTGATTGTCAGGTCTTTATTATCTATTAATCTGCTTGCTTCATCCAAAACCCTACATATAATTATGAATAGACATTGGTTATTCAAATTAAATTGTGCTATCCTGAAGAGAACACCATTTTCCCAAGCATTTTGAAATATCCATGCCAGATATTATTAGGCTATAAAAGTCTTTTTTTTTACTTTTGGAGATATGCCAACCAACCATATTTTGAAGATATGCTAAAAAACAACAAAATTGAATTTTAATCAAATAAAAATGTGATTGAATTTACACATCATTATGCACTTGAAGTCTCAGAAATGGTGCTTTGAGGTTCCTAAAGGAAAAAAGAATCATTTATATCAGTGTTATCCATTTATAGCCCTAGGAATGCATGCGTCTTTGAAGGAGACATGCTGGGACTGGTAGTCAAAAAATAAGAAAAGTGGGCTATGACTGTGTGATTAAGGAGCAGAATTTTTTTATTAAAGGAATAATTTTTTTATTAAAGGAATAGAATTTCAATCATAGGATTGTGGTTGATTTCTTGATTTATTGAAGAAAGCAACCACAAATGGCCCTGCTTTGAACCTTTGAGTGGACTTCCCTGTGCCCCTTTGAAAATTACGGGTAAATTGTTATTTTTAGTAAGGCAAAAAAGGAAATCAATTAAATGTTTCAGGAAGAATGTATTGATTCTTTTACATCAACCTAATGTTAATTGTTTCAATATTTACTCATCTAAACCAAACCAATTAATCCTGACCCTCTCCATTTCCTACTCTAGGGAAATCCTACAATTGCATATTTGCCACTCCAAGGTCAAAGATGACTCATGATTCAAAAAAGATAGTGGCCTTTAACTTTTCTCTAGTTAAAGATGAAGTGTGCGCTCATAGAACCAGTTGTTAAACTGGTTGCAGCTGGATTTCCGGTTGACGTCGCGGTCAGAATGGCTTGGAAATTAGCAGGCTCTGTCAAGCCCCACGAAATCCAGCAGGCAACTGCTGTCAGGAGATCCTACAGAGTCAGAGCTGCCTTGCAGGGCTGGCAAAGAAAGGAGAGGTGCTTTGTGGACCATGAGAAACTTGCAATTTCATTGTTAGATCAGAAGCAAGCTCTCCTGAGAGGCAGCAGGGATGATGGCCATTTTTGGCAGTCACAAGCTGGGACAACTGGGACCAAAAGATTTGTACTGGAGCGGTGCATGGACAGAGCATTGAAACAGGGTGATATTATATCCAACTCTTACTTCAAAGACTTGATTCAAATATAAGAATTTTTAAAAGTAATCCCCAAGTGCTAAGGAATCAGCGAGCAGACATGTGGAGAAGATTAGAGATTGAAAATTAAGAGGCAAAAGAATGCCCAAAGGAAGCTTTAAAATATAGAAAGCCTGGAGAAAAGCTAAACAACTTGAAAGGTAATTTTTGGGAGGAACTGTCTTTTTTATTTGTATTCTTAAACCCTCTGGATCTATTGGAAAAGCAGCTGTTTTTGACATACTGTTTGCTGAACAGTATGCTGTTCAAATGCTGAAACTTGGAAGGAGTGCCATCTACTGGAAGAAGAGGAGCATTACAGTGTGAGAACTTGCAGTGAAAGTGCAGGTATGTCTAATACACATAACAGAAGTAGGGAAAGCAGTCTGATCTTTACTTTATCTCAGAAGGCGATTTGGATATTTTGAATTACTGCGTGAGTTTCACTTCCCTCTTGAAGATTTTAAAGACAAATTAAATTGCTAATGAATAAATTCTATCCAAACTGGTTATTGGACTGAGGACTTGAAAGATTGGAGAAAACATAGTGGACTAATGTGAATTTGGGCTACTAATGCTGTTTTACAGAATATCATATGAGGCAAAAGAAGAAAAGTGATGAAAGAAAAGAGGAAAGAAGGAAAATTAAATAAGACCTTAAAATTTGGACAATTGGGAAGACAAATAATTGGAAAATTAAAAGATTAAAATACTAAAGATTTTTAAAATCTATAAATTTAGGGGATTTGGAGACATAACTATGAGATTAATAACTGGCTCTATGGGAGTGTTTAAATATTGAAACATTGGAACTATAGAGGTATATTAAGTAATTTTTATTGAATTGTAATAAAATGGATTACCAGGGGATAATAGAGGGATATGAAGAAATAACTGTGTTAAAATATATTGTGAATCTCAAACTTTTAAGGATTAGAAATTGTGGGGATTTTGAGAGATAATCCTGGGATCGACTGAATTGAAAATATGGTAGAAAAATGAGTAATTTTTAAAATATTAAATAAAAGTGACTTAATAAGGGATAATAAATACACAGTGAAAAGAAATGTTAATTATATTTAAATGAACTAATGGAAAAAATAAGAAAGAACTATAAAGAGAGAATAGTATTGTTGAAGTTGGAAGATTATGATTATATATACTTATTTGTATTATCATTGTTAGTATTGTTTAAAAAGGACATTGACCCAGTCAATGCACTGTCCACAAAATATGTATGCTGTGAAATGAAAACTGTAAATAAAACATGAAATTAAAAAAAAAACTGGTTGCAGCCCTTTATTTCAAAGATCATGTTCAGCTGTGCAATTCCTGCATTTTCTGTTATAAAATCTTCCTGGAATTTTCTCTAATCCTAGCAAACATTATAGTACAATAAATTCAAACATTCCTTGAGTAATAAACATCATTCCCTATAATTAATTTGCAGACAATTTCACACTGACTTGGAAAAAAGTTTGTCAATATTGGTGGCTCAGGCTGTAAATGCCTGCTCTTAAGATCCAGCTGTCTACAATTACTGTAGGCTCGAATCCCACCAGGCTCAAGGTTGACTCAGCCTTCCATCCTCTCGGGGTAGGTAAATTGAGGACCCAAGATTGTTGGGGGCAATTAGCTGACCTTGTAAAAATGCCGCTTAGTAATAAGCAGGCATATACAATGGAATGAAGGCTATTGCTGTGCACACTGGGTTGTATCCCAAAAATTGTAAGCCGCCCTGAGTCTTCGGAGAAGGGCGGCATATAAATGTAATTAAAAAAAAATATTGGAAATTCACTTATCTGTAAGAATTTTGCTGAAGAATTCTACCATGAGAACTGTAGACTTAGAAGACTTAGCTTTAAAAAAAGCATTCTCCCCAGTCGTATACCAAGAAAGCTAAACCAAACCTATTTAATAAAAATGTTTGATTTGTGGCTACAGCAAAGAGGCACATAGGTTTCAGTCTGTCATTTTTCTTTCTTTCAGGTTTATAGAATTGAAGGATAGACATACTGTACTATTTCCTTTGATGCAACTCAAGACAACAATATTGGAGTACAAAGGAATACAAAATTGGTAACATGTTTTTCCTTCCTTTCCCTCTCTTTTATTAAACACTCTGCTTGTTTCCCCTTTAGGTTTGAAATATTATCAGAATCTGTATGCCTGTGGAACATTAAAAAGGTTGCTTTGTTTAACGGAATGTTCCCAAAAGTACACATAGCAAAACAGCTTGGAAGTGAACTGTAGGCACTTATGCATAATGGATTGTGGCTTTTTTTCCATCTAACAAAAGCTCAATTCCTAAAGGTAAACATAACATTCCTTTCCCTGTTCTGCTTACTAAAACACAATAAAAATCAATATGAATAAGCTAGATGCTTGGCTCCAGAGAATGACCTATATGATGCAAACCTCATTCCCCAAAGCTCAGGCTGTGAACAGGATGCCAACTCCTCTAATATTGAGAAGAAGAAAAAACAGAACACAAGAACTCCACCACAAACATCTAGAAATAAACTATGCTATACTGTCTTTGTATGATTATAAATCTTGTTCAAGCTTATATCTTTGATAAATTGCATGGGGCTATCAATGACCAGCTAGTTGGATAGTTAGATATTTTGAGAAAGTATAAAGAAAAGAAATATTAATGGCAAACAAATGCTAAATAAGCTATTAGTAGGGAACAGTATTCTGCCATCAGCTTTCTTATCTCCTTAGCTTTTCCTTAAAACAATGAATATCATTGGATATTTGCAGACAAGCTAGAGTATATAATCCATTTTCATCTCCTGTTTTTTCCTCTGGATAGGAAAATAACTAAAGGAAGAGGAGAGATTGTCTTTCTTCAAGGGCACATTTCTGTCTATTAGTCAAAAGTAAATCTACATGAAATACCTGAAGATCACATCTAACTATAAAATTTTGCTGACAACTTGTTCTTTTGAGCTAATGCTAAACAGGCTTTGTGGATCTGAATTGACACTTGGTTCAAAATACAGATACTGTGGTGCATTTGTGTGTCAGTTATGACATCAGGGCAAATATGGAATAGACATGCAAACTATACTGGATGAGGTTGTACTTTTCTGAGAGACCAGATTAAAAATGTAGATGTTCACCTGAGCAATTATGGCTCATGGGTAAGCTTGCAGATTTCTCTCTGCAACCTTCTGCAATCCTTATTGGAAAAGAAAGGAACAGATACACATGCCTCACTGACATGCAGATTTTATTACTGCAGCGTGGTATTTGCAATTGCCCTTGAATTAGTTATTTAGAAACTTACAGCAGATATAAAATACTCTGTGCAAATCAATGCGCTGTGAATGGTATTGGCTTTCTAATTTTCTAAAATGCTTTTCCACAAGAAACAGGAGTCTGTATTTCTTTCACACGTGGCTTTAAAAATTCTTTTCTTAAATTTCATCTGGTGGGGGGGGGGTTGACAGTGCATTTTTAATTGCAATTTATTCTAGTGGCAGTGGCAAGTGTGTTGCTGTTTTTCATACTGGAAACTTCTGAGTATTCTGTAACTTGTCTGGTTTATCCTAGTTAACTGGGGAAAAAAGCCCATGGTACTACTTGGAGTTTAGCTGAAAATGAAGGCAGGGAGACTACCAATACTGCACACATTAATGTATCAGGTCTTAATTAAAGAGAAAAACTCAGTCTTCAAAATCTTCTTGGACAAAACATTTAAAAAATGAATTGGATCAAATATAGAAGAACACAGAGGCTAGACAGCATCTGTCTGTTATGTAGACAATTAAATTTTGTTTTTCCAGCTTGCTAAGCTTTACTTAACATAAGCTTTACTGCTATTATATTTGCTTTAGTCTGCTTTTTAATGACCTCCCATTCTTACTGTATTTCAGTTACGTTATTCTTATTCTAAGACATCTAAGTGACCCTTGTTTATGGTTAAAAGAAGATATAAAAATAAACATATTTAAATAAATAACTTCCTATCCAGTGGATTAAAAATATCTAATAGATATTGTATTTATTAGAGATTGACTAAATTACAATATCATCTTTTAGAAATGTGTTCCAAAAACCTAAAATGAACAGCACATTCATGAAGAAAGAAGGAATATTGATTTATGCTGCTGCTGTGTATGATTCCTTTTTATATCTCAATAATTGAGAGAAAACCCATAGTTTTATCAAGATTCTTGAAAGACTTGTATAAAATATTTCAGGCAAAAATTTTAAAAATGGATCTAAACCTGCTCTACATTAACAGAATGGTTCTGTTCACTTCATTTCTAATCTAATCTGTGCATGTTCTTTCTTTGGCTTCAGTAAGATCTAAACCAGGGGTGTCAAACTCATGGCATCACGGCGGCCAGTTTTTTTCCTACTTCGCTAAACCAGGTATGTGCATGGCTAGCTGTGACACATCCAGCCCATGGGCCAAGAGTTTGATAGACCTGATCTAAACAATGACAGAGAGAGACCTCCTCAATAGCAAAAAGTATTTCGTCAATTAAATACCGTGTTTCCCCGAAAATAAGACACTGTCTTATATATTTTTTGGCTCCCAAAAACACACTAGGTCTTATTTTCGGGGTAGGTCTTATATATTTATGGTGCCAAATAGTGGGTGTGAGTGTGTAGGGGGGGTGTTTCGCGGGTGCACAGTTGCTCCCTGAAAAGTCTTCCTGGAACTGGAGATTTACACTAGGTCTTATTTTCGGGGTAGGTCTTATATTAGGGCAGCTTTAGAAAATAGTGCTAGGTCTTACTTTCGGGGTAGGTCTTATTTTCGGGGAAACACGGTAGTTGATTAGATAATTTCAAGTCTTTTGCATCATTGCAAATTGATATACATAAAGAAATAATGAATCACTCTCAACAAATTTACAAGAACATGTTAACACAGTTTACATTTTGACAGTTGTCACATTTGTTGCAATAAATATCATTCTCAGCTGAAAGAAATGTTCTGTCTCTGAATTAAATATATTGTTCTCGGTTCACTGACAGCTAAAATCCTTTAACTTAAGTTATTAGAATTAGCCAAGCAATTTAACAGTATTTCAGCAGATTCCCTTTGGGATTGGTATAATTATCACAACAGAATATGATACAACAAATTCACTGAGGCACACAAATTCCAGAATTCTAGTTATATTTTATCATTTTATACTTTGCAGTATAATTATAAATTATTCATAATTTATAAACATAACTATAATTATGCACATAAGATTATGGTTGTGTACTTTATATTTTTAGATATAATTAAAAGATATGGACTTCTATAAGTTAGTGGGTAGGCCTGCAGTGTCTTTGTATGAAAACAGCCTTGTGCATAGCAGAATCATTTAGTCTTGAAAATATATTTTAAGAGCAAGTTCTGCTTTTAAAATATACAAAAAATACAATGGAGCAGATTGATTATATACTTTGATTGAGGAAATATTCTGTGCTACATAGTTATATTAATTTATTCAAAAGAAATTCCCAATGTTTTAGGAAAACAGGAAATAATTTCCAGCTTTGTATAGTCAATGGTAGTGGGCAGTGGTTTTCCAGTGTTGTTGTTGTTTTCAAATTACCTGCAGATCCCAAGGATTGAACCTAAAAGCTTTGCCATATAGTGACACTGCAGAAGATTGGTGATGAATTAGAACAATGTTTCTGTCAAAGTTCCAAGTAACACACCCATAGCAAACAAAACTCTGAGGTAGTTAGATTCCTCAAAGAATAGTTTTATTGGATATATCATAGTGGCACAGTTCTGGTGAAAACCAACTCTGAAGGTTCCCGTGATTTTCACCTAATTAAAAATAAAAGTTTTTCCCCTTTCCCAAACAATTAGTCACATGGTCCAATCAAGGTGCCATTTGGTTGCCTGCTAATGTCACTCCTCCTCTCTCTGGCCACCTGGGAGAATATCCTTGGTTCCCAGGAGAAAGTATTTTGTTTTGCCGACAAAACCTCAGCTACTCTATTCCCGTCTCCCTATCCCTCAACTCCAGTGTGGCAACCCTGAAACTTCAAAATGGCTTCAGTCAGGTAAGCTTCAGGATTGACAGTTTCTCAACCTTGTCTACTGGAAGATAAATGGACTTCAAGTTGAAGTCCACCCATCTTCCAGCGGACAAGGTTAAGAAACATGGAATTAGAATTATGGTTCACTTTTTTTGTTGAGCATGTATAAAATAGGAAATCTATACCCATGTGTAGAAAGGGGCACTCTAACAAGTTGTTGAAATGGTGTGACCTAGCAAGCTTTGTATTGTAAATTCCTCCACACACTGGCTTTAGAAAGAATGTCTTAGCAAATTCTCTGGATTGTATAATCCTGAGATGGAATCATCTTAACTCTTTTGCAAGCTAAATTGTATAACAATTAAGCTAAAAAGTCCCCATGATGTGATGGGACATCAGCTTAGAGAGAGGTTAAGAGGCTGCTTGCTGGGCTCCCAAGCCATTGGCAAGCAAAGAGCTCCCAAGCAAGACGTATCATCAGCCCATCTCCAGGTACTCCTGTAAGAGAAGATCCCCTATTTAAAATAGCTCTGACAGAAAATCAGCTGTTGACATTTGTGACGAAATAACTGATAAGAAGTATGACCACATCATCTCCAGGTATTGTTTATATTCTCTGTCCCTTAAGAAAAGTATTCAAAGGTGCAATAACCCCCCGCAACTCTGAATCATTCCATAAACCTGCGAAAGTGCTGTGTAATTGTCAACTATAGTTCATTTGCTACTATTTGGGGCCATTCTTTTTTTTTCACTTTTCTATAATATTTATTCAACAAATCCCTTTTTGGTATTTCACCCTGGTTGAGATTTATTATCTTTGAATCCAACGAGCACATCGTCTACCAGCTGGCCACTTAGCCGACATATCATTCAAGGCACACATTTTCTCACTGAGTTGCAACCATATCTATGTATTTTCCCTTGGCAATAGGAACGTAATACCAGTTAAAGACAATTTACTTGATTTGATCCTTACCTTTTTGTTTTGTTTTATTTTGTTCTGGCCTAAGTATTGCTTCTTCAGATTGGGTAAGGTTAATTATATTTGTTATTTTGCTACTTTGCCTCTCTTTGATGAATCTCACTCTCTGCTCTGTATCTGTAACATCAGGAGAATTAATGACCCACTTTGCTACCTGAAGATGAATGAGCAGCATTGTAAAGCAATTTACGTGCTATAAGTGCTACAAAATGATTAACCATGATTATCATTGCTGCAGCATTCTTTTATAATATGAATTTGATTGAGAAACGTTGCCAGGGATCATCTAATTTGTCTGGAACCTTCTGATTTTTGATTGCGCCAATACATTTTGAACTTAAAATTGACCTTCTTCTCTGATGGTGCCCATCTGGGCATTTTCAAACTTTAAAAATACACATTATTCCTCCCTTTATCTCATCATTCAGTAATGTTGCCTTAATCTGTATCTCTAAGGGGAGGAATTCTGTCACAGCAATCTTAATCACTAGTTTACAACAACAATGTATTTTGGTTGTCTTCCTTTGTTATTCAGTCTAATACTTGGAATACTTTGTATCATTCCACCCTGAAAAGGTTCCCTGTAATCTTTTCTTTATATGTTCTGATTTTAGGGTTACATTTACAAATTTTGGCTGTAAGGCATCCATTTTGATAACGAAAGTTAGCCCTGAAATTGCAGTTTCAGGGACACTCATAAAAATATAGATCTATTTTTCTCTATTTTGGGACATATGGGCTTTTCCATTTCATTGTCTCTCAGTTTGTCATATTTATAAATCACGGGGCTAGAATGCACTCTTATGCCTTTTTACCCAGAAATAAATCCTAACCAATTCAGTGTGAGAGTTACAACTTTGAAGACATGCGTAGGAAATGTAAAATGTGCCAAGTTCATATATTTTATCTGGCCATTTTAGCATTTTATCAAAGTGAGCATATACATTCACCTTTCAAAATAGATTTTGGAATCATCAAATTAAAAATAGAGTTGCTCAGTGACTTCCTGGAAACCAATTTATTTTTAAAAATAAAGACTACCAATTTATTGCTCTTGGAAACAATGTAGTATTTATTATAGGATCCTGTTATGACTTCCCTTCTCCTCACCTCCTCAAAATACCTGGCATAATGCAGTATGGGGGGAGAGGTGTTGCCCCCTGTGGACAGGGAATGGAATCTGGGCGTCCTCCTGGACTCACAGCTCAGTTTGGAGGAGCTGTGGCTAGGGGGGCATTTGCCCAGGTTCGGCTGGTTCACCAGCTCCGCCCTTACCTGAGCCGAGATGCCCCACGAACAGTCACTCATGCGCTCGTCACCTCCCAAATCGACTACTGCAATGCTCTCTACATGGGACTGCCCTTGCGGACCACCCGGAGGTTGCAACTGGTGCAGAAAATGGCCGCATGGGCTGTGATGGGTGTGCCCCGATACTCCCATGTTACACCACTCCTGCACGACCTGCATTGGTTACCAGTTGTCTTCCGGGTTAGTTTCAAGGTGCTAGTACCAACTTATAAAGTCCTAAATGGCTTGGGGCCAGGGTACTTGCGGGAACGCCTCCTGCCAACATCACATTCCAATCGCCCAGTACGCTCCCATAGGCGGGGCCTCCTTGGGATACCGTTGGTTAGGCACTGTCAACTGGCAGTGCCCAGCGGTAGGACCTTTTCTGTGGGAGCGCCCACCCTATGGAACCAACTCCCCATGGACCTCCGTTTGGCCCCCGATCTCCACTCCTTCCGCCGGGACCTGAAGACCTGGATGTTTCAACAGGCCGGTCTGAACTGACTCCAGGGGTATGGGTGGTTTTATTTGTCTTAATTTAAATTTTAATGATCAATTAGGTTTGTATTGGTTTAATGTCTTTTTATTGTAATTGTATTGGGTTTTTATTGTTCACTGCCCTGAGTCCTTAGGGAGAGAGGGTGGCATACAAGTATAATAAGACCTGAAAACCTGGTTGTTTCAACAGGCTGGCCTGGAATGACCCGGGTGGGGTTTTAGGGGTAGGGTTTTTTGGGGTTTTATTTGTTTTAATGTATTTTAATGTATTTGACTTGTTCTATTTAATGGATTTTTATTGTAAATTTGGTTCTGTTTTAATGTTCGCCGCCCTGAGTCCTTAGGGAGAAAGGTGGCATACAAGTTGAATTAATAATAATAATAATAATAATAATAATAATAATAATAATATATTCACCAAGAACTGTTTAGCTAAGATCCTTAGAAACTCATAAAAAAAGAAAAACAATCAGCTGGAACTGAATGCTGAAATTAATGGGTTTTTTTCCGGACATAATTTATTACAAAACAGCTCAGCATTTCAAGTTCAACATGCCACTCCATTTAGCTTAATTCCCTTTAGCTCAAATGCTTTGATTGCATGGACACCTCCATGTATTTTTCTTACCAACCACATAAAAGTAGTATGTCACTGCTCTCTTCCATTTGGGGAGGTTAGTTTTGAGTCTTTCCATAGGGAGACCATATAAGTCTCCAATTCAATTCAATTCAATTTAAATAGGTCTAATATTACTTAATATTTCCAGATCAGCCAAAACCTTTTAGACAAGACATGCTGCTGCTGTTTTCTTAGCAACAATGTTTTTCAAACCTGGAATTGCCTGGTAGTCCCCAATTCAGATACTGGATAGATCTGCTCTGGCTTAGCTTTTTTTGAAATCAGCCAACAGAACACAGCATTCCTGAAACTGCATCTATCATTTGGATGTATTGGAAATGGAGTAATTTTGGAAGTACTCTTAAATAGAACCAGTTGGTCCTCACAATGATACTTAGTGCAAACCATTGAGTAGTCTGTAGTTAGAATTGGGATACATTGATTGCATTGCAGTATAGATATTAAAGTGTGAGCTTGGATCTAATGAGCTAACATTCAAATACCTGTTTTCCTTGAACATCTTCATCTTCATCTTCATCAAGCTATTAGGCTATCACTGCAGGGCTTAGCAGAGAGAAGCATTTGAATCATTTTTGTAAATAGCCTCAACTCTTTGATATAATCATCACATTTATGTTTTGGAATGAGTTATAACACTCCAATTCAGTGAAATACTCAACTGAACTAATCTAAATTTTCTTTTAATAACACCATTTATGGCTCTTTATAATGTTATTTAATCATGCAATACTCGTTTTTCTTGCAAATACGCAAATATAAGGTACTGGCAACCTTTTCCTCAGAATTACATAGATTTTAATGTAGTTAACAACCATATCTTTTTATTTTTAGTAGTTAAGATATAGAAGTTTCCAACAGATATTTTGTTACTATTCAAAAGAAAATGATCTTAAGGGAGCCCAGTAATATAATTAGTCTTTCTTAAAAAAAAAGAACAAGTCTAATTTATTATTTACTATGTTTGTAGCTCTTTTGTTGTTGTTTCTTGATATTATTTTGCTGATCTTCTGAGGAACATATTTTTATGTTAAATGTATGAGAAGTCTTTTTTGTGAACCTTTCATATATACTGTATGACTCACAGCATTTCATACTTCCTTTATTTAGCATACCTCTCTTCATGTTGGCTAGAATTTCTAATAAAAATGGAATTCTGAAAGAAGGAGATCAGTCTCCTTAAGATACTTTGCCCATCTTTTTCTCCCCTCTCTATTCCCATGTTTTCCCTCTTCCCTTCCTATTCATAATTATTGCTTTCTTTCTCTCAGATTCTTTACCTCCAACTAATTTTTCTATGTCAAGCAAGTAAAGAAAAACAACAAAGACAATGAACAGGATTGCTGAATCACTAGATGGGACAGAAAAAATGTATTGAGATTAACAGGCACCATTCTCTTCTAATAATACCCTCTTCTGTCTAAGTTAAATCTTACCTAAAAATTAATATTTGTCTGGGGGTAATGCTTCATGCTGAAAAAATACAGATTTGGATAAGTGCCAAGACAGGAAAGTTCTGTCTTTTGTAGATAACCTATTCTTGAGCTTGAAACATAAAAAGAAAGAAAAACAATGGTTAATTTTACAATCTCTACTCTAAATTTTGACTAACGTGTTTTCTGTCGGGCTGAGAGATTTTTCTTCCACTTGCCCACCCAAAATTGATTTTTTTATTTTTAGCATACTGGGGTCTTTTTATTTAATTATAAGACTGGCAAAGTCACACCTGGACTTTCATTAATAGTTACCATATACTTCAAATAAATACGCAGCCTAATCTGGAGACCGGAGACAAGATGAAATTACATTTGTTCAAGTTTTAAAGTATAATTTTCCATCTTCTGACATATATTGTCATGTGAATAATGTACAGTGTTTCAATGATAATGTTATTGATGATGATGATGATGATGATGATGATGATGACGATGACAACACTCTTAGAAAAGTCCAGAACCTATTTACCACTTGAGATAACTGCAGACAAATTCTACACTCCACCCTTCCCTTTAGTCTTTAGACACTGCCTCTATGACTAATTTTACCTGAGCTGTTGCAGGGGCCAGATACTTGGTTCCTATAGATCCATCTCCCCTACTAGGTATTATACAGAATTCTACCAGATATTTTGGTTCTGTCACCAAAGAGTAAATTTCAGTTTTCTTGCCATTTCTGCCAACAAAATTTTTATATGAAAACATTTTCAATAAATTGTATTAGTTTGGTGGGTGGGAAGGTGGCATTGTTTTGACTACCCCTATGCCATTTTGCATATTCTATAGCCTTCTTTTGGATGCTGCTGCCTGTACATACTCAGTGCCAGCATTACCATTTCTGTGGAGAACTTACCTATTTGAAATCCATGGTTCCTGGATAGAAACTGATAAGCCTTCTTCCTTGTTCTTCTTCCATTTGAGTGACAAGTCATAATGCAGTTGAAGGGCATGGGTTTAACTGGGTACCACTGACTATATCCCTTCATTTGCAACTCACATGCTCCTGCAGCCATCATTATTCACTGTCTTCTACTTCATACTCTCCAACAATTGACAAATTGCACACATAACAGAAAGAGCCAAGATAAAGTGGGATAGCATTCCCAGGATAACATGTTTGCTCCTCAGTCCATGCCTCTATAACATGTATACAATATGCATGCAGTAAAACTATTTTTGGGACATGGACCTAGTTCTCTTCTACAGGACAGAGAAATTGTATGATAGCTACTTACTTCTTGAACAACTTAAATGATGGCTAGAGATTCCATTTTAGCACCACTCAAAGTTGCCCAGCTCTTCTTCACCACATTGGTGATGTTTCATTTGCAGCAGGTCATTATGGCTAGAAAGAGAAGTGTATCCAGGGACATTTGCCAATATTGGCCCTTAAGTCACTAGCCTTGTCACTTAGGCAGATACCACTAAATCATTTACAGCACAAATTGTCAGCACATCTTTCTACCAAATGAAGAATTGGAGCAATACATGTAAATCCTGACACAAGGAAGAGTCTATAGATGTGGTGAAATGTTTCCGAAAAAGATTGAAGTTTCTTTAGCTCTGCCCAGCCCCTCCCCATTTACAGTAGCTTACAAATAATCCTACTTCTTTCCTGATTGGAGTGATAACAGAAAGATGCCCTATAAAATTAGTTACATTCCAATCACTTTGGTATACATTTATCTGTACAAGATTCATTCTGGAGAATTTTATTTCAATTCCAGCTATTCCTAGTTCAGAGTCTTGTCTCATTTGCATGTGCAAACCAGTCCGCTATATAGATTTAGCTGCCTGTCACTTGAGGCTGTATTGGTGAACATGTTTAACACGTTTGCCTGACCTACTTTATTAACACACATTTCTGAAAGATAAAACTGGAGTGAACCTCTGAGACAGCCACTATTTTTACAGAGAGGCATGTGCAATTAACAGCCTACACCCTAGCTGCTATTTGCACAGTCAGGATTAGTACTGTAAAATAGCCAAGTGAAATGATCTACTACAGGTCTCAGGGACAAAATGATATTGATAAGTTAAACATGCAGCAAGACTGTGTTGACCTTTTTAATTATTAGTACTTAGACCCTCCCTCCTTCATTACAGCCTTCTTCAGACAAACTGATCCAGGAGCTGCCAATATAGTTCTATAGATGAATAATTGAGTCAGTCATTTGTATTTCTACAACTGTCTGATTTGGTACAGCAACCAAACAAGACAGCTACACATTTCAACAGATAGGATTGCAGAAAAAAACAATTGCAACCAACCTGCCTTTTACTGAGGATATGTATATTGCACAGGTCAGAAGGAGGGCTGAGAAAATATCTCCAGATTCCTTCACATCCTGGACATAAACTGTTTCAATTCCTTCCTTCGAGATGCCCCTACAGAGCATCGCACACCAAAACAAGTAGACACAGAGAGAGGTTTTTTTCCTTATGTCATCACTCTGCTAAACATCTAATTGTCTTTTGTCTAAATATATTTATCCATGTAATATGGCTGTATTACTATCATCTTTTCTCCTCCCTTCCCTAATTGGTATTATGACTATGATTATTCTGCTGTTTTACATGTTTACCGACAGCTTATGCACCAGAGACAAATTCCTTGTGCGTCTAATCACATGGCTAAATAAAGTATTGTATTGTATTGTATTGTATTGTATTGTATTGTATTGTATTGTATTGTATTGTATTGTATTCTATTCTATTCTATTCTATTCTATTCTATTCTAGAGATTTCACTGAAGACAGAAAGAGGGTATAATGTTGAATACTGAAGACTGAATGAAAAGCCAAAGATGGGATTATTTGAAAGTAATGTAAAAAGTAGAAAAATTTCTTAACATTCCTGATGTATGTTTCTAATGGTTGCATGCCAGAAACAAATATAGACATTTATTGTACACAAGGCCTGATGGGGAATGTTTTTGCATTATTTTTCATATGTTCAGCCCTAACACTGAAAATATTCTCTAGTAAACAATAGAAATGTCTTTGAAATTTTGAATATTTACTGAGAGTACTCAGTTGTTTGTAAATAACATTTATTGGCAAATGCTACAATCTCCTGACATTTCCCACTATGCCTATACAAATCTTTGTAACAAATGTCAACGTTTAACAAATTTCTGACATTTACCAAAATGTATTTTCACAGATGTCTTCCTATAGAAAATATTTACATACCTCTGCAGATTAATCTTAGGTTTAGTCAGTAAACTAGCAGCATGCTCACAGTTTTAGAGAAGACATTGACTCTGATGTTCTTAGGATTAGAGTTGCACTGACATTTAATTTATCCAGATGTAAATAAAATTTTCTTAATGATTACTTTAATTTGCTTAAATAGAAATGAAAATATTTATAGGAGAAATGTGGAGTACTTTCAGGACTACCATCTTAATCTTAACATCTTACCAACAGTCCTAACATATGTGCTTGTGAGCCATGGTGGCACAGTGGTTAGAGTGCAGTACTGCAAGATGCTTCTGCTAACTGCCGGCTGCCTGCAATTTGGCAAATCGAATCTCACTAGGCTCAAGGTTGACTCAGCCTTCTATCCTTCCAAGGCGGGTAAAATGAGGATTCATATTGGCGGGGGCAATATGTTGACTCTATAAACTGCTTAGAGAGGGCTATAAAGCACTGTAAAGTGGTATATAAGCCTAAGTGCTATTGCTACACCTTATTTATTTTTGTTTTATGCATTTCTTAGTTTCTTTCAAGATTACCTATGCGTTCATCTGGAAATTCCACCCTACCCTCCTGCTCTTTCACTCTTAATTCCTTTCTAGTGTCGAAATATTTTCTCCCTCTCTTCTGCTTTCCAACCTATTAATATCAGGGTTTTTTTTCTCTCATGACTTTTTCTTTTTGAAAAAAGCTTGCAATTTCTGTAATGTAAAACTATAATTCTTTTCAGCATGTTTGTTTCTCAAGAAGATATTTACATAAAAGAAATCCTGCTATTGTTGCTAATGTTCTTTATTTTTTAAGAATGTATGTGACATTGTGTTTGGGGTCCTTTCAGATTACAGGTCCTTGATTTGTGTCTATTGGTACACAATAGGCCAGGGGTGTCCAACTCAAGGACTGCAGGCCAGATCCAGCCTGTGGGGTGCTTAAATCTGGCTCACAGAGCCAGCCTGGAAATAGAAAAGCACTGTCCCACAGTGGATGCATGCGGTTTCCCATGCCCCACTTTGGCTGGCAGAGTGCTGCAGGAGGCCATCTAGGCAGAAAACAGGGCACGGGGGCACATGTGGGCCCCCTGCCCCATTTTGGCTGAGAGGTGCTTCAGGAGGTGTCCGTCCCATCTCCCCACCAGCCAGCCTGCGGAGAAGAACAATGCTGATCCAGCCCTGAAAGAAATCCAGTTTGACACCCCTGCAATAGGCTCACTGGCTCAATTGAAGATATTCTATTATTGTTGAATAAAACTGGCAAAGTGGAAAAGAATGGGAGAAAAGCATAAATGTTAAAATGTCACCAGAAGTCTTTCAAGACATCTAAAATAAAATAAGATAAAATAACCTTTATTGCCATTTTTGCTGTGAACATACTGAACACATATTAAAAAAACACATTTTAAAAAAATATGAAATTCTAATGGCCACTCTCAAAAAAAAATAAGCCAAAATGTTGACAATCCATTATGATGCAAAACAGAATACTTCAGCCAAGTGTCCATTGCAATAATGACACAGCAGTTTCTCATCTGCCAGTTTGTTACCTTATTAACTCTAGCTTCATGTAAACCATTTAGGCTCTGAGGAGCACATTAGCAAACAAAATATATGGTAGTGACACCCTAAATAGATTAGCCTTTAGTCTACTTGTTAGCCTTCTATGTTTGCCTCATTTTCTTTTTTGATCATACCTGTTAGGTTTCTGTAAACCAGCTAGTTGGATTGGCAATATATAAACCAACAATGTGTGTTTGTGTCTTTAAGACAGAATCACTATATTGATTCCGATTGGTTGATTGTATTGCTAATTACCATAAGAGGGAGCTAGAGTTCATAGCTTGTTCTCTCTGACATGCTCTCTGATATTCTGTGTTTCTCTGACATTCTGTTGCTATCTAAGGTTTTCTGTTGTATGTATGCTGTGTTTATATTTTGATATCTTTGTTTACTGAAAACAACTTGCAACCGGTAAGAAGACTTTGTAACTGGATATTATTTGGAAAGTTAAACGTTTATGACTTGGACTGTTTATTGGACTGTGCTATTTCTTAAAGTAAACTTTAATCCAATTCCGTGTATCTGTGTGTGGCTAAACATTTATTCACAACTATTCTCATAAACGTTTCTATGTGCATATCCTTGTTACTCAAGGGTTCTGTACATATCATAACAATACCACCTCCACCTCAGAAAACACACAGCACCAGAGGAACATTTTTCTGCTTCAAAGGCTGTTGCATCTCAGCTAACTCTGCTGCCCAAAATGCTGATTACTTTCAGAGATTACAGCCAATCTCACATCTTCCACGCAACTTACCAGGACTTCTGCTGCTGGCACATTTTACAGAAATGGTCCAAACCAACACAGACTCACTAAAACAGCTTTATCAATGGTTTCTATCACCAAATACAGTATAGACTGATGGTTATATAACAGCTTAGTAATACATTTCCACTTTCTTGTCACAATTCCCAAAGAATCACTCAAACCAGATGGCATTTTCATCTCCAAAACCTCTTGAGAGCCAAAGCAGCTGCAACCATGCAAGTTGCCGCCATTTTAGAAATACTAAAATGTCTAAGTGCAGCTCTCCTTGCTACAATAAGGCATATTAGATCTTTCTGCATTTAGTAATGGCCACTTTAGTGTATTTTCTTTGCCATCCTAAGCTATATCCTAGAATAGATTTTGGTATATTTTATAATACTTAATGTTAATCCTCCATCAAAGGATAATGATGATTTTATTTCAAATAGAATATAGATTAATATTACAGAATTTACAGGAGCAATATAAGACTAGAGTATAGAAACAATAATAAAACATGACATGTATCTGAAAATAAAGCTTAAAATATGACATGAGAGAGACAATAGGATTTTGTAAATTCAGATCAATTATAATTACAGTTATGGGAGCATGATATTAAGCTACATGGCTGAAAAGCTATGAAGCCATCTTGACTGGACAAAATAGGGCTTCAATTAAATATATATGGAGATTCTCAATCATCCATGTCATGATTGTCCCAAGAGTGCTTTTCAAAAAACAACTGGACTTTCTTTTTCTTTTTCCTTGAAAATGTTTTGCTTCTCATCTGACTGAAGCTTCTTGGATGAGAAGCAAAACACTTTCAAGCAAAAAACCAAGAAAGTCCAGTTGCCTTTTGAAAAGCACCTTTTGAAAAGCACCTTCTCATTAAATAAGAAATGTAAATTAATGCAAATGTGTTACTGCTAAAAAAAATTACAGAGATGAGGAATTAATATCACTGAACAATGTGAAAGGAAGTTTTCCAGGTGCATAAAACCAAAGTGTGCCTAAAAATTAAATACTTTGAGTTTATTAAGTGTACTATTGTGCATTTGGTGTAATGTTTTTTGAAGCATGAGTCAAAGAAGAATAAATAAATATTGGAAGAATAAATGCAAGACCATCCAGCTCTTTTATCTTGTTGAGTCTTAAGCCAGGTTAAAGCCTTTGAAGAGCGAAAAAGCCAAATATGTGTGAACTTTCCTATAAAATATTGACAGTATTATATGATAGTTTATAAAAGCCCCAGAGATATGTGTTGTATAGTTTTCAATGTAAATAAAAAGTTGCACAAAATTTGGTTTTGTATTTACAGAACTGTGATGGCTAAATGAAATGTAGGTTAAGATAGACTTTTACAAAAGTATCACAGACATAAACATAAAAGAAGTAAAATTCTCTTTGTATAGCACTGATTGTACCATTTTATTATGTAGTCTTCCTGAGGTTTGGAAATACACTGAAGAACCTAATAGCAAGATCTTCCTGTATTTAATTTCAGATATTCTATTAAAGAATTCCAAGGTACTTTAAAAGCATCTCAAAGCAACCTTGTACATGAAACATATTTTAGTTTTTTAATTCATAGACTTTTATCCTACATATCAGGTAGAAAAGCTACCAGATGACTTATAGATCAGTTTAAAGACACAGAAAATTAGAAAAGGGATGACAATGGAGATGGAAAAGAAACAACAGTTTATGGAATTGCTTGTCTAGGGAACCTGTGGTAGTCCTGTTTTTCTTCTGTCTGAGGGCTTGTGGAATAGCCATGGAATTTATCATACTCATAATTAATATCAATACTCAGGGTGAAATTGAGTAATACAATAATATCCATCATGTGCAAAAGGATCGTCCAATAATAGTTTGAATACACCTGGTAAAAATACCAATCATTTTCATTAGTGTCTTGAGTACTTTTATTTTATTTTTTTTAAAAAAAACTCATTTCTTTTCGGGCAACAATATATAATACTGCATGCAGCTAAATCTCAAATGACCATGCTAATATCCTAAAAAGGATTTCAGAGAAAATGAATAGAAAATAATTGGAAGACATTCAAAGAAAATGTGGCATCTAAAAATTGGTCTCATCAGCTAATAACAGAGAATTTACATTTGCCACTAAAAGAAAAA
This sequence comes from Naja naja, assembly GCA_009733165.1. Classification (NCBI taxonomy): domain Eukaryota; kingdom Metazoa; phylum Chordata; class Lepidosauria; order Squamata; family Elapidae; genus Naja; species Naja naja. The sequence continues at coordinate 260,833,640 of CM019149.1, read as the reverse complement.
TAAGCCCAGTTTCCTTCCTAAAATCTTTTGCCTATTCAGAGGCAATATTTTTAGGGACGCAATTGTGCTGATGATTTTTTTGAAGGAGAGGAATATACCCAAATAATTTCTTAAGTGAGCCTCCCTCTGAACAATTCCAAGACTTATTTTCTAAACAATTGCTAACTCCTATTCTTGGCTGAAAGCAAAATGGTAGCAGTAGCAGCACTTTCCAGTTTGGCCACTTGGCAACCATTTTGTGTTCCTTAACTATATGCTAGTCTCAATGGATTCTTGTGGTAGAAAAATGAACTCTCATTCATCTGTGACAACATTATTGATATATCTGGGCATGTGGGTATATGTATACATAACCACACATTAAATACACACACATACATTAAAAAAAACCTTTTTGTTAATGAATGCTAGTTGCTTTTAAAAGTTTGTTTTTAGCAGCTTCCAATTCTAGAAGGGAAGAAAACAAAATATGATGTTTAAGTAATTAAGAAATGATGTTGGTTATTTTTTTATTTACAGTACCTCCTAAGTAGCTACAAATTCTCCAGATTAGTTTAGTTTCATGCCCATTCTCTTCATCATATTTAAGAAGTTTCTTATTTAATGTAACCCAATCCGATAAGTTTGCTTAGGAGGGATACATTGTCATTGTCAACCTCATCAATGGGTTGATCAACAAAAACACCATTGTTTTTAATTTAAAGATCATGATTCATGAATATTGTAAATTGCAAACAAAATGTATACATTTCAACTGAAGGATTCAAATATTGTGCAAGCAGTCATTCTGACAGAGGACTATATAAATTAATTGCACAGATTTAATTGTCTCTCTGGGAAAAATGTTATTGAAGAATTTTAAATGGAAAGCTATAGCATGCCTAGAGGGAATTGGGTCTTGAAAGCTAAATACTACATAAAACAAGACAGGGAATGCTAGGGACTACAAACCAGTCAGCTCACTCCAGAGAATATAGAAATAATGGTTTGGAAGAGCTGTTAATTAGTTAATGTATTGGAAATGTGAAACACATAAGAAGCTAATTAAGTGGAATTGATGTACATAATCTTGGACTGTTCTGACCTTAATTTTGAATAGAAATATTATTCTATGACTTGAATCTTCCTCACACAGAAGCAGATACAATTCTGTGGAGCATAATATAGTTGGGAATCAATTCTCCTGGCTGTTCTTTCACTTTCTTGTTTTCTAACATTTTTGCTAGACCTGATCTTTCATCTACACTTCAAGCATCACAATTTGTACCATCAATCTTATCAGGGAATTTGGCATATCAGGGCTACCCATCTGCACACAACAAGGTAGTTTAGATTATAAAAAAATAAGTAGGATATTCAGTTCCTGCCAAAGTTGCATACGTCTGGGATGATACAAGGGCTATTCAGTTCTTAAAGACCCCAAGGTGTATATAGAAGTAAAAACAGAACACATCTTCCAACTTTTTGATGCTTTGCTTCCAAATATCTAAGTACTATATTTCTGTGTTAGTCATTCAAATGTCAAACATAGATAAAATATTCTTAGAAATGCAGAGCTGTCTGTGTGGGAGTCTTTGATTACCTAAAATAGACATTATAAGCATGGAAACTGATGGGGACGTATACTGTGGCTCCTCACACTTATTACCGTCACAATGTCGCCATGTTCATGTAATCAGAACGTGGGTGCTTGGCAAGCAGCATGTATTTATGACAGTTGCAGCATCCCTGGATCAGGTGATTGCCATTTGTGACCTTCCCAGCCAGCTTCCAACAAGCAGAACCAATGGGGGAAGTCAAATTCACTTAACAACCTCAGGATTCACTTAACAACTGCAGTATTTTGCTTAGCAACCACAGCAAAAAAGGTGATAAAATTGGGCATGACTCATGTAACAACCACTTTGCTTAGAAATAGAAATTCTGGTACCAACATCAATCCTAAGTCAATTCTGTTTATACATATAAACAGAACAGGTATTTATCTTGGTAGAGGCCACTTCAGATCTTCAAAGTCTCCATATTTATATAAGAAAAACATAGGCAAAAATTTAGCTGCCCCAAACAATGCTTTTTAAAAGAAATTGGATTGCTAACTTCTTCTGTTAAAATACTGTAACTATGAAGTACAATAACCTTCAGCCTTGACTTGCAATTGTACCCTGCAAGATTTGAGTAGGACTATTCAAGTGTTCTGATCACTTGCACTTGCAGCTTTGGTTGATGCCCAGGCTATGCTGCATTTTCTGGGATATGATTGTCCTATCCTGAGGGACCAAATCACAGTATAACAGTGTGATTGGAAATCACAGCCAATATTTTATTCAAAATTGCTGCTTTTTTGCATGACATATTGCTAAGTTAGGAATGTACTTCAGAATGTATTTGTTTATTCCCTCTACTAAATTACGATATGGATGTTATTAATGAACATTGGAAAAAGAATATAACCAGCTAAATGATATCTGTAAATGTCCCACAAGTATGGGATTACAAAAGAGAGAGCTATCTGAACATCTGTTTATATAGAAGTAATGAAGCTTGCAACTGTCCAATTTTATTTATTTTGACAAATTCTTTAGATCTAGTTAATACTAGATTTTTAGGCATCTGAAGACATAATTCTACCTGATCATAGTGGAATGCTAACTTTTCCCGTTCTTGACTTCTAGCCAACCAATTCATCAATGCCTTTTAAAATGGGGATAACAAGGTTCTTTTAATAGTCCCAAGATTGTCTACTGAAAAAGACATATAAGCCCATCTGAGGGAAAATGGAGACCAATATATGGAATGAAATATAGCTACTCTGTCAGGTTTCATCATGTATTAACCTTTAAAACTCAAACCAAGCAACAGCATATAAAATGCAATGCAGAAATGACAGAGAGAGAAAAAAAGTATCTATCCCATATTACCATAATTACAGTCTTTCTTCATGAATCTCGGTATGTTTTATGGAAATATATTATTAGTGCACCTCAAATTCACAGGATCATCTTTTAAGTAAAAACTAGAAGCCAGAAGACTAGGCCAATTTGAGAAGCTCATTACGTCTTCTAAAACCAGCTTCTCCACAGTTCCAACTCTGAAGAACAAACTTAATAAAAGAGAACAAGCTTTCCTCTTGTATTTTTTTGAAAATAACTGTCTTTTATTTCTATTAGTTTCCTGCCTTCATAAATCCATTTCAGAGCAGCCAGCAACAATGTTAAAACAGTCTACAATAACATAAAGCAGCCAGCAGGAATACTAAGAGCAGTGACAAAGAAAGGGTGTCTGTGGGAAAGGATATGTATGGGGAGGAGAATCAAGATGGCAGACATTACTACATAAATAAAGAGCTTTCCATTTTTAATGTGCTTCAATCACATGGCTGCATGCATCTACATTCCCTCCTGTTTCAGAACCCCTTTACCTAAATAAACTATTCAGGCTTGTAGGCATTCATATATGGCCACTAAAAGAGGCAAATCTTTGCTAGATGATTAAATGTCATTGGAATCACCATAAAATGGAAGAAGGGATTCCATTTTCAGAATGTTACATTAGAAAATATGTTCTTTTATGTCAGCAATTTACATACTTAAATTTAATACTGTATGTAGATTTACATACATTTCTAAAGGGGGAAGGGGAAAATAGATAAGATTGCTACATGTGTATATTTAAGAGCAGGTGCATATTGGCCCTGAAATAATGATTTATATAGACCTTTGATAGTTAATGGAATATTATGATATGAATAAGTTTTTGATTAATGAGTCCTTCAAAACAAAATTGCCCTATCCATATCAAGCATTTATTTATTTATTTATTTGTTTGTTTGTTTGTTTGTTTGTTTGTTTACTTATTTGATTTCTATGCCGCCCCATCTCCCTAGGGACTTGGGGCGGCATACAATCATAAAAACAATACAAATACTATACAATTAAACAATTAAATATGAAACCCAATAATCAGATTAAAACAATAAAACAATTCATTAAAACCCCCATCCCCCTCCTCAGTCCAGGTCGGCGAGTTGGAACAACCATGTTTTCAAGTCCTGACGGAAGGACCGGAGGTCGGGGGGCCACCCGAAGCTCCAGGGGCAGCTGATTCCATAGGGTGGGTGCTCCCACAGAGAAGGCCCTACCCCTAGGGGTCGCCAGCCGAGACTGTCTGGCTGATGGCACCCCAAGGAGGCCTTGCCTGTGAGAGTGCACGGGACGTTGGGAAGCCATTACTGGCAGCAGGGTCTCCTGCAAGTATATCCTTAAAGTAATTCACTATTTACCTGAAATGCAGATAGTTAATGGTGAATTGTTTATTTTATTTTATTTATTTTATTTATTTGATTAGTCAATTACTTACAAGATAATAGGTATAAATATAAACATAGTTATAAATACATGGATACATATAAGAAAATAAAAGAAACAATAGGACAGGGACGACAGGCACTTTGGTGCGCTTATGCACGCCCCCTACAGACCTCATAGGAAAGTTGTGAGGTTAATAGTAGACAGTCTAAGGTTAAAGTTTTTGGGGTTTGGGGAAGAAACCACAGAGTCAGGTAGAGTATTCCAGACATTGACCACTCTGTTGCTGAAGTCGTATTTCCTGAAATCAAGTCTGGTGTGGTTAACCATGAGTTTGTATCTATTGTGTGCTCTTGTATTGTTATGGTTGAAGCTGAAGTATTCATTGACAGGTAGGACATTGCAATGTATGATTTTATATACTATACTTAGATTGGACCGAAGATGGTGTAGTTCTAGATTTTCTAAGTCTAGAACCTCAAGTCTGCTGGCATAAGGTATTCTGCAATGAGTAGAGGAGTGGAGAACTTTTCTTGTGAAGTATTTGTGAATTATTGCTGGAGTTTCTTTCAGATTAAAAAAAAACAGGTATATTTTTTCCTCATGAAAAGGCAAATTCTCTTCTCTCAGTGTCGTCCATTACCCTTCATCCCAAATGGGAGAAAACAAATCACAGATGACTTATTATATACCTTGCACACTGGAAAAAGCAAAACTTGTCTGGGCTTGGAAGCGAAGCTGGGTTGAGAAAGGGGAATCTTTGGATGGAAAACTATCAAGGAAAACCGGGGGTATAGCTTAGAAGCTGCAATTGAAATAATAATCCAGGAAGGCAGCAATGGTGATTATTTTCTTATTATTGCCAATAAAATTACATGAATATGTTTATGTCGCTTGACCTTTATGCTGAAAAAATGCATATAGAAAAAAAAATGTCTGGATACTCCTTGACTTACAATCAGTAACTGAACCCCCAATTTTGGTCCTAGGTCATGATAGTTATAAAGCAGGACATCCTCTGATTTTTTTCCCATGTTATAACATTTTTTTGCAGTGGCTATTAAGTGAAGGTAACAGTTGTAATACTCTTGATGAATGTATCTTTTCTTTTATGTATACTGAGAGTATTTTCACCAAGACAAATCCCTTGTGTGTCCAACCACACTTGGCCAATAAAGAATTCTATTCTATTTTATTCTAAGTGAAACACCATGGTTGTTAAGTGAATGTCACAGTTGTTAAGCACAGCCATTCTTTGCTATGGGGCAGTTTTTGATGGAAACTGGAAGTAAATGCCAAAAATGTTGTAAATCATAGTCACATGACCATGGGGCACTGCAAATGGACATAAATGTAGCTGTTGCTGATCTTCCAAAATATAGTCACCTGACCATGGTGGGAGGGGGATGTATGGTGGAATTTCAAATCCAGATTATAAGTCCCTTTTTCAGAGTCTGTGGTAACTTTGAATAAAAGTTGAAGACTATCTGTAATATGAACTATGCAATATCTCACCACAGGATGGAAGACATAGTGATCGGTGGGCATTGCTAAATCTGCTATCCCAGTGCTAAGTTTAAGAAGCAGTAGGTAATCTCTGCCTGGTCCTTCCAGCTGTGACTGCCTTTCTGACAGATGTTTAGAGTACAAAGTAATGTTTAGAGTCTACTTGCTTCCTACTGATCCATGAATACTAGAAACAGTGCCTGCTAGTAGAAACTTAGAAGGGATTCTTTCAATGGATTCCCTACGAAAGGAGTTGGGTTTTCTGCAGGAGTACAATTGGAACAGCAGAGAAACAGTCCTTGCTGAATAAATCTAATACATTTGTTAGTGATCCAGTCCCAGGTAAGTTCCTTGCTACACTGTTTATCATTTTAGTTCTCTAAGGGCAGTAAATATCACACAGCTAACAATGTTGAATGACATTTGGGTTTGCTTTTTTCTTTCTTAGCAGCAGGCTAAGGCTTCTGGCCAATGGTGCAAACAATTTCCTTGGCAGCCCTGCTACTGTCCTGTGGCTAGGCTGCCGCTAATGGGTTGTTTCAATGATGTGGACCTCTTTGCTTCTATTGTTCTGTGATACGTGCTTTCCATTTTCATGATCTATTGTGTTTACAGAGCATGTGAAGTCTTGCTCTTTTCTTTCTCCATTTACCAAGGTATGAGAAAGGATTAGAATAGTGTGGCTACCTAACATCATACAATGGATCTCGTGTCCCCCATTGTGTTTTCATTTAATTTGCTTGCAGATAGCCCATATTATTTTACCTCAAACAGTTTCCTTTAAAAAAAAGGTTTTATATCTATGGAACATTCTGCCCTTTTGCACGTATGTTTTGTTCATGCTAAAGATTAATCCTGCATTTTTGTACAATTAAAATAAAGGGATCAAAAGACATAGATAGCAGTACTCTCCGAATACGAAATAGCAATTGATAGCCTGATAATTTCTCTGGATTTTGAAATGTGTATAAATCAGTTGTGGTTCTCCATTGAGAAAAATTGCTAGATCTGTGGTGATGTTATGTCCTAGGCTTCCCCAAAAAGCACTAAGCAAACTCTATGTCCCAGCAAAACCTCTTTTATTAAATGAATGTGAATTTATTGCATTCATATTCAGCCAACGGCCTGGCAACAGTCTTGCAAAGGTATAATTATTAGCTTATCTATCTTGGAAAGATGCCCAGTAAATATTTGCACACACCGTTAGGTGTTAGGTTACAATTTTGGAAACCTTTACAAGACTGGAATGAATGAATGAACAAATGAATGGTTTCCTGCAAAAGCCCCCTCCCCTTTTGGTCCTCTTTTAATCCTTATGGGAGGGGCCATTCATCATCCACCTGTGGCCTTACTCCCACATCAACCCTGAATTCTTAATTGTTCCTTCCTTTTGGCAGCTCTGTGCATGCATAGGCTGGGAACCAGTTCCAGAAGTTCCCCTACCTCACTGCTCTCTGACCCCAAAGGCTGCTGATGACTGCTAGCCTGCCCTGGCCCCATCTCTGCCTCTGATGCAGAGCCCTCATCCAAGCCTTCCTCAGCCTCCAGGAATGGCCCAGGTTCCTCCCCAACCTCTTTGCTGTCTGACTCTGCTGCCAGCTCCGTCAGCCACCGGTGGGCCACAACAGGTGATAAGCATTTATCACTGTATGATTATAATCATCATTTGAAATTATGGGCATTTTTTCCTATAGTTTAGTAGTTGTACTCTGAACCTTTTTCTATATAAACATCTTTTAAAATGCTTCCAGTTTAGGTAGTAGAAATCTACTTACTTTAACTAATTAAAGGAGTCATATGGCTTTAGTCAAATTCAAAGTAAATATTCATTTTGAATCACAGAGGTCTTTTGCCATTTTGTGCTATAAAATTAGCACTTTCCTTCACTTCTGATAGAAAGATTAAATAGGCAAACCATACTCCAGTATGACAGTACTATCGGTAGTATGGGAAGAAACATAAAGAAGAGGGAGTCTCAGAAGAAGAAAAGGTCCAGGACAAGCATATGGAGATATCTTATTATGCCCCCAAGAAGGCCTTTAGAATCAGCATTCAGTTACATGAAACCATATGTGTGCAATGCATCCACATTTTATCCACTATTGACTGTGAATATTATGTATATGATATACATTTAATTTTCATGTGCACTGCGTACTGTGGGCAGAATATAATATAGATGGTTTGCAAGAGGAGGGACATCTCAGCCAGAAATTCCTCTCTCAAGGCCATTTATAAGATGCTTGTTGCTCTTTGCTGACTGGTATAGAGGTGCCTAATTTAGAAATACTCCACAGGCAAAAGAAAATTTAGCTGTTTAGTTGTTTGTTTATTTTCTTTATTTCTAAGGCTTTTCAACTCCTTCAGGTGTAGGATTTTATAGTTTTGTCCTGCTTTGCTTACCTTATTTAAGTAATAGCTATCCTGAGTGAGCTGTATGCCTTAGAGATATATATTCTAATTACATAAATAAATGTTATCTACTGTTATGGATACATATTTGTAGGAGGAGGAAGGGAAGCAGGGACACATTATGAAGCAAAGTGTAGAATTTACTATGTGTACTTGAATCATATTTTCTGTCACTTGTCACTAGCTATATATGTATATTTTCTTTAAAGTTCCAAGTAGGATAAGTGTGAAATAAATTTTCTACATATACGATTGCATGAGGTATTAAAATCCTCTGAATTGAGCTTAATTCTCTGAAACTTTACAATATCCAGCCGTTTTTTTTAATAATAGTATCAAGTAGCTTACTCCTGGGATTTTATTTGATTTTTAAATCCCAGTCTAATTTATAGCAGTGAAATTCTCTGGCAATCTCCTTTCAAATATTAGACACGCCTGACCTGGTTTAGTTTGTGAGCCACAGTCAACCAGGCATGAGTGGTCATTGGACAAGGTAAAAACAATTACAACAACAATAAAAATTAGGATGGCACCTGCATCATCTTTTATACATAAGATTGAGCATGGCACATATAAAATATATAGTGGGGATTTGAATGTACAGTCACAGGTACAATTTTGATGCCAACCCACCTTAAGTATGCCCCCACAGTCAGGTGCTATAGCCTACTGAGCAATTAATTTTACTGACTGTAAATATTGTCCCTGAAGAAGGCCCCAGTGATCTTGATACACAGGACTTTTCTCCTTTGAATAAATAATATTTTTAATTATTATTCCTCTTCACATTTGTACATAGCTGTTTCTTTTCTTCATTTCTCATGTGTTTTATATTCATTCCAATGGATTCCATTGGACTCTTTAGGGGCTTAATGCAAAGATGAGGGACTTTTGCCCATAGTGAAGCTTTGAAAAACAGAAATGTCCTACCAGAAGGAAGGGAGGGATGGAGGATGAAGGAAGGAAGGCAGAAAGGAAGGAAGGAAGGAAGGAAGGAAGGAAGGAAGGAAGGAAGGAAGGAAGGAAGGAAGGAAAGAGACATACAAACATACATCCATTTATAATTGGTTATAATATTGAAATGAGATAATGCCTTCTTTACAATAATTGTAAATGATCATTTAAATTTTTTAAAGCAATTTTACAGAATATGCTGTCATCCAGGAGCAGGACTGCTTTTCACAATGAGCACTTGATAAACCCTCTAGAAAGATTACTGCCATGGGTAAAAAGCAAACCAAGAGACACAGAAACGTTTTTTAAAAGATTGTTTTTCTTTGACAATCTTGGTGTTTAGTATTAAATGTTTTATGCAGTAGTAATCAACCGTACTTCTTGCTGTGATATGGAGATGCAAGATGTCATGGGATCAAAGTGAAAGTGTTTATGGAGTCTTCTGGCCAATTCCTGGAGAGATGCTAAGCACCTGCAACTCTCATTAAATTCAGCCTGCTTTAAAAGCATTCAGCAGGTGTTCATTTTATCCTTTACGTGTGCACTTTAAAAAAAAATACTTTTGACGAGGAGAGAAAAGAACATTAGTCTTCCCTGACTGTCAAGAAAAACACATTTCATCCCCTGATTATTGTTATAATTGCTGATATTTAAGTACTTCAGCCACCTTACATTCTTTCTGCAAAAATCTCATTTGATGTTTCTGAACCTCTTACTTGCAATTTAACTACTTATCCATAGAAAGAAATGACAAAGTGAGAGCTCTCAGAATCTGACTGATAAGCTATAATGCCATAGTAAGTGTTCTTAGGCATGGAGAACTTTAAAAAAAAACGAAAGCAGCAGTGAGATAAACTTATTTAGAGTCTTGGCAGGCTCTTGAGATACTGAACAATATTTTTATGGTTGGGAGCTAAACTTATCAGTATGAATGGAGAGTGTTTTGGAGGGTAGGGGTAAATGTGAAGTTGACAGACAGGACTATGGTCAAAGACTATACTAAACTACACAGTAATCCTCCCCAACCTATTTTTCATATTGAGAATAAAGACAGGGGATTTGAAGATGAGGCTTCTGAACACAAGACTAATTTCATAAAGTCACTTTAGATGCTAACTTTGTCATTCCCATCTCTCAGCAAAAATCAAATTACTGGAATTCAAGCAATGCCTGGATCATGAATATGGTGCAGTAAAAGGCTGACTTCCTTCACCTCTCTCTTACTTGGTAAGTGAAGGGGCTATTGCTGAGAAGCTGAAAGATCACAAAATAATATGGATCAAATTATCTAGAGAAATGTAAACTTTAATTAAATGGGCATGTTAAAAGCCAAGTCTTTCTATTTACAATATTGTATGAGTAAAGAAATAAAAAAGGATAAATTATATATTTTAACCTTTGTACTTTCCATTAGAAGAGTGGATTGAACCTCATTGCTAACTGTAGAAGTAGTCTAAAAGTCTTTGGTTCTTTTTTAACATAGAGGAAAAACACATGAATAATATTTAATGTGACTATTGCACCTTCATGTTCAATATGAACATCGATTATGGCCCTCAGCATGTCACCAGATCCTTATCTCAAGATTTTTTGCCTCTAATCCAAATTTGACTGGATATTTAACATGGGTGCCATGATCAACATTTTAAAAAAATCTAATTTTATTTCATTTTTATAGAATTTAAATGTAACTAGAATTGAATTAAATGAATTAATTACAATTTATATAATTATTCTCTATATCTTGAAAAAAATTGAATATTTCTCCTCTCAGGCCACATTTAAAATAGTAATTAAGGGCTTTGGTGGTACAGGCTGTTAATAGCCTAGCACTTAGCTCCAGCTGCCTGTAATCATTGCAGGCTCAAATCCCACCAGGCTCAAGGTTGACTCAGCCTTCCATCCTCTCGGGGTAGGTAAAGTGAGGACCCAAGATTGTTGGGGGCAATTAGCTGACTTTGTAAAAAATGCCGCTTAGTAATAAGCAGGCATATACAATGGAATGAAGGCTATTGCTGAGCGCATTGGGTTGTATCCCAAAAACTGTAAGCCGCCCTGAGTCTCCGGAGAAGGGCGGGATATAAATATGAATAAAAAAAATAGTAATTAGTAGCAACTTCTGGAGCAGCCCAAGGCTGTCAGTGGGTAATATGTACTTTAGGATCAAAAGTTGCATACTGCCCTAGTTGGTTTGCCCCAGGGACTCATTAAGAAGAAATTGGCTGGAGGGTGGAGCTGGCATCATGGTGGTAATCCTTTAAGATCACTGTTGAAAAATAATGTTATGTTTATAAGTCAATCCTATGATAGACTTATTGTTTAAAGGATCTTGTTAATCTGTCTATATATTTAAATTGTACAAAGATGCTGAGTCCAGTTTGTTCTTCAAACCAAATCTTTTATTGTACAAGCAGCTTAATTCAATAAAGTTACAGAAAGACTTTTACCAGCTTCTTGTGCCTTCTGTTTAGGCCTCTGACCTCTGTTTAGGCCTCTAACCTCTGTTTAGGCCTCTGACATCCCCTTTAGGCCTCTAACCTATGTTTAGGCCTCTGACATCCCTTTAGGCCTCTGACATCCCTTTAGGCCTCTGATTAGGCCTTTGACCTCCCTCCTGAGGTAAATTGCCTGTTGGGCTGCTCCTTATATACTAAGGGGCATGGCTTGTGATGCCACTCCAGGGCATCTGGTATTACCCTGTGATTGGTGGATTTGGTTTGCCTCCAAATCCCCACAAGTTTGTAAACTGCATAGCAACACCAGAAAGTTCCACTTTCTGACAATCGCCATCGATATCTCTGCTGTTGGACGGTCCCAACGGACCTAAACCATCCTGTACAGATGGTGACTGATAAGAGCATGTCCTGTTGATCCCAGGGACACTGCAAAGTCCCTGGTAGATCCAGGAGAAGCCCTTTTGCTGGCGGTGGAAAGGCAGCCATTAAGCTGCTGAAGCTGGGACAGCTCCAAAATGGAAGAGATTGAAAGAAAGTGTGCCAGCTTGGTGAGATGATTTTTTATTTATTATTTTTTGGAGAGAACACCCTAAAAGATTTAAAGTGAAATTAAAAGTGAAGATAAAAGAGATCAAGCAGCGAAATTAAGCTAAGTTTAAATTGAAGGATTTCCCCTTTTTTTTTTTACTGGAACCTGGAATTTGGCAAAAGCTTCTTAATTTTTGACTGGACTGGTCTTTTCTAATTTTTCTTACTTTTTTTAACCATTTTTTTTTGAGAGTCTGTCTTGATTAAGGCTTTTCTTTTTTATTTGAGGTTTACTTCTTTCCCTTTCTTTTTAAAAGACTTTATTTTTTTTTCTGTTCCTGGCTTTGGATACATGAGGGGAAGTGAAAGTGAAGAGAAATAAGTAGCACTGCCATCTAGAGGCTTGGATATTTTGTTTTCTTTTCTTTCTTACTTGTTTGTATATGAGAGTTACATTCAAGGACTCTGAGCTTTCCACTGAAAAGATAGTGGGATGAGCATGGGAGATTGTTTATATAGGTGCTCTTCTGTGTAACTATTGATAGCCAGAGTCTGGAGTTGAAGTTGAAAGAAAGAAAGAAGATTGAAGTGACCTTGAAAAGACTGGAACTGGAAAGTTTGAATTGATTTACTTTAGAGCCTTGGACATTTAGTGGCAGTGACTCGCTTTTTGGAAGGATCTGCTATTTTTTTTCACTTCCCCGCTAGCTGGATTTTTATGTTGGGATTTTAGCCCTTTAACCCAGGAACTAGATTATATTTTTTTTAACCCATTCCTTTTTACTTTATTTTTGGGTTTTTTTATATTAAGGGAACTACATAGATTATTATTGTTTTTTTTCCTTTTTCTCCCTTTACTTCCTTTTAAAAAAAATTCATATTTTTTCATCCTTTTCTCCCTTTATCTTTTTTCTTTTCTCTCTCTCTCTCTTTTTTTGCATATAATTGGAACCAATTGGATTAAGGTGTACAAGAGCTTGAAGATTTTCCCTTTTTTTCTTTTCTCTATTTTTTTCTCCCCTTTTTTTCCATATTTTTTATTGGGGTAGTAGTTGCCTACTCCTGTCCTTTTTCTTTACAATTATCATTGATTATCATTGATTGGGAGAATATCTACAATTAAGATGAATGTATTGCCCAGAATTTTATACTTATTCCAGACAATTCCAATTAGATTAGGGAAATAGTTTTTTGAAGACTTAAATAAAATTGCGTTGAAATACATTTGGCAGGGTAAGAAAGCGAGAATAAAACTTAAACTGTTACAAGATGCAAGAATAAGAGGAGGGTTCACTTTGCCCAACTGGGAACTATATTATCAGGCGGCAAATTTGACGTGGGTAAAGGAATGGATAACATTAAGGAAGTAGACTATTGACTTTAGAAGGACATGACCTGCTGCTGGGATGGCATGCCTTTCTTTGGTATAAGGGAACTAAAACACAAGGGTACTTCAGAAGACACTATACTCAAGAGGCTTTGTTTTTACATTTGGAGAAGATAAAAAAGCAATATTACTTAAAAATTCCATTATGGATATCTACTATTGAAGCTTTTTCTTATCCAATAATATATAAAAAGGAACAAACAGTTAGATATGGTGAGATACTGAATGAAAATGAACTTAAATCTATGCAAGCGTTGGAAGAACAAGGTATAAAAATGAATTGGTTTGAATATTTGCAAATACAATCTAGATTTGATGAAGATATTAAATTAGAAGGTATTTATGATAAGTTGACAGATTTAGATAAAATCTTAATAGGTACTGATGAAAATGTAATTAAAAAACTTTATGGATATTTATTAGAATTCATATTGGAGGAGAAGCAAGTTAAAGAAACGATGATTGCTTGGGGGGAAAATTTTGGATATGGGATTGATTTAGAGAAATGGCAAAAATTATGGTCTCAAAATTATAAAATGACAATGTCAACTGCTTATAAAGAAAATCTGTATAAGATGTTTTACAGGTGGCACTAACCCGTGACAAGAATTGTGAGAATGTTTAAGAATAAATCAGATAAATGTTGGAAATGTCATCAGATACTTGGCTCGTATTACCATATGTGGTGGACGTATTCGGACGCAAAAAGATATTGGGCTAAAATCCACATGTGGTTGGAAAAAATGATGAAACAACATATAGACTTTAAACCAGAGATATTTTTATTGGGAATTATACCGGAAATGTACAATAAAGAATTGAAATATTTGATTGTAAATGTGTTGACAGCGGCTAGGATTGTATTTGCTAAGAACTGGAAAAATGAAAAAATACCTATGCAGGAGGAAGTTATTAAGAAAATTATGGACTGTGCTGAAATGAGTAAATTGATATCTGAAATTAGAGAACAAGAAGATAGACAATTCTATATGATATGGGATTCGTTTTATCAATGGTTGGATTAAAAGACATGGCAATGTAATACATCAGCAAATCTTATAATAGAAATTTAATAGATTGATATAAAACACAATATAAATATATATAACCATTGGATGAAAGTGTAATATAAAATTTATAACAAAATTGAGAATATCTCATATAAATGATGGAATAACTAGTTTAGTCATGAATGATTAATAACTGATAAATATATAAGTATATGTTAGATTGACAATGTGAGAATCTATATAAACTGTGAGTGATGGCTACGAAAGGATAGCACAAAAGATTTGTAACCAACTGACACACTGTATGTATATAAAATGGAAGATGGTTTTATGTTTTTTATGCTTTGTCTGTACTTGTTTGTCTTAAAAAAAAACTTTAATAACAAAAAGAAGAAGAAATTGGCTCCAGGAAGCTGGGAGAACATTATTCCTCAAAAGAAGAGTCAGCATTCATATAAGTTGCAGAAAAAGATTATATAATCAAAAGAGGATATCTTTCTAATAGGATAGAATGATGGCACTTTTCTTATATCCCCAAGTCTGTTTTTTGATCTGGAACTTCAACTTTCCCAAATTCTCTCAATAAAAAAGTAATTTATTTCACAGTTATGTTTTTAAGTTTGACAAATTAATAGTTTCCAACATTCTAGGCTGAATTAACTTACTGGAGTAAACTCAATGACAACAGTCTCAAACCAGCATCGAGGTCCAATCACCCAGTACGCTCCCATAGGCAGGCCCTCCTGGGGGTGCCGTCGGCCAGGCAATTTCAGTTGGTGGTCCCCCAGAGGAGGGCCTTCTCTGTGGAGTTGCCCACCCTTTGGAACCAACTACCCCTGGAGCTACGTCTGGCTCCTGACCTGCGTTCCTTCTGCCGTGATCTAAAGACCTGGCTGTTTTCACAGGCTGGCCTGGATTGAGCGGGGTTGGGGTTTTTAATTTTGGGATATTTTAATATTTTAGAGTTATTTGGATTGGGCAAATTTGGAATAAGTTTTATATTGTGTATATGTTTTTGTGTAAGCCGCCCCGAGTCCCCCCGGAGATGGGGTGGCATATAAATCCAAATATAAATAAATAAATAAATAAATAAATAAATAAATAAATAAATAAATAAATGCTTTTCTAAAAAGAAACTGGACATCTTGTTTTTTTCCTTTGAAAATATTTCGCTTCTCGTCCAAGAAGCTTCCTTAGCTCTAACTTAGAACAATTAGAACATTTCTAATAATCCTAAATTAGAACTGAAGAAGCTTCTTGGTTGAGAAGCAAAACAGTTTCAAAGGAAAAACCAAGGTCCAGTTGCCTTTTGGAAAAAGGACTTTTGGAACAACAAAGACCTGCATGTTGAGAATCTCAATAGACATCAATGACAACAGCAGAATATATCTATGAACAGAATAAAATGCAATTGTACAATTGGCCACTTAGACTTCCTTGTAGTCTTTTCTCTTTGATGCATCCCTTCAACTGAAAGATTCAGTTCCTTGTCTGCAAATAACATTTGGGAATCTGGAAATTTTTCTTCTGATCTTAATTATAACCAGTTCTATAGGTAGGCAGAACCCTGTAGCCTTCCAGATGTTGTTGAACTACAATGCTCCATGTTCCAGAAGAGTTGCCAATGGTAAGGACACTGGAGGGTTACATCAAGAACTGGAGGACTACAGGTTCCCTATTCCCGCATTAAGCAGTCAACTCAGGCAGCAGGTATTCAAGGGTCTGGGGGGTGGGGGTGGGGAAGCACATCCACATTTAAAAGTCTATCACCAAGATTGTACCACAGAAATTCGATGACAAATCATCAAAATTCTGTAATACAATTTTCTAGGCCTTTTCATAGCCTCCACTGAAACTGAAACTCATTTTGCTGAAATCTTTTCTAGCATTACCTCAGATTCAAAATTTGGCTATTGCAGTGTAGTCTCTGCACCTCTCCCCAAAGATGATGATGATGATGAGGTGATGATGATGATGATGATGATGATGATGATGATGATGATGATGATAATGTTTAAAATCTGGTTCCACCATCAAACAGTTTGCCCATTGTGATGCTGCTGGAAAATAGAGGCTTTTTGTTCCAGGCAACTTGTCTCAAATTCCCTTGCCTGCTATTCTAAAGTGTAGTGTTGATAGACTAGCTGCTAAATGAAAAGGCAGGTCAGACAACAATTTTTCTTGGGCTATTTAGGGGCTTTGCTGATTCTATAGATTCCAGTCTTTGGGGACTGAAATACATATTGGAGATAAGGAAAGTATGTATTCAGAATTTATCAACTGAGCAATGAGGTAAAAAGTTGTTTCATTGCAAACAGATATTTCTGTTTGCTATATACTTGCCCTGTATTCAGAGCAGAGGAGTTATGGGAGATAAAGAATCTAAACACTGGATTTTTCAAAAGAAAATATGAGAAGTAATCTAGATAATTTCATTGATGTTGAAAAAACAGATATTCATTCTTTTCCAGATGCTGCCTATTAAATATTCTATTAAGAATACATGCAGATGTTAAAGTGATTAAAATAAATGACGTTATTTATTATGGAAAAGGAGTGTTATTAATCACATTATTGTGAATGGGGTGAAAATTAGAACTTCAAATGAGATACACACAGCTGAAAAAAGTGGTTGGAAATTTGTGTAGCTGATAATATTTTTGGCTCTGCCAACATAAACTAGTCATGAGAGTGTTGCAATAAATAATACATTTTTGCTGAGAGAAAGAATTAAAGATTACAGGCTGGCATTGTTGCATATTTAAAAAGCATTTGAAGATGACAGTACAAAGAATTCTCTATTAGTTGATAAATTTTATAGAAATGTAGGATAGGGTGAAAAGGAAAATTAGGAAAGTGATATCATTACTCAAGGATACGGAAGATGCAATAAACAAACTGGCATTATGAGACCAATTGCTTAAAAGAAACAAAGTTAAGTCCTTAATGTACAGTGTGTATGTATGTATCAATGAGGGAAAGAGAGCGACGAAATATATTTCTGTTTCCAAAGAGTCAGATATTGAGAAAAGACAGCAATGAAGGAGACATTCAGACACCAAAAGTTGCATGAAGAGAAAGAAGAGGCTTATGGCACTCCCAAATTCTCCATTTTAGCCCATCATACTGATGGGTAAAGTCCAGAGGGAAGAGCCCCATTGAGGCAACATAAAAACCAGCGCAAACACCAAATGAGCATTCTTCATATTTCTTACTCACCAGGGTTGTTTAAATGACACTCAAGACACCAACTGAATATATGATATGCTGATCACCACATAAACTACAACCTCTGATTTGAACAGAAGTATTATTATAAAATCCTACTTAACCCAAGACATAGCTGGGCCACAGCTGGGTGAGTACAGAGAGAATTTAGTGACCCTGTGAACAGACATTTTATACAAGCTTGTAAAATGTGATGCCATAATACTTTTATTAGTAGGATAGGGGGGTTAGTTTTTTCTGGAAAAAAAATTGAAAGATTTGAAAGAAGAAGAAGCAAGAGCTACCATAAGGACAGTGAATAAAAAGTCCGTAATAAAACCATTGGTTTAGACTGAAGAAAGCTGAAACCACAGAAAAATAGCACCAGTGTTCATAACAAGCAAAATGTCCCCTTTTTACAGTACAAAGGTCATAAACAATAAGAAATTATTGACCATCCCTCTTTTCTATGCAGTGTGTGTGTGTGTGTGTGTGTGTGTATGTGTATTTATATGTGTGTGTGCGTGTGTGTGTGTGTGCATATGTACAAATAAACTTTTGGGGAAAAATCTAGATAAAGACATTGCATTGGTTAGCTACTCTTTATTCTAATTCTGACACATGGGACAGTTTGAGGGTTTGTTTAGGGATTCCTATTCCCTCACTGTTATGGGGCATGTTTTTAAAAAACCACAAAAATATTATAAAAACTGAAAAGCAGTTAACTAAAATTTGACAGAATTAATGCCATTGGGAATGGCATGTGAAAATGACCTTGGGACACAAGAAGAAGAGGCACAGATTGATGTCAGTCCTTCAAAGTAATCCAGACAAAAAACACTAGCCAAGGGTACTAACACTGTTTATTGTAAGGTTACAGATCTTGCACATCTGAAAGAATCTTCCCTTAGTTTTATTGTGTGCCCAAAACTAGGGAGGGGCCCTTCTGAAACACTTTCTCTCTACCCCCACCCCACACCTCAAGATTTCATTTATCAGAAATTGCCTTGGCTACAGCTCTTCCTCTTTTCTCCAAAGGTCATTCCCATATACCATTACACATTATGTTCCAAAGGTACTTTTCAAGAGGCAACTGGACTTTCTTGCTTTGCTTTGAACATGTGTCGCTTTTTATCCAAAAAGCTTTTTGGATGAGAAGAGAAACATCTTCAAAGAAAAACAAGAAAATCCAGTTGCCTTATGAAAAAACACCTTTGGGACAACCATGACCTGGATGACTGAGAATCTGCATAAACATTACACATTATGTCAAAAATGAAGAAGCTTGAGACATGCTGAAGTTCTCCATGGACTATAACAATTACTGGCTACAATAATTTGGATTGCTGTTATAGAACAGGAAAGTATTTCAGAAAAATTGTTGCCATCTAGTGTTCATATGTATTTTAACAGCCCAGCTATGTACAATTATTTTTTCAATATCAAATCTTTCAGCTTAGTTCAAATAAGGTTGCCATCAAAGAATTAGAGATTTGAATCTAATTAGGCTTTGTCTGAATTTTGAGCTTCCAATTTAAAAATGATTTACAAAGGTCAACTCTTCATCCATTTAATCTTCTTCTGCTCTTTGCATTATATTACTTATACCAAAATGTAATCATGTGATAGATATATTTGTTTGTATACGTGTGTGTGTGTGTGTGTGTGTCTGTCTGTCTGTCTGTCTGTCTGCCTGCCTGCCTGTCTGTCTGTCTGTCTGTCTGTCTGTCTCTGTCTCTGTCTGTGTCTCTGTCTGTGTATGTGTGTGTATCTGGTTGGCTAAAATAGCTTAGTTTTCCCCCTTTGAAATGTGTATAATGGCATCATATTATATTGTATGGATGCTGAAACAGTTTGATTGTTATACTTGCCATGTTGTATACTTTTTATATCTGAAATTAAATATTAATATGATTCTGGTAAAGGTTTGTCTTTTCAAACTATTATTTACACTGAAAATTGTCCATTTCACTTTAAATCAAATTTTACTGCTGCATTTTGCTATTTCTTAATGCTAGCAACAAAATATAATGATAATTATATCCTTCCTTTATTTGGTGAAGTGTGATTATACGCACAAGAATTTGTCTCTGGACATAAGCTCTCAGTGTACATGCAAAACAACACAGTAAAAATAATTAATAATTATTACTTCCATATTATTATTACTTCCATGTTATTAAAATAGTTGGTTCATTCTGACTCTATCCAATACGAACTGCAAAATATCAGCGAGCTAATGGATATAGCATCTTATGTATCCTTCTACATAACACATTTAGTGTTACCCCTTTAGTAGTCATCCAGGTTTTTACCATTCAGGTCTAACAAATCTAAAGGTAGTCTGAAATATATTGCATTGTAATGGACAGAAGTTGCTGATAGGATTATAGGAGACCATATTTCTATTTCCACTGATGGCCAGAGATTTCTCATGGCCACTTACTCATTACTTTCTGATCTAATATTATGTTTACACCCAAAATGGATTTAGACAAGAAGAGAAGTTTTTATTTCCTACAG
Organism: Naja naja; assembly: GCA_009733165.1. Lineage (NCBI taxonomy): Eukaryota > Metazoa > Chordata > Lepidosauria > Squamata > Elapidae > Naja > Naja naja. The sequence continues at coordinate 260,813,353 of CM019149.1, read as the reverse complement.
ATTATGATAGTACAGCAAGGATGTCACTTCTCCTTTCTAGGAAGTAGCTTTAATCATCCTGTCTGTCTCCTTGCTGAGCATCTTGCATCGATTTCTTTTTGACACATCTTTTTCTACTCTTGTGTCTTTCTAGCATGCACATATTTTCTGCACTGCTCCTGGCATGGATCTCATTCTTCATTTTTTTTCTCTTGCTGTGACAATCACAACAACCTAAACAACAAATAATCATCAAGGTTATCAGTAGACAATACTGTCTACAGAAGGATTTATATGGCATTGATGAGATTAAGGTGAGAGTTTAAAAAGCATAATTCAATATATGAATTTGTGGTGGATGTAATGGACACAATGGAAGCAAAGGTGCCTTGCAATGATAAAACAAAACATAGGTTATTCTGTGGGTGTAAAGTAGACTTATTTAGATTTTTTCTTTTTCTTCCAATTTCATGATTTTATTCTTTTTAAACTTGCTACTACTTACTGTTTTGCCATGCTTTGTAAGATATCACTTAACCTAGCAGGAAGGAGCATTATGAACATATGTATGTTTTGATAGATAGATGACAGATAGATAGATAGATAGATAGATAGATAGATAGATGATAGATAGATAGATAGATAGATAGATAGATAGATAGATAGATAGAATTCTTTATTTGCCAAGTGTGATTGGACACCAAAGGAATTTGTCTTTGGTGCATAAGCTATCAGTGTACATAAAAAGAAAAGATATATTTGTCAAGAATCATAACGTGCAGCACTTAATGATAGTCATAGGTTACAAATAAGCAATCAAATCATATGAGGAGAAAATCAATATAAATCATAAGGATACAAGCAACAAAGTTACAGTCATACAGTCATAACTGGAAGGATATGGGTGATAGGAACGATGAGAAGATTAATAGTAATGCAAACTTTGTAAATAGTTTGACAGTGTTGAGAGAATTACTTGTTTAGCAGAGAGATGGCATTCAGGAAAAAACTGTTCTTATGACTAGTTGTTCTGGTGTGCAGCACTCTATAGCATCATTTTGAGGGTAGGAGTTGAAACAATTTATGTCTGGGATGTGAGGGGTCTGTAAATATTTTCATAGCCCTGTTTTTGACTCATGAAGTATACAGGTCCTCAATGGAAGACAGGTAGGTAGTAATTGTTTTTCTGCAGTTCTAATTATCCATTGAAGTCTGTGTCTTTCTTGTTGGGTTGCAGAACCAAACCAGACAGTTTTAAAGGTGCAGATGACAGACTCAATAATTCCTCTGTAGAACTGTATCAGCAGCTCCTTGGGCAGTTTGAGCTTTCTGAGTTGGCACAGAAAGAACATTCTTTGTTGTGCTTTTTTGATGACGTTTTTGATGTTAGGTGTCCATTTTAGGTCTTGTGATACAATAGAACTTAGAAATTTGAAGGTCTCTACTGTTGATACTGTGTTGTCTAGTATTGTAAGAGGTGGTAGCATGGTAGCATTTCTATGGTTTTGAGTGTGTTCAGTTCCAGTTTGTTCTGGTTACACCATGAGGCAAGTTTTTCGACCTCCCGTCTGTCTACAGATACTTCGTTGTCTTGAATGAGACCAATCACTGTTGTATCACCTGCAAACTTTAGTAGTTTAACTGATGGATCATTTGAGATGCAGTCATTGGTATATCTCCCTATATAGGGAGAAGAGAAGTGGAGAAAGCACACAGCCTTGGGGGGGACGACTGTACAGGTATCTCAAGTGATTCTGCTTAGCTTCACCTGCTGCTTCCTGTCAGTTTTCATTTTACAGTTGATTCATTGTTGTCTTAAACAGAGGACAGAGAAAAAATGTAAATGACCTATTGATACAGCATTTTTGACACACAAACACTCCCAGTGTCAATCCTTGCCCTCTCTATTTAGAAAGATCAGTAATGGAACACATTAGGAACAGTGCATTCCACCTGTCTCTGCTGGCACCTTTGCCATATAGTAATAGTTTTAAATCCCCTTTGGAGCACTTGTTCTCCTTTTATCTAGCTTTCCCTGGCAACAAAGACAAGATGTTTGTCTACAGCAGAAATAATTTCACAGAATGTCTTCTGATTTGGTTATTTGTAAGAGTTGCAATTCACTTTTTTTTAGAAACTCAAGCAGATACATGGTTCTTCCCCTTCTATTTTTTCCTGCAATGGTGATGCTGTGAGGTCAAGATGAATGGGAAAAGATCTTCCTTTCATGATCTTCCATGGCTGAAGGAGGATTTCAATACTTCTCTCTCCAATCCTAGCATAATACCCTGTCTTCTCCACTGTTTTGAACTGGTGCTCATTAATAGGATGTGGCTTAGTAACTCTTTAGTCTGTGCAAATGATAGCAGCTGCTACAACTCCAAACTAAATCCTCATTATTGGTTTTGTGGCACTCGGGGTAAAAATATTCAACTCTTTTCTCTCTTGCCATGATCCTAAAGATGGCTTCTACTTCGAAGCTGTTATTTTTTTTATTGGACAAAAATCTACCAATAATTAAAATCCTTTCCTCATATCCTATTATAATTTGGTCTGTTTTCTGTTTCTTTGTCAATTCTGTAGCTGCTATTTGCATTTTTGTAAGTATAAATGTAGACATATGTTAGGTTATTACTTTAGCCCCTAGATACTCCACACACACTCAGATATGCTTTATTTTTACAAAATAAATGTACCAGTTTGGTATCTTGCAATTTTTGCTGGTCTCTTCCTTAACAGCCAGGCTTACTCCCCTCCCCTCAAAAAAAAGACAATGTTCTTTTTTCCTCCCTGTCTTTCATTTATTTCTAAAATAATTATTGGCCTCTTAGATTGATAAATCCCTGGGGTCTCCATAATTGCTTTACTTCATTAAATAATATCTTTTATCCATGAATGAGTTTCACACAGTTTGTTTTTTTATTAGTTACATACTGAATATTCTATTTTATCTAGAGGAAAAGAATGCTAAATTTGATCACTACCTTCTGATGCATCTTATTCTTGAGGTGTGATGAAATCTTTACGGGATCAATAAGCTATGAACTATTCTTTAATGCTTCAAAGATGAATTACAGTAAAATATGGAAAATAACCCAATCTATCCTATGAAATGCAATCTATCTTATTGTAGCTTTGGTAATATTAAAATAACATGATGAAGACAAACTTTTTTTCTTGTTCTTTCTGTTAATTAAGCTGTGCATTTCTTCTTAAAAAGAGGACACCATGAAAGAAACATTACTGGGTTTTTTTAAGAGCCTATAATTTCTGCAGTCCTAATGTGATTATTGATGACAGAGCATTGATATGTACTTTTCGGTATTTCTGTCAGGAAAGTTAAACATGCACTATCATGATTTGCTGCTTAAAATATTCTGAAGAAAGCATTAGACTCACATCAACTACTTCTAATTACTACTTAGAAAGCTTCACTAACTCTTTTGTGTTTGTGTTTAATTAACTCTACTAATAGTTTTATATTATCTTCAAATTCAAATAGTTTTCCCTTTTTATAAGAAAGACCCCATTGTAAATAGCTGAAATGTGTGATAAAGAGGTTTAAATTTCACTTGCTTTTCTGCATTAATTTGCTTTGTTATTTGTAGATCACCTGTAAGCCTAAACCTCCCCTTTTGCTAGCGTAAATTCTGTTTCCTAGTGATTTTTTGTTTGTATGTATGTGTGTGTATTCATATTCACATGCATATATACATCTGTGTGTGTGTGTTCACACATACACACACACAGACACATACACACACACACACATATACATACATCTGTGTGTGTGTTCACACATACACACACACAGTATATACATAAATATAATGACTAGAGTTGTTCTTGGTATCTGCTGAACCCTGATGTTTTCCTGCTCAAGATGTATCTGTGTATATGTATATGTGTGTGTGTGTGTGTGTGTGTGTATGTGTATATACACACATACATACATACACATACACACACACACACACACATATATACACACAGAGTGAGATGCCTGGTTTCCTCAACGATTTAAAAGCTTTTATACTCTGTTCTGTGCATTTTTTAAAAGTAAACTAAACAGACTTGGTCATCACTGATGCTTTATTGAATCAGATGGGTCCCTAGAACAGTTTCACCATTAGAAACTTTATAGATAAAATAAGTGCTTCTAGAGAATATTTATCCATGTGGTTGCTGACAGTCAACACCAACTTCATGACATCTAATCAATTTCTCAGATTGTAGAGGGACCACAGAATTTAAGTAGCAGAATGCCCTGAGCCCAGCTAATTAGTAGATGCAACTGATATGTCCATCAAGATCAAGATCAAGTTAGGTTTAAAAGCTTTGATCTATAATGCTTACTATGGTTTAGGGTTTAATTATTTGATAGAATCCCTTTTTCCAGGTACATCTGAAGCTATCTCTTAAAATCCTTCTTTCAATTCTTTACTCTAATGGCAACAGGTTAAAGAAATCTTGTGGGCATTTAAATTGAACTCCTGTTTTATCTGTTTTTGAGCAATTATATTAGCTATTTAGATCCACTGATTGAATTCTAACAGTTTAGTGTTTTGTGCTGCTTTTAGTAGAGTGTTATTTTTATAGTTTTATCATATATTATGAAGAAAGCATTAGACTCACATCAACTACTTCTAATTACTCTTTTCATTGGGGATTTACTGCATCATGTACTGTAACTCCTAGAGAATTATATGACTAAGTGGTTATATTGAAAGATTTTTAAAAAATCAGTTATTATAAAAGTATAAATAAATGTAATATACTATAAAACAACAAAACCCAAAATTAATACATGATAACCAAGGAAAGAAAGAGTATACAGTGTACTGTTACTGAGTGATTTTCAGCACATTTCCAAACTAAAAAATTAATAGTACTATCTGACAGTCTTTTATATACTTATATTGTAAAGATTAAAAAGATGATAGATTCTGATTGATAAAGGTACAAAATTGCTTCCTATCAAGTCATAGCAATGGATTATTTCATTCAAATTAACTACAGCAGAATTGGCTATACCCTTTTTTTTCTTTTTGCAATTGCAGAGAAAGTGGTAGGGCCTACTCCAATCCACAAACACTTTCCAAAGATTTTTGAAATTAAAAAAAAAAACAGCATAGCATAATGTTATGTATGCAGGTTTGAATTTCATTGGTTAAGTTTGAACTGTTCTTGTAAAATGTCAGAAATGATTGGTTTAAAAAGTGCGGGAAAACCCTGCACTCTGATTGGCTGGCAACTGCGGCTGCTGGTTATAAGTAGCAGCCGCAGCCCAGCCAAATCGGGTCTGTTATGAGCTGTAGTCACTAATAAACTCTTCACTGAAGCACTCCACATCTGACTCTTCATGTAAATCTAACACTGGCGATGAAGGTGGGATTCTTCCCGAAGAGAAGACAATGCGGAGAACAAGCTGAGAGAGATGGCTGCGCTGAACACCCCCCCAGCCCCGTTCGATCCGACGGCAGAAGACTGGGACTCGTATGCAGATCGTTTCCAAATGTATTTGGAGGGAAACGATCTCGCCGACATTTCTGACAAGCGGAAGAGGGCAGTCTTTCTCACCCACTGTGGTCCGGCCATTTTCAAGATGGCGAAGGCATTGGCGGGAGCTTCAGACTTGAAGGTAATGGACTGGCCCGACTTAGAAAAGTTATTAAGAGCCCATTATGCACCACAAGTATCGTGCCTCATTAAGAGACACGAATTCTACCGTCGGGATCAAGGGGAAAGCGAAAACGTTAATGACTTTGTGGCAAGTTTAAGGGACATTGGGGGTGCATGTGAGTTTATCAACTTTGAAGAGGCCATGCGCGATCGATTTGTTTTAGGCCTAAAAGACAAGGTTTTGCAGAGCAAATTATTAATGAAACCTAGGATCACGCTTAAGGAGGCCATAGAAGAAGCTTCTTCAGCGGAAGCTACCAAATCCTCAGCAGCAGCCATGAAGAAAATTAACAAGGCCGCAAGCCATCCTGATGTAGAAAAATCCACAACAACCCATTGCGAGCAAATAGATTCTGATTCAGACTGTAGTGAGGTGGAGAAAGGAATTTATAGACTCAGAAAGGAGAAGAAAAGGAAAGACCTTGGAAGACTTATCCACAAGCCTGGCAAGGACATTGGACATGCTGATGCCTTGAGTTGTTGCCCACTTGTTTATCACAAGGAGGACTTGGACCTGAGGCACATACCTTTTTCCTAGAAACTGTTGCCAAGCTTCCAGTACACGCTGCTGAAATTGCCAGAGAGACTGCCAAAGACACTTTATTGGCTCCTATTATAGGCTGGATTAAGAAAGGTTGGCCTTTTCAAGATCTACCTCACCTTGCCCAACCTTTTAAGTCCAGGCAAACTGAATTATCTGTATTAAGAGGATGTATTTTGTGGGGTAACAGGGTGGTTATTCCTGCAAAACTGCAAAGAGAGGTTTTGGAAATGTTACATGAGGGTCATCCTGGTATTGTAAGGATGAAAGGATTGGCCAGGAGTTATGTATGGTGGCCAGGTATTGACAAAATGGTTGAAAACTGGGTTGCATCTTGTCCCAACTGTCAGGTAGTCAGGCCTGCCCCACCTCTCACCCCCACACAGGAATGGGAATGTCCTAGGGGCCCATGGTCTAGGATTCACATTGATTTTGCAGGCCCTACCAGAGGGCACACCTTTCTTATTATAGTAGATGCATATTCCAAATGGCTAGAGGTAATCCCTATGGCATCCACCACAACTGATGCTGTCATCAAGCAGCTCAAAGCTTTTGTAACCCACGGGTTACCTGATGTTCTTGTCTCTGACAATGGCCCTCAATTTACATCCAACCTTTTTGAATCCTATTTAGCACAACAGGGTATCAGACATGCCCTGACTGCCCCTGGGCACCCTTCGGCTAACAGCTGGGCTGAATGGTACATTTTACCAAGGAAAAGCTTCAGCAATTGGGTCCTGGTCAAAACTGAGAAAGTTGAAAAACTTTTAGTGTTGATCACTCCTTGACCACCCTCTTACACCAACTTGATTCCACTAGCAAAGTTCCAGTGTGGGTGATTCTGCAAGAACCTGGGTGAACCATGGATTCCTGCTGAAATAACTCAAATGTGGGGACAAACAGAGGATGGTGTCCTCTGCAGGCATTCCTCTGAAATCCAATTACCTCAGGAATTGGAGCAGGCATTGTTCCTCTCTAGTTCCCTCTAGGAATGCCCTTTTCTAGGGGAAGGGAGGAGCATGAGGATAATCAGCAAGCAAGAATCAACCCCATGTGTAACAAGCCATTACGACAGGAACCACCCCAAAACCTGTCACAATGCCAAAATCCATCCTTACAAGTGGAAGAGTGCACATCACTACCTGACTTGGGTGCTGACATTGGGTTGGGGATGGGTTGGGAGGAGAGACCAGATTCTAACAATCAAACAGGGTCTTCTTTCACAGGAAGTCCAACTAGGGAAATGTCAACAGACACATTTCCTCTCTCACTGGGTGAGAACGTTAAAACTTCTGAACCACGAAGGTCTCAACATACACATAAGAGCCCCACCTATTTAAAAGAATACATTAGATAGGTTGGGGATTGAGTATGGAGTGAACCTAGTGGGGAGGGGTGTTATGTATGCAGGTCTGAATGTCATTGGTTAAGTTTGAACTGTTCTTGTAAAATGTCAGAAATGATTGGTTTAAAAGTGCGGGAAAACCCTGCACTCTGATTGGCTGGCAACTGCGGCTGCTGGCTATAAGTAGCAGCCGCAGCCCAGCCAAGTCGGGTCTGTTATGAGCTGTAGTCACTAATAAACTCTTCACTGAAGCACTCCGCGTCTGACTCTTCATGCAAATCTAACACATAGTACTTAAAAATGTGGATGAATGAAGAACATAGGAACCAGGAGAGAAGGAATAAGGAAGGAAAAGGAATATAACTAATTTTTCATATATTTCTACAGTTTCTGTTTTTATTCATGTCATGTTCTCAATTAATAAAAACATCATTCAGTGCACTGGTGATTTTTTTTTTCCAGGCAGCATGTTGAGTATTAATTTTTTTAAAAAAAATCATGTCTACAGTTCTGTGGATTAGTTTCTTCATGTCTCCATTAACCAGCAAGTCCTTTTGGCTGTGAAACATTGTATTTTTTATTTAAGCTACAAGCTTCTGCCATCAGGACCAGCCCAAAATTCTGTCAACATCTCCCATTTCACCTACATAAATTGACTAGACTGGCAACTGAATCTTAGTACAACACTGATTTAATGCATCTTTTTTTCAATCCAAAAGCAACAGACTAGTTTAGAAAGCTCAAAGCAGGTGGGAAAAAAATATAGTTTTCCCCCCACAAACCCACCCTCCACTTTTGCATTTAATAGCTATTATATGAGAAAATCTGTTTGGGTTCTCATATACCCCATGTTATAGGTATGGTTTTCTCCACCAGACAACATGCAGTCTTCCAATTTGTTTCTACTATATGACTAAACTATAGTATTTGAGCTGGTTATGTTAATCCATCTTTGGTAAAGAAACCACATTATAGCCAGGGGTGGGTTTCAAATTTCTTAACAACCAGTTCTGTGGGCATGGCCTAATTTGTGGGTGTGGCTTGGTTGTCATGTGACTGGGTGGGTGTGGCTTGTATGTAAATATTGTAAATATTTATGTAAATATTGTATATATATATATATACAATATATACAACAACTATGTAATTATACAATATATATAACAACTTTTACATATATATATATATATATATATATATATATATATATATATATATGGGTAAAAGTTGTTTTTTATATATATATATGTTTTCGTAGATTTTCACGGGTAAAGGTGTGTAGGTCTTGGTGTATTCGGGTCTTGTCCCGTGTAAGATTGAGAATACCTTGGCAACGTTTCGACGAAATCTCATCCGTCATCTTCAGGCTGGTGTCTTCAGGAGAACGAAGCTGAAGACACCAGCCTGAAGATGACGGATGAGATTTCGTCGAAACGTTGCCAAGGTATTCTCAATCTTACACGGACAAGACCCTACACCAAGACCTACATATATATATATATATATATATATATATATATATATATATATATATACAACTTTTACCCAAAATAAGGCAAAGCAGATTGAGTTGTTTGCAGGATCATAGATTCACTAACAGATCTACCTTTCTGCAATCTGCTGCCTGAATCTGCACTGAAAAATAGAAGCTTCAGTCCTAAGGAAGGTTTGGCTCTGCTCTCAGGCCACTTCTCCCCCACCCCCCAATCCCCTGAATACCATCCCTGACTGGGCCTCAGGGAAGCCTCCTGGGCAAAGGCAAAGCAGTACAACAGCGATTTAGATTAGCTAGAAAGCAGAAATCTGACAGGAGGGGGGAGGGGCCAGTCAGTGGCGCGATTTGCAGTTTCTCCGAACTGTACAGAATTGTAACAACCGGTTCTATAGAACTGGTCCGAACTGGTAGAATCCCACCTCTGATTATAGCTAGTATGTTTGACTGATTTCAGTGCTCTCCGGAACCAATGTGAGATTGAAATAAAATGACCATGGCAAAGCAGATGTATTGTTTTTTTTTTAAATTACATTTATATGCCGTCCTTCTCCGAAGACTCAGGGTGGCTTACAATTTTTGGGATACAACCCAATGCACTCAGCAATAGCCTTCATTCCATTGTATATGCCTGCTTATTACTAAGTGGCATTTTTACAAAGTCAGCTTATTGCCCCCAACAATCTTGGGTCCTCAATTTACCTACCCCGAGAGGATGGAAGGCTGAGTCAACCTTGAGCCTGGTGGGATTCGAGCCTGCAGTAATTGCAGGCAGCTGGAACTTAAGTGCTAGGCATTTAACAGCCTGCACCACTAAGGCTCTTTTTAAATGCAGTCTTTCAATTGCTTACCTATCAGACTATTACATTGAAAGATATTCATTGTTTTGAACATATATTAGCTTCAGGATAGCTTCTGCATGGTTATTTCAGGAAAGAAATATTTTACAGACCTAATTGATATTTGACATAGTACCACCAAATTCCCTTGATTTGATCAGTGTTCCAGATACTCTTCTGATTCTGCCACTGTGCAATTAATGTTCTAGCTATGAATTGTGGTAGTCCCACTTATGATCAGATGAGATCATAAATATTACATCTCTTCATTTCTTACAATTTTTCAGCCTGCAGACAACAGTTTCAGGTTTGGGAGACAAAACCAAGGACTTCATACTAATTATATGTCTGCTGGTAAAATTGAATTATCTCCTGATAAGTGGGCAAATTTGGAGCACTTCCTTTTCTAAGAATATTTGCTTGCTCAAACACATTACTCTCTCAGTGCATATTAATTTTTCTACTGTATAGCTTCTTAAAGATTGTGTATATACATGTTTATTCATTGCAAGTTCTAGTTAAACACAAGGAAATGAAGCAGTTAAATCTAAATTCAAATGTATTTGAAAATAACAGAACCCAAGAAGTGATACATGCGTTTTTATTATATTGCACACCTCAATACAGACATAAACCTTTTTTTGTTTATTATTTATTACCTTTTAGCATAAAAGTGCTTAGTGAAATAAGACTTTTTAAAAATTTCATTCATTCAAACTTTTACTTCGGAAATATATCATTTGATTTTAAAAGATACAGGTTCTTCACTTTTTCATGAATAAACATGAGCATTTTGCTTGGTGAGATGAGAATATCCAGAGATTGAGAGGTAACTGAAGACTCATTTTATGTGGAAGCATAAAACAAAAGCTGTTGATCAAACGCCCAGGGCCAACTTTCCAGCTAAAATAATCTCATGGATGCTTAATAGTTCGCATTTGGTGTCTATGCAAAACAACCACCCTTTTTGTAATCAATTCTTTTTTCTGAGTCTGAAGCAATCAAGACCAAGTAATCCCTGTAAACCACTTAATTTGTTCAACTAAGCCATCTGCTCATCACTTCTATAGTGAAAGAAGTTTTTAAAAAATCCCTAAAATAATTTAGTAAACCTTAGTTGACTAGAGATATAAAAAGAGGTAGTCAAGGGAATCATAGTTTCTTAAAAGTGAATTAAATTTCCAATCCAACCTTGTGGAATAGGAGGAACCTCACAATATCTTTTCTTTCATTTTCAACATTTTGAATCAGTCCAAAGAAGGACCAGATGTCTGGAGAAATTAGTTCAAGTGCTAATATCTGTTCAAGCTCTTTTCCCCTTTCCTTTTTCTAAAAATTGTTTAAATATAAACTGAAAGTGTATATTCCATTGATTTCCCTCTGTATGTGTATTTTTTCACATTAATGTAATTAATGAAAATAGAACTCATACTAAACACATCAAAAGAATTTTAAGACAAGGTTGATTCTGCAAGGCAACAAAGGCTATTTTTGTGATCTATGCACAACAATAAAAAAATCAGTTGATTTAGATATCGTGAGGTAGTCAAAAGGGGGAAGGTGTTGAAGAAAAAAATCTTGTGACAATTTCTTTTGATATCCTTTGAGCAGTAAGTCAAAACAGTCAAGATTGTTATTAGGTAAAGAAAGCCCATTTTCTTTTGCATTCAACAAAAATTAAAAGGGCAGACCTTTGTTTGCCTGATTACAGTTACCATTTTGATGTTTTCCCCATCCCCATGGATTCCTCTGCATTTGACAATGATATTCCAATAAAAATAAACTAAGTTTTTTCATCAAAGAGACCATTTCTAAGACCAACAATAGAACATGTATTGCAAATCTTTTTATGCATAAGGATTGCTAAGTGAAGGCGCATTAGGTTCATGGGAAAAGGGCAAAGGAATGGTTATTTGCAGAAGAATACTGTAATTTCGAAGCTTATATGTAATGGTTCATCTGCAAGCCAAAATCTTCAAGTTGGAAGCGTTTTTAACCATATACTGTATAACTATTTGGATTACTGCAATGTGACTTCAGTGGGGCTGCCCTTAAAGTCTCCCTGGAAACTTCAACTGGTCAAGAATGTGAGCTGAACTGGCTTCCAGTTTCTTTCTAGTGCAATTCAAGGTGCTGGTCAACACCTTTACAGCCTTATGTAGCACAGGGCCAAGTTATCTGCAGGACCAGCTTTCCTCAAGAACAACTATCCATCCTATCAGATGAGATAGGATGGGCACACTGTTAGGTCCTTTCCCTAAATATTGCCATCTGATGGGAGATAGGAAGCATTCCTATTCCATGGCAGCTCTTGCTCTATGGAGTTTCTCCTAAAGTTCATCAGGTCTTCACTCTCCTAGCCTTCCATAAAGGTTTGAAGACCTGGCTTGTCTCCCAAGTGCTGGGATAAGATTAGGTGGATGTAGATCAAAAGCTTGATTTGGTGCCAGGTTTTTATGGCTTTTAACTGTTTTTTTTTTTTTAGTTTTATAGTAACAGTTAGGATGCTAGGCTGACAAACGGCAGGCTCATGTTCAAAATCTGGTTGCTGCCATGGGACAAGGTGAGCTCCCATCACACACTTCAGCTTCTGCAGACCTAGCAGTTTGAAAGTGGGTGACTGCAAGTAGACAGATGGGTACTACTTTGGTGGGCAATTTAACAGGTACTAACAGTAACCCCTTCTGGGCTTCTCCTTAGCAACAGTAATGTCACCATTCAATCTTTTCAACCCAGAAGTGCTTTGGTGCTCCTGACATTTATTTATTTATTATTTATTTATTTATTAGGCTTATATTTAATTGTAAGCCGCCCTTTCTCCTGAGGGACTCAGGGCGGCTTACAATTAAAACAGTTCCAATACAATTACATAAATGTTAAAGGACATTAAAAACCAAAGTCTCCTTTGTCAATTAGAATATTTTAAAAATATATTTTACACCCTCCCTCAGTCCCCATCAGTCCCCATCAGTCTTGGTAGGCTAGTTGGAATAGCCAAGTTTTTAGGTCACGGCGGAAGGAGCGGAGGTCAGGAGCCGTCCAGAGCTCCAGGGGAAGTCGATTCCATAGGGTGGGTGCTCCCACTGAGAAGGCCCTACTCCTGGGGGTCACCAGTCGACATTGTTGTGTCGATGGCACCTGGAGCAGGCCCTCTCGATGGGAGCGCATGGGACGTTGGGAAGCTGTTATCGGCAGCAGGGTCTCCTGCATGTATCCTGGTCCAATGCCATAAAGGGCTTTATAGGTCAATGCCAGCACCTTGAATCTCACTCGGAGGGCAACCGGTAGCCAGTGCAGCTCATGCAGGAGGGGTGTAATATGGGAGTATCGGGAACCTCCCATCACAAGCTGCGCTGCTGCATTCTGGACCAGCTGAAGCCTCCATGTTGAAGCCTCTAAGACATGACTCTGGTAGTAGTTTTATAATTGTAATATGACTTTTATGCTGTTACCTTTTGATGAGGAGCTGCTCAGAGTTGATTCTGAGAGGCTCTATAAATGTTTTAAATAAAATAAAATAAAATTATATTCATATATACACACATGCCTACATAAATACATATATGAACCACCCACTCCCAGGATTCGGTGTCGTTTACAAACAAGCAACACACAATCACAAAAATAAAAAAAAATCTAAACTAACCTAGCACACCATGAATAAGACATGCCTACTCATATAATCTTTCTAAATTCATCTGCTCAATTTTTAAATGAATTATATGTGGGTCCATTTATGCATCAATTTAAACATGGAAATAAATTACTATGTTATTTTAAAATGTATTGAAGTGAGGTGAGGTGAGGCGAGGTTCATTTGGACACTTTTCATGGGTAAAATCACCTCTCTAGCTGAATAAATCAAGCATATGAAAATAGTGCTGAACAATTAATATCCTAGCTATCCATTTTATATCAGGAAGTTCATAAAAATCAATGTGCTTCTCAAGAAGTAGAGAGTAAAAGTTTAGAAATAAAATACAAGACATAATAATTGGCCTTACCCATGAATGAAATCATATTGAAGCTTAGCAAAATAATAGTCAGTTATAACTTTTTTAAAGAGTTTTATTTTTTAAGACAAACATATACAAACAAAACATAAAAAAACATAAAACCATCTTCCATTTTATATACATAGAGTGTGTCAGTTGGTTACAAATCTTCTGTGCTATCCTTTCATAGTCATCACTCACAATTTATATGTTCTCATATTATCAACCCAGCATATGCTTATATATTTATCAGTTATTAATCATTCATGACTAAACTATTTATTCCATCATTTATACGAGATATTCTAGATTTTATTATAAAATTTATATTACACTTTCATCCAATGGTTATATATATTTATATTATATTTTATCTCGATCTATTGGGCCTCTATTACAAGATGTCCTAATCTATTACATTACCATGTCTTTTTATCCAACCATTGATAAAACAAATCGCATATCATGTAAAATTGTTTATCTTCTTGTTCTCTGATTTCAAATGTCAATTTACTCATTTCAGCACAGTCCATAATTTTCTTAATAACTTCCTCCTGCATACATATTTTTTCATTTTTCCAATTCTTAGCAAATACAATCCTAGCTGCTGTCAAAACATTTACAATCAAATATTCTTTATTGTACATTTCCAGTATAATTCCCAATAAAAATATCTCTGGCTTAAAGTCTATATGTTGTTTTATCATTTTTTCCAACCACGTGTGGATTTTCCAATATCTTTTTGCGTCCTAACATGTCTACCACATATGGTAATACAAGCCAGGTATCTGATGACATTTCCAACATTTATCCAATTTATTCTTAAACATTCTCGCAATTCTCGTCAGGGATAGGTGCCACCTGTAAAACATCTTATACAGATTTTCTTTATAAGCAGTTGACACTGTCATTTTATAATTTTGAGACCATAATTTTTGCCATTTCTCTAAATCAATCCCATATCCAAAATTTTTCCCCCAAGTAATCATCATTTCTTTAACTTGTTCCTCCTCTAATTTAAATTCTAGTAAATGTCCATAAAGTTTTGAATCACATTTTCATCAGTACCTATCAAAATTTTATCTAAATCAGTCAATTTATCATAAATACCTTCTAATTTAATATCTTTATCAAATCTAGATTGTATTTGCAGATATGAGAACCAATTCATTTTTATACCTTGTTCTTCCAACGCTTGCATAGATTTAAGTTCACCCTTTTCATTCAATATCTCACCATATCTAACTGTTCGTTCCTTTTTATATATTATTGGATAAGAAAAGGTTTCAATAGTAGATATCCATAATGGAAGTTTTAAATAGTATTGCTTTTTTATCTTCTCCCAATTTAAATGACTCTCAGATAGTTCCCTTATACCAGAGGAAGGCATGCCATCCCAACAGCAGGTCATGTCCTTCTAAAGTCAATAATCTACTGTTCCTTAATGTTATCCATTCCTTTACCCACATCAAGTGGGTAAAGGAATGGATAACATTATTGCCTGGTAATATAGTTCCCAGTTGGAACTCCTCTTATTCTTGCATCTTGTAACAGTTTAAGTTTTATTCTCGCTTTCTTACCCTGCCAAATGTATTTCAACACAATTTTATTTAAGTCTTCAAAAAACTCTTTCCCTAATCTAATTAGAATTGTCTGGAATAAGAATAAAATTCTGGGCAATACATTCATCTTAATTGTAGATGTTCTCCCAATCAATGATAATCAATGATAATTGTAAATTTTTCCATTTTGCCAAGTCTGTTGCAATCTGTTGTTTGAGTTTAATATAGTTATCCTCCTGTAGTGTACTACATCTTGGTGTAATATATATCCCTAGATACTTAACCTTATTTGGGACCTGGATTTCTGAGACTTCCTCTAACTCTTTCTTTCATCTTGCTAACATGTTCTTTGTTAATATCTTTGTTTTATCCTTATTTATTTTCAAACCTGCTACTTTTCCATACTCTTCTATCTTTTCTATTAATTTGGGTGCTGTTTCCAATGGGTCCTCTAATATAAATACTAGGTCATCTGCAAAGGCTTGCAATTTATACTCTTCCTTTTTAATTTTCATTCCTTTTATTTCTTTGTCTTCTCTAATATTCCTATTCAACACTTCCAGTCTTAACACAAACAGCAGAGGCGACAGTGGACAGTCTTGTCTAGTCCCTTTTCTTATATCTATAGACTCTGTCAATTCTCCATTTATCATAACCTTTGCAGTTTGTTTATTATATATCGTTTCAATGGCTTGAATAATTTTTTTACCAAAGCCTATTTGTACCAGTCGCAGTAACATAAATTGCCAGCTCACATTATCAAAGGCTTTTTGAGCATCTAGAAACATCAAAGAATTTGCTTTTCAGGATGTGCCTCATAATATTCCAAAGTATCCAGAATTATTCTCATATTACCTTTAATTTGTCTCTTTGGCAGAAATCCATTTTGATTAGCATGAATAAAATTATTTAAATATCTTTTCAATCTTTCTGCTAGAAGCAAAAATTTTATAATCTGAATTTAATAGGGAAATAGGTCTGTAATTTTTAACTTGCTGTGGATCTGTATCTTACTTCAGTATAAGTGTAATATATGCTTCTGACCATGTTTTGGGTATTCTCTTCTTTGACATAACTTCATTCATGACTTCTAATAATTGAAGATTCAATACTTCCTGAAAAGTCCTGTAGAATTCCACTGGCAATCCATCTGGACCTGGTGCTTTTCCAATATTTTGTTTTTTCAAGGCTTCTGTTAATTTCATCATTGTTATGTTCCCTTCTAACATTGTTTCAATGTCTTTAGGTATCTGTGGTAGTTTTGCTTTCTGTAGATATTGGTTAATTTTTTCTTCTTGAATATTCTCTTGATAATGCAGTTTTCCCTAATAGTCTTGTATAATTTTTTTCTTCTCCTCACTTCCATAGTAGATATGTCCTTCTTCATCTATTAATTGGCTAATCCTTCTTGACTCTCTTTCCTTTCTCAGTTTATAAGCTAATCATCTGCCTGGTTTGTTTGCATCTTCAAAATAATTCTGTTTAGCATTTTTAATTTTTTGTGCTAATTCCTCTTTTTCCATTAGTCCCATTTTATGTTTAGTTATGTCCATTTTAATTTTAATGTTGTTGTTTTTTGCGGAAATTTCTGTAATTCTTTTTCCAATCTCTTGTAGTCATCTTCCAGTGTTTTGAAAGTCTTTTTCTGTTTTATATTTCTTTTCTTTGTATATTCTATTATCAAACCTCTTGTGTAGGCCTTCAGCATGTCCCAGAGATTCTGTAAAGATGTATCCTCTTTTTTGTTTTCTTTAAAAAAGAAAACCAATTCTCTCTCAATTTTCTGTTTAAAGTCTTTTTTCCTTTAATATGATATTGTTTAGAGTCCATCTAGATCTCCTCTTTTGTCCTTTCCAAGTAACTGTCATTGGATTATGGTCTGCCAAAGTACTTGCTTCTATTTCAATTTCTCATATATTAGAAAATAATTCTGCTGATATCCATATCATATCTATTCTAGACCATCATGCATGTCTATTTGAATAAAAAGTATTCAAATATGCTTATTTTCCACATTTCTTTCTCTCCATGCATCTTTTAAGTTTATTTCCTCTATCATTCGAAAGGATTTTGGCAATGTCTTTCTAATTTTTTTTGTTGAATTCTGTGTTTTATAATCCAATTGCTCATTAATTATTCCTTTGAACTCTCCCATCATACAAATAACAACATAGTCCAGTTCAATTATTTTCATATGTAATTTCCTGTAAAATTCTTTTTGATTATCATTTGGAGCATAAATTGCTATTAAAAGTGTTTTTACATTATTGTCCATTATTTCCACCATCAAAATCCTTCCATCATTATCTGTATAAATTGATTCTGCCGGAATTGTATCTCTAATATATAAGACCACACCTCTTTTTTTACATTGTGTCAGTGACGTGAATGATTTCCCTAATTTTTTTTGTTTCAATATATATTCATGTTGTTTTTTAATATGTACTTCTTGTAGGCAGATTATATCAAACTTTAGTTTCTCTAATTTATGAAATACTTCTCTTCTTTTAGTAGCTGTTAAGTCCATTTATGTTAATCGTAATCAATTTTCTCTCATCCATTTTAGACTTTGTAAGAGGTTTTGTTGCTCTAGTAGATCTTAGTTCTCATTTATCTCTGGGTGCACAACCTACTGCACCTTCTTCTTTTTCTTTTTCAATTACTGCTATGCACTCCTCTTGAAATTCGATTAACGACTCTTCTTTTCTTGTGTCTTCCTCCTTCCCTCTCAAATATTCTAGATAAAATAGCTCCGTTTTTTCAACTGTGTCAATTCTGTGTCTTTGTTTTTGCCAAGTGAACAAGAGACCTTCTGGTATCAACCATCTGTAGTTTATTCCTCTTTTAAGTAATTCTTTAGTCAAAAAAAGGTATTTTCTTCTATCTCTCTTACTCTTCTTGGTACTTGTTTCAGCACAACAATTTCTTTATCTTTGTATTTTAATGTCTTCTCTCTTGTCACCTGCAGTATCTGTGTTTTGATAGTTTTCCTGGTAAATCTGATGTGAACTTCTCTTGGTAACTTATTTCTCATTGCATATCTTGTGTAGACATGGAACAATTCATCCATTCCATCCATCATCTTCTCTTCAGTTATCTCTAATGCTTCTGCCAGTATTTCTTTCATTATTTTAGTAAGGTTTTCACCCTTTTCTTCGTCTACATTTTGGAATCTCAGATAAAATTCTGACCTGTCCATTTCCCATCCCAATGATCCACTCCTGCCTTTTTTTGACTTCACTCAATCTAGTATCAATATCTCCAATTTTCTTATCTCTTTGTTCATCTTGTTCTTCAATTTTCTTAAGTCTGTCCTCATATTTCATCATCATCTGTTGGATATTCTCAACTTTCTCATCTGTCTTTTCAGTTCTTTGCTCAATATTTTCCGTTCTCTTTTCAATATTATCTGCTTTTGCTTGCATTTTTTGAATTCCTTGCGTAATCATCTGCAGTCTCTCTTCCTTCTCATTCTCCTTCTCCTGTTGCAATATCATCTGTATTGATTGTTGTCCTCCAGATGGTGAAGAGGAAGCAGTTGGTATTGAAGAAACTGGAACTGTTGTCTTTCTACTCATTTTGTAGTTATTAGCAATTAAAAAAGAAAAAAGAAAAAAGAAAAACCAGAAAAAACAGGAGCAGACTACTACCCCAATAAAAAATATAAAAGCAAAAATAAAAAGAGGAAGAAAAAAGATATTCAGGCACTTGTATACCTTAATCCAATTGGTTCCAGTTATGTGCAAAAAGGAAAGGAAAAAAATGTAAAAAGAAGAGGGTGAAAAAATATGAAAATTTTTAAAAGAAAAGTAAAGGGAAAGAAATTTTTTAAAAAAAGCATCAGTCTATGTATTTCCCTTAATATAAAAAAGAAACAAAAAAAGCAGGTGGAAAAATGTAATCTAATTCCTGGATTAAAAGGCTAAAATCCAAACATAAAAATCCAGCTACAGGGGAAGTGAAAAAATAGCAAATACATCTACTGACAAAAAGCGAGTCACTGCTACTAAATATCCAAGGCTCTTTGGTAAATAAAATCAAACTTTCCAGTTTCAGTATTTTCAAGGTCACTTCAATCTTCTTTCAACTTCAACTCCAGACTCTGGCTATGAATAGTTTCACAGAAAAGCACCTGTATAAACAATCTGCCATGCTCATCCCACTATCTTTTTCAGTGAAGAGCCCTTGAATGTAATTCCAATACACAAACAAGTAAGAAAGAAAAGAAAACAAAATATCCAAGCCTCTAGATGGCAGTGCTACTTGTTTTCCTTCATTTTCACTTCCCCTCATAAATCTAAAGCCAGGAATAGATTTTAAAAAGTAAAATCTTTTCTTTTAAAAAAAAGGAAAAAAGAAGTAAATCCCAAGTAAAATAGAAGAGTCTTAATCAAAACAGACTTTCAAGAAAGTTATTAAGGAAAATAAAAAGTTCAAAAAAAGCCCAGTCCAGTTAAAAATTGAGAAGCTTTGCCAATTTCCACGTTCCAATAAAAAGGAAAAAAAACCCTTCAGTTTAAAGTAGCTTAATCTCGCCGCTTAGCCACTTTTATCTTCACTTTTAATTTCACTTTCAGTCTTTTAGGATGCTATCTCCAAAAATAGTAAGTAGAAATTCATCTCACCAAACTGACACACTTTCTCCCAATCTCTTCCATTCCGGAGCTGTCCCAGCTTCAGCAGCTTGAATGGCTGCCTCTCCACCGCCAGCAAAAAGGGCTTCTCCTGGATCTACCAGGGACTTTGCAGTGTCCCTGGGATCAGCAGGACATGCCCTTATCGATCACCATCTCTACGGGATGGTTTAGGTCTGGTGGGACCTACCAACAGCGGAGATATCAACAGCGATCTTGGAGCATCAAGATTGCACATCGTACCGCCACGATGCCAGCTCCGCCCTCTCCCTGTCAGTTATTACTTTCTGAATGGGCCATCATTTAAAATAAAAGGCAGTGTATCTTAATTAATGGTAGAACCCAGAAAGCACAATAGAAGCAATTTCAGTATTATTCTACAAAATAAGATTTTAAGATGTAATTTTATACTTTTTTTCTTTTTTTAAGCTTTTCTATTATTCAAAAATAACCTGGCCTCTGTTATTTTGCAGAAAGAAAAATCCATCCAACATTAAATGTTCAATACCAAAATGTTATTGTAAATGAATAAAAAATCAAAAGCAATTATAAATAATCTAATTATAATTATAGATAATCTGATATTAACACAGTTGAGAAAGTCCAGAAATACATCACAAGAAGAGTTCTACACTCCTCTACTCATTGCAGAATACCTTATGCCACTAGACTTGAAATTCTAGACCTAGAAAACCTAGAACTATGCCATCTTCGGTCCGATCTAAGTATAGTATATAAAAATCATACATTGCGATGTCCTACTGGTCCATGAATACTTCAGCTTCAACCATAACAATACAAGAGTGCACAGTAGATACCAACTCAAGGTTAACTGCATCAATCTTGATTGCAGGAAATATGACTTCAGCAACAGAGTGGTCAATGTCTGGAATACTCTACCTGACTCTGTGGTTTCTTCCCCAAACCCCAAAAACTTTAACCTTAGACTTTCTACTATTGACCTCACCCCTTTCCCAAGAGGTCTGTAGGGGGTGTCTATAAGCACACCAATGTGCCTACAGTCCCTGTCCTATTGTTTCTTTTATTGATTCTTTTATTGATTCTTTTATTGTTCCTTTTATTTTTCTTATATTTATTCATTTCATGTATTCATAACTATGTTTACCCTTATACTTATTATCTTGGAAACAATTGACAAATCAAATAAATAAAATAAATAAAAAATAGATTCTTTTTTTACATTACATTTTCAGATACCTTAATTTTGACAGTTGAATAAATACAGGAGTATTTTCACTGAGCTACCTGTAATAATTATAAAATCATCTGTGAAGTGCCTACACTGTACAGCAAATCATTAAGACATAAAGAAATTAATATTTCAGTGATTAAATAACATTTAATCAATACCATCATTTTTTAAAATCCAGATTGTAGAAAAAACCAAGACTGGTGGATTACCTTGGAGTTATGATATTTCCTACATTGAAGACAGCAAATTCCACATTCTGGACAGAGATGACCACTGGTGTGAAAGAGGGGTCAAAGAGGCCATCTATGTGAAAATTGAACAGCCTTCTCACAACAGAGGATATGGTACCATCTATTTCCTGCCTACAACACAGTCCTCTCAGCAGTACCAAAAAGGTTTCACACCCATTTGCCCTCTGATTCAGGTGGCCCTGAGAATACAGATAAACCCCCCAAGTGGCTTCTATGACTCTCAGAGAGAGAGTCAGAGATCTAATGACCAACCTTCAGAGTGCTAACAACTAGATGACTGCCAAGAATGTAAATCCTCCCATTCCCCACTTTTCAGCCAAAACTGAAGAAGATTTCTGGATGAAAACAAGCACTTTTCAAAGAAAAAAAAAAGTCCAGTTGTATTTTGAAAAGCATCTTTGGGACATCCAAAACCTGAATGATTGAGAATCTCCATAGATATTTCCTACAGTTAATTGCAGATATAACCATCATCAAGTATTTATTTATTTATTTATTTATTCGACTTATATGCCGCTCCCTCTCCGAGGACTCGGGGCGGCTTACAATTAAAATACAACAGTAAATAAATTAATTAAAAAGATATTAAACATTTAAGCCGAATTAACATTTAAAACCCCAATTAAATAACCTCAACCCAGGAGAATCAGCACAGCCCAGATTGTAAAAAGAGCCAAGTTTTCAAATCATGGCGGAAGTACAGTTTCTAGAAACAGCCAGTCAGTAATGAATATCATAGTTCAATGATATAACACATATTGTACTTTCTATGCATTTTCACACAGAAGGTCCAGGTAACAGATGAGAAGATAAACATCTGCAAGAAATACTTTAAAAATTTTACCAGCTAGAATATCTTTGGCTTCAAGCCAAAGATAGAAGCCAGCTAGAATTAAGGAAATGTGACAAATGCTAAGTGACACTCATTCCAAAGTTAATATTGCATGTGTTATATGTTCTTTAATGTTCTGCATGTGAAATTTAGTATTTGATAATGTTATGGTTATGAAATTGAAGCACAAAGTGTAAACCTGCAATTTGGAAGCATTGCAATTACAGATCAAATCCCAAACAAACCCATGAATCCTAATTCTATTATTAGCCATGTCTCAATGAACCATTCTGGAAGCTACACAGAAAGTTAACATCAATTCTATCTTCCTATTCAGCAACTTGATTTCACTGCAACTAAAATTGAATTTATTTAAAGTCAAACTCCCAATTTTGAATTTCAAGGCCCCTAGGAGAGCATTTCATTGAATTCAATCAAATTCTTTCAGCTGTAAATTGGACACATTAGATTCACATAATTGAGTTGGAAAACTCTCCAGTTCATGATTACTGAATCATCACAAAACCTAGATGGATTTGTCTTCACAATGTTGAGTAAAATAAACTTCCAAGGAATCATATTAACAGTATCTCAACATCCAGAAGCTGCAGCTTATAGTAGATCTTGTCTAATTAAAGCAAGAAAGTCCTTGATTCAACAAAACTTCACTAGGGGCTTCTGATAAATAAAATTCCATGCACCTTTTACACTGATCCACTTGAAAATCTTCAAATCTTAATTTCACAGATTTAGCTGTGTAATCTCAATTCCTTCAAGCAAAAACAAAAGATATAGCAAAATTAGCAATCTAGTCCTATAATAAAAAGGAAGGAAGGAAAGAAGAAAAGGCCTCTCATACTTTGTGATGTGAGATATAAGTTATATATCTGATAAATATAATGCAGAATATTTTTAAAGGTTGATTAATGAAACTGGAATCCATGTATATTATCCATTTGTATTCCTAATATAGAGCACAATATTAAACTGCTTAATTTATTTAATCTAGAATCTGATACAGTTCTCTCTCCTTTCCCAGTGTTGTTGCCTTATACAATGTAATGAAAATTCTATTTTGGAAGTGTAAAACTAATTAAGGTCATGTTTGCCTGAAACTACCTCAGAAACAGTAGAAAAAACTTCAGATCTTTGCATCCTGCTTTGGAAGGCTTTGTTTGCAAATCTGTTTTCACTGGATAACCCAGCTGATGCTTTGTGGAACTAAATAAAAATGAAGGTAGACGAGCAAAATGGTGTGGACATAGTAAATACTTAAACTTCAGCAAGGCATTACACAAAGTAGATCACAACCTACTTCTAGATAAAGTCAAAAGATGTGGGATAGACAGCATCACCACCAGATGGATTTGTATCTGACAAACCGTACTCAACAAGTAGTCATTAATGATACTACATCTACATGGAAGGAAAGAGGCAGTGGGCTACTACAAGGTTCCATCTTAGGCCCAGTACTCTTCAAAGTCTTCTAAATGACCTAGATGAGAGAATAAAAGAAGAACTCATCAAAGAAGCTCAGGATCCAAAAAGATCTTAACAGACTTAAACAATGGAACCTATCCAACAACACAAATTTAATGTGAAGAAAAGCAAGGTTTTACACTTAGGCAGGAAAAACCAAAGGTACAAGTACAGATTAGGCAAAACTTGGCTCAAAAACAGTAATTGTGAAAGGGACCTTGCAGTCCTAGTGACGATCATTTAAACATGAGGCAGCAGTGTGTGGTAGCAGCCAAAAAAGCCAATGCAATCCTTGGTTATATAAACAGAGGCATAGAATCAAAATCATGTGAAGTATTAGTATCACTTTATAAAGCCTTGGTAAGACCACACCTGGAATACTGCATCTAGTTTAGGTCACCACATTATAAAAAGACGTTGAACTTTGGAAAAAGTGCAAAGAAAAGCAACTAAGACTATTAAGGGCCCGGAGACAAAAACATATGAAGAACGGTTGCAGGAATTGCAAATGGCCAGACTAGAGAAAAGAAGGATTAGGGGTGAGATATCTGCATTCCAGTATTTGAGGAGCTGCCACAAAGAAGAGGGGTTAGCTTATTTTCCAAAGCATCAGAAAGCAAAGCAAGAAAGAATGGATGGAAACTACTCAAGGAGAGAAGCAACTCTAAGATTGTCAATGTCTGCAATTATCCAAATGACATCAAATTTCCTCCCCTTCCCTATCCCTCCCCCCTCTATCCCTCCCCCTCTCTCCTATCAAAAGAATTAGGTCAATGCAGAACTTCCAAGCTTTAAATTGAATTTCGTATTGTTAAGCTGTAGCGTATTTCCCCAAAGAGCATTTCTGCTCTTAAAAAGACCTTTGAACAAAAAAGCTAACATGTTCAGATTTTTGTTGCTGTATTGCTTGGGCACTCTTTGTGTGAACTTGCTGAAATGAGCTCATCAATTTGTCCAAACTTCATAACTTTGGCATACTAGTCTACAAACAGCTGAAAAGCCATCTCCCCTGAAGTGAGTGACATTTTAGGATCATTCCCTGTCAGGCTAAAATTGCAATCAGAAGTCTTATTGTTACTTCAGCTGGTGCACACATATGTCTCCCCAAGTAGCTTGTGTATTTTTCACAGTCCCCCTATGAGGCACCTTGCAGCAGACAGTGCAATTATAGGCAAAGAGCAAGAAATGCAATCATATGTTCAAACTGATGATTAAAAAGTGGATATTGTTTCCTTACAAAAGCATCAGCTGCAGAGCTTCAGACAGGATATGGCTGCTTGCCTTTGAAAAGGACTGATTCAGTTAAACACAGACATCTTTCTGGAATGCTAATTAAGGAAAGAAGCAGAACAGATTTATTGCTGATGTAATCTTATGGCCAATGATATAGATATATATGAACTATGGAACAATAAAATGGAACAGCAATAGAAACAAAGCATTCTCATCTAAATGCTGCTTTGCAGCGAGAATTCTATTAATACATTTTGATTTGGCAGGCCACATATTGTTCAAATGGTGAGACATAGGCATAGGAAATAGTAATAAAAGGGGAACAGAATTTTTTCATCTGCTGGTGAGTTTAGTCTTTGACCTAAAACCTCTGGGTCACACAAAATCCTCAAAGCAGAAGCTCTCTGACTATTGTCAGCAATTTGTACATCAGTGTTTTTCAAACTTGGCAACTTTAAATTGTGTGGACCTCAGTTCTAGGAATTGAAACCCACACATCTTAAAATTTCCAAGTATGACAAACATATAGACCATAATGTGATGGAACAAGAATGTTATTTAACGCATGGCTGGAGAACAATCCTAAATGCTAATTTAAAGTTGAATTTAAATGAAATAAAATAATAAAAAACCCTGAATGCCTGATTTCCAGTCCAGTCTGCAAAAGTCCTATATTGGTATGACAGCTTTTCTGCAAGCTTTGCTCAGTTTTCTTGATCTAGTCTATCTGCAGGACAATTCTGGGGAAATTCTATATTCTAGAAGTTCTTTCTATATCCTTCAGCACCAGTTACTGCCTCTGCTTATGGCATTACCTACAAAAGGGTTGACTGAAAGGTGGTATGACTTAAGGATGTTTGCAATAGGGAGATGTTGCAGACTAGTTAAAAGCAGGTGCAAGTGTGATGGTAAAATATAAGAATTCTTAAAAGATCAACTCTATTATACTTGGAGGGCAAATTGTCAAGTCCTGAAAAAACACATAATTTTTGTTAAGTTTGCATGAAGAGTCAGACGCGAAGAGCTTCAGTGAAGAGTTTATTAGTGACTACAGCTCGAATGGACCCGTCTTGGCTGGGCTATGGCTGCTACTTATAGCCAGCAGCTGCAGTTGCCAGCCAATCAGAGTGCAGGGTTTTCCCGCACTTTTCAAACCAATCATATTTGACATTTTACAAAAACAATTCAGACTAAACCAATGACATTCAAACCTACATACATAACACCCCTCCCCACTAGGTTCAGTCCATACCAAACCCCAACCTATCTAATGTATTCTTTTAAATAGGTGGGGCTCTTACGTGTACGTTGAGACCTTCGTGGTTCAGAAGTTTTAACATTCTCACCCAGTGAGAGAGGAAATGTGTCTGCTGACATATCCCTACTGGGACTTCCTTTGGTGGCTCAGGCTGTAAATGCCTGCTCTTAAGATCCAGCTGTCTACAACTACTGTAGGCTCGAATCCCACCAGGCTCAAGGTTGACTCAGCCTTCCATCCTCTCGGGGTAGGTAAATTGAGGACCCAAGATTGTTGGGGGCAATTAGCTGACCTTGTAAAAATGCCGCTTAGTAATAAGCAGGCATATACAATGGAATGAAGGCTATTGCTGAGCACATTGGATTGTGCTCCAAAAATTGTGAGCAGCCCTGAGTCTTGGAGAAGGAGCGCATATAAATTAAAAAAAAAAAACTTCCTGTGAAAGAAGACCCTGTTTGATTGTTAGAATCTGGTCTCTCCTCCCAACCCATCTCCAGCCCAATGTCAGCACCCAAGTCAGGTAGTGATGTGCAATCTTCCACTTCTAAGGATGGATTTTGGCATTGTGACAGGTTTTGGGATGGTTCCTGTCGTAATGGCTCGTTACACATGGGATGGATTCTTGCTTGCTGATTATCCTCCTGCTCCTCCCTTCCCCTAGAATTGATATCAGGTGAGGGAACTAGAGAGGAACAAGTGCGATGTTTCTGAGAAAACCTGGATCTAAGTTGATCAATGTGCCTGCTCCAGAGGATTCCATCCTCTGTTTGCACCCTGTAAGAACGAGGGCCTGTGATTTGAGTTATGTCAGCAGGAATCACAAAGGTTCACCCATAAGGTTCTTAGCATAAACAGAATCACCCACACTGAATGTGCGAACTTTGGAAGTGGAATCTAGTGGTGCATTGGGTGCGTAAGTGGGATGAAGGTGGTCAAGGGAAGACCTAAGTTTCCTACCCATCAACAACTCTGCTGGGGATAAGTTATTAGATGGGTTAGGAGTGATGTACTGAACACTAAGAAGTTTTTCAACTTTCTCAGTGATGTCCCCAGGACACAGTTGCTGAAGTTTCTCCTTGGTAAAATGTACCATGCGTTCAGCCCGGCCGTTAGCCGAAGGGTTCCCAGGGGCAGTGATGGCATGTCTGATACCCTGTTGTGCTAAATAGGATTCAAAAGGGTTGGATGTAAATTGAGGGCCATTGTCAGAGACAAAAACATTGGGTAACCCGTGGGTTACAAAAAGTTTTTTGAGCTGTTTGATGACAGCATCAGTTGTGGTGGATGCCATAGGGATTACCTCTAGCCATTTGGAATATGCATCTACTATAATAAGAAAGGTGTGCCCTCTGGTAGGGCCTGCAAAATCAATGTGAATCCTAGACCATGGGTCCCTAGGACATTCCCATTCCTGTTTTGGGGCGAGAAGTGGGGCAGGCCTGACTATCTGACAGTTGGGACAAGATGCAACCCAGTTTTCAACCATTTTGTCAATACCTGGCCACCATACATAACTCCTGGCCAATCCCTTCATCCTTACAATACCAGATGACCCTCATGTAACATTTCCAAAACCTCTCTTTGTAGTTTTGCAGGAATAACCACTCTGTTACCCCAGAAAATACATCCTCTTAATACAGATAATTCAGTTTGCCTGGACTTAAAAGGTTGGGCCAGGTGAGGTAGATCTTGAAGAGGCCAACCTTTCTTAATCCAGCCAATAATAGGAGCCAATAAAGTGTCTTTGGCAGTCTCTCTGGCAATTTCAGCAGCATGCACTGGAAGCTTGGCAACAGTTTCTAGGAAAAAGGTGTGTGTTTCAGGTTCAAAGTCTTCCTTGTGGCAAGGAAGTGGACAACGACTCAGTGCATCAGCATGTCAAAGGTCCTTGCCAGGCTTGTGGATAAGTTTGTAAGAATAAGCAGCAAGAAATTCATTCCACCTTAGCATTCTTGATGACAGGATAGTAGGTGTAGGTTTATCTCCTGCCACAATGCCAAACAAAGGTTTGTGATGTGTAACAATGGTAAATGTTCTCCCATACAAATATTCATGAAATTTCTTGACAGCTGCAACAATTGCCAATGCTTCCTTGTCCAATTGGCTGTAATTCCTCTCTGCTTTGGTCAAAGTGCGAGAGTAAAATGCAATAGGGGCTTCTCTCCCGCTGGGAAGCCTGTGGCTCAAACCCCCCCCAAAGGGGATGCATCACAAGTCAGTACAACAAGCAAATTCTCAGAGAACTGTATCAGTACAGCATCAGACGTGATTAGTCTTTTAATACTGTTAAATGCTGATTGTTCCTTCCTCCCCAGACCCAAACAGACTTTTTGTCAAGTAATCTGTGCAATGGTTCTGCAATGGTTGCCTTCTGAGGAAGGAACATGTGATAAAAGTTAATGAGTCCAAGGAAGGCTTGCAAATCTGTTTTGCATTCAGGTCTAGGGGCTTCTTTGATTGCTTGAACCTTGGCATCAGTAGGGTGGATGCCATGCTTGTCAATCATATAGCCCAGGAACTCAACCTTGTCAGTTTTAAGAGTGCATTTTCTTCCTTGACTTTTAACCCCTTTCCTGAATCTGGTAAGGACTTCTCTGAGTCTTTCTTGTAACTGAGTGTCATTTTCAGCAGAGATTAACACATCATCAAAGTAAGGCACTACCCCTGGCAGTCCTTGGAGCATCCTTTCCATAAGGCTTTGAAAGATATCTGGTGCCACGCTTACTCCAAATTGTAACCTTTTACATTTGAAGGCACCTCTATGAGTCACAACGGTTTGGGCCGCTGCAGTGGCATCATCAACTGTTATTTGTTGATATGCCTGGTCCAGATCCAATTTGGCAAGACTGTACCCCTGCCAAGTGAATGTAATAGATGATGAACCACTGGAACTGGGTATGTGCTCTGCTGCAGCGCATGGTTCAGTGTCCCCTTATAGTCCCCACAGATTCTTACTGACCCATCAGTCTTGACAGGTGTGACTATGGGTGTCTCCCATCTGGAGTGGTCAGTGGGCTCTAAAACTCCTTGAGCTATTAGTTTATCTAATTGTGCATCAATTTTTTCCTTTAAGGCAAATGGGACCCTTCTGGGCTTTAAACGAATTGGGGACACCTTGGGATCTAGGTTGAAAGTGATAGGGGTCCCCATATACTTGCCCAATCCTTTGCTGAAGACCTCTGGAAACTCAGACTTCAAGGCCTCCTCCCATTCAGAGTTGCTCACGTGATTGATGCCAGTCACCTCGATGCCTAATGGATTGAACCACTCAAGTCCCAGCAAGCTTGGGCGATCCTTGTCCACGATGATCAGGGGCAAACGTTTGGTGTGGCCTTTGAACTTCATGTTGAATTCTCTTGTTCCAACTACTGGAATCTTGTTCCCTTGGTAGTCTTTAAGAGTCAGTGCTTGCTTCTGGAAATGTTTCTTCTGAATGTTGGGAAGTAGCCTGTGAATAGTGTCCCATGACACCATAGATAAATAGGAGCCTGAGTCCACTTCCATTTGGCAAGGCCTTCCTTCAATGAGTACCTTCACATGTACTTTTCTGCTTCTTAAGGTTGAAGAATGACCAATGGTGACTGTTTGATGAGTTTCATTCTTCCCATTTGCTTCTGAGTTGCCCCATTTTCTCACTGAAGTTGTTGGGCTTGAAATCTTTGTCAGGAAACTTTCTTCTGTGTGGTGGAGTTCTGGATGATTTGCAGACTCTTGCTAAGTGACCTCTTTTTTCACAACGAAGGCAGATGGTATCAAGAAACTTGCATTCAGTGCGGGGTGCCCCCACAACCTCTGCAATAAAAGTCTTGCCTTTTTCTTCCCAGGTCTTTCTTTTTCTTTTCCATTCTGAGTCTATAAATTCCTTCCTCCACCTCACTGCAGTCTGATTCAGAATCTATTTGCTCGCAATGAGTTGTTGTGGACTTTTCCACATCAGAATGGCTTGAGGACTTGTTAATTTTCTTCATGGCTGCCGCTGAGGACTTAGTGGCTTCTGCTGAGGAGGCCTCTTCTATGGCTTCCTTCAACGTGATCTTAGGTTTTAATAACAATTTGCTCTGAAGCACTTTGTCTTTGAGGCCTAGAACAAATCGACCGTGCATGGCCTCCTCCAAGTTGTTAAACTCGCATGCACCCTCAATGTCTCTTAAACTTGCCACGAAGTCTTTAACATTTTTGCTTTCCCCTTGATCCGACGGTAAAACTTGTGTCTCTTAATGAGGCATGATACTTGTGGGGCGTAATGGGCTCTTAAAAGCTTTTCTAGATCAGGCCACTCCATTACCGCCAATGCCTTCGCCATCTTGAAGACTGCCGGATCGCAGTGCATAAGAAAGACCACCCTCTTCCGCTTCTCGGAGATGTCGGCGAGTCGTTTCCTTCCAAATACATTTGGAAGTGATCCGCATACGATTCCAAGTCTTCTGCCGCTGGATCGAACGGGGCTGGGGGGATGTTCAGCGCAGCCATCTCGCTCTTCTGCTTGTCTTCCACGTTGTCTTCTCTTCAGGGGAATCCCACCTTCATCGCCAGTGTTAAGTTTGCATGAAGAGTCAGACGCGAAGAGCTTCAGTGAAAGTTTATTAGTGACTACAGCTCGAATGGACCCATCTTGGCTGGGCTATGGCTGCTACTTATAGCCAGCAGCCGCAGTTGCCAGCCAATCAGAGTGCAGGGTTTTCCCACACTTTTCAAACCAATCATATTTGACATTTTACAAGAACAATTCAAACTAAACCAATGACATTCAAACCTACATACATAACAATTTTTATTTATTAAGGAAGACTGTTGAATTCATTCAGACTGAAGGAAGTATCTGAAAATGAAAATGTTGTTGAAATTTAGTTCTTTATTTTGCAACACTTAACTTCCTGTTTTGTAACTTTCCAGAAAGCAAGACCTCTGAGAACTGTTTCGTTTGTCGTAGGATATAAATATAAAGCAACACATGCTTTTTTTCAATTAAATAAATAAATAAAAATTCAGATGGAACTGTCTGTTTTTCACTTTGAAGTCCCAGAATTAAGCAATGGTCCTGTTGGGTGGGTATTTCTTTCTCAACTGATATGAAAGAGGCTACACTGGAGAAGGCTGCTACCATATATTGCTTACCTATTTGTATTCTAGTTTAAACTCTGCTGACCTACTTAGCCCACTGTTATTTATACTTTTCTTCCATGGTGAGATTTTTCTGTCTCTGCAGGGCAGCCCATTGAGAAATTGATAGAAAACCCAAACCTTTGATGATTATACCAATGCTGCAACCACCAGTTCACTTTATGTCTCTCCCTCTCCCTCCCTCTCCCTCCTTCCCTCTCCCCCCTCTCTCTTTCTCCCTTAGGAAACAGTGAGAAGAATATCAGCGGGTTCCCAAGTCACAAAGTCACTTTTGATATACTGGAAGTCAAGCCTTCAGGTATGATTTGTAACCAAAGAGATGAATAGGAATCAGCACTTCAGGTGAGCTTCATAAGTTTTTGCAATCACATCTCAGACAAGATACATAGGAGATGGGAATACATGTCTTATTGTTTAAGCCTAACCCTGAAGGCACATGGGCTCCCTTGCTTGAGGTCACTACTATCCTCTTCTCAGAATATGCAAACTAGGCCCATGTGCATTTTTGAAGAAGAATCTTTTTGGCCTATCATATCTATTGTATATTTAAACATATTCTGGCCTCAGCCATGCTTTATTCCATACAGAATAGGCCATGTATGGATTGTTAAAAATAAATGTAAAATCAAGAGGAAGAGCAATATTTATCTCTTTTTTTAAAAAAAATATTATTTTCTAGGAAATGAGAAAAAAAAAACATGATTTTGGAAAGAAAGGAATGTAACATATAATCTGTGTTCCATTTTGAACCTAGGCCAAAAGAGGCCTTGGCTGTAGCAATAGCTTGAGTTTTGTGTACTGAATTTTTTTAGAAGAATGTAGAAGAATCTGGAACTATTTTCTTTCTCTTGGGCAAACTATTTGAGCTGTATTTTCAAGTAGAAGTGATTGAAATGCTCTACTGAGGAATATATGTTCAGATTCTTGTCAGGAACAAGGAATAATACACCAAGCTGCCAACTCCTGTGAAGCAATGACAGTAACTACAAGGAAGAATCTGCTTGCTGGAATGGAAGCAATAAAAGTCTCCCCATTTCAGTAACTCCATTATTCTTAGATGTCTCTAGCTAGAATAGAATAGAATAGAATAGAATAGGATAGAATAGAATAGAATAGAATAGAACAGAATAGAATACTTTATTGGCCAAGTGTGTTTGGACACACAAGGAATTTGTCTTGGTGTAAATACTCTCAGTATACATAAAAGAAAGATACATTCATCAGGAGTCGAGAATCATAAGGTATGACACATAATGATAGTCATAGGTTACAATAAGCAATCAAATCATACTAGGAAACAGTCAATAAAAATGTAAGGATACAAGCAACAAGGTTACAGTCATACACTCACAAGTGAGAGGGGATGGGTGATAAGGAGTGATGAGAAGATAAGTAGTGCAGACTTTGTAATAGTTGAACAGTGTTGAGGGAATTATTTGTTTAGCAGAGTGATGGCTTTCAGGGAAAAACTGTTCTTGTGACTAGTTGTTCTGATGTACAGTGCTCTATAGTGTTGTTTTGAGGGAAGGAGTTGAAACAGTTTATGTCCAGGATGTGAGGGGTCTGTAAATATTTTCACAGCTCTCTTTCTGACTCGTGCAGTATACAGGTCCTTGACTGAAGGCAGGCTGATAGTAATTGTTTTTTTCTGCAGTCCTAATTATCCTCTGAAGTCTGTGTTTGTTCTGTTGGGTTGTGGAACCAAACCAGACAGTTATAGAGGTGCAGATGATAGACTCAATAATTCCTCTGTAGAACTGGATCAGCAGCTCTTTGGGCAGTTTGAGCTTTCTGAGTTGGCGCAGAAAGAACATTCTTTGTTGTACTTTTTTGATGTTGTTTTTGATGTTAGGTGTCCGTTTTAGGTCATGTGATATAGTAGAACCTAGACATTTGAAGGTCTCTACTGTTGATACTGTGTTGTCTAGTATTGTAAGAGATGGTAGTATGGGAGGGTTTCTTCTAAAGTCTACCACCATTTCTACGGTTTTGAGTGTTCAGTTCCAGATTGTTCCGGTTACACCACAAGGCAAGTTGTATAACCTCCTGTCTGTATGCGGATTTGTCGTTGTCTCAAATGAGACCAATCACTAAATATCTGAATTTCGAAATTGCAATTGTCAGAGTAAAATTACATACTTTGGTGCTACTGATTATATTTCACGTTCATCTAACACTCATTTATTTAGTATGATTAATTTCCCTTGGTTCTTTATCTCTTTAGTTGTCATGTTTCTTTTGGTGACTATATCTTCTCTTCACATTCCATTGATTCCTACTCATTTCACTCATTTCATCTGCTCTCTTTTTCCTTCTCAAATGCCCCCTTTCTCTTCCTATGATATCTTTCTTTTGCTTTCATCTCATCAGTGCTGATTAACTTCAAATCTATATTTCTTCTTCCTCTGATTTGTCTTTTTTCTCCCAATTCTTATTTTTCTGCTAGATATCCTGCCACTAATGCAGTTGGTAGAGGTAAGGGTAACTCAATTAATAATGTTACCTCCCAAAAAAGGCAATTGGTTGAAGTTGCTGCCCCAACATCTGTTGCTCCTTTCACAAGTTACTGTACATTTACCATCTATTTTATAGGGCTCAGAAAGAAGGGTAAGTTATTTTTTCCTCTGCAGAAGGAAATGAATTGAATTAAACTGAATATGGCAGTTTAGCCTCTGAACACTACATAATAGTCAGGTCAAAAAACTAATATGAAAAAGTATCAGGGATATGTGTGAATGAAGCAAAAAAAAACCCACATTTGTTATTAGCAGTGCATTAGCAATTACATTTGTGAGCCAAGAGCCTTCAAGAAAGAAAAATATACTGCTAAAAGAATTAATGTTAAAATAATTGTAATTTTATACCTGAACAGAGACAAACAGTCCCTACATTAGATATAGTTATCTCATTCTTAGAAAATGATGGATCACTCTGTAATTATTCTCTCCACACAAGCCAGCTTCAAAAGTGATTAATTTCTTTGAAAAGCATTAGGCACAGGGAAAAATACCTGATTGAATCATTTATTTTAGAAGAAAAGGTGACATTCATTTTCTAATTTAGCAAAATTAAGAGTTAGCTAAGGCAGCCCATCTTTTTAGTGTTCACTCATTTGTCAGCCTAATGGATAGTTAAATATTCTTGTCTCTGTTGCTCATAAAGCTATGCTGTAAGCAAAGAACATTTAAAGTTAAAAAAGGGACTGCTCAGAATGTTGCTCTTGATTCTTGACAAAAATTGGAGATACTGCAGAAACAATCAATGTTGCTCAATAATAATTTTTTTTTGCTTTAGACAGATTGTACTCCATTTGTTAAATAACTCATGTCATACATGATCAAGTCTGAGTTCAGAACTCTTCTTCCATACATAATTATTATATTTCGGGGTTTTTAATATTGCTATCATAACAGGAATCATTTTATTAGTAGTTTTGTGAATACTTAGAGATTCAATTTTGTGATTCTCATAGAATAAAATTCATTTTCAAACAATCAAGATTCTCCTCAACAACTTATGTGCATTTAGCTGAACAGTTTTTCCAGAATTTTTACCAAGCAGTTCTTGGCACGTTTACAGGCTTTCAGGTGTCTTGTTCCACAAGTCTTAAGTTTTGCTCAAGGGATCAGTTAGATCAGGGGTGTCAAACTCAAGGCATGCTTAGATCTGGCCTGCAGGGTCGGCCTGGAAACAGCAAAGAACCAGCTCATGGTACCTCTGCCAGTGAAACTGGAGCTGGGGGGGCACGCCCACCCCCTGCACCCCATTTTAAGCCACTACAGCCTCCTGTAGCCCTTTGCTAGCAAAAAAGGCCCACTTGCCCTCTGTTTTCACTGGCTGCAGGAGGCTGTCATGGCTGAAAATGGGGTACAGGGAGATGCATGTGGACCCCTGATTCCGTTTTTGCTGGCAGAAGGCTATCAAAACAAACTAAAAACAAAAGGAGGAATGTTTCCCCTTTTGCATTTGAGCATCCAAGAAGGGACAGGAAAGAAGAAAGGGAAAGAGGAAAGGCAAAGGAAAGGAAGGAAAGATGGAAAGAGTGCAAGGGAAAAAATAAGGAAAGAGGGGAAGGAAGAAAGGAGAATGAAGAAGGAAGGAAAAAGAAGAAAAGGAAGATTATGAGAGTGAGAGTGGGTCTCAAGGAAGTCCTGCCTTAGCACTTGGCCACTACAGGTGCCTCCAACACAAGTCCTGTGTCATGCCCACCATGGCCATGCCCACACACCCTGGCCACTCCCCCGGTCCTTCGAGGTCAAACACAACCCTGATGCGGCCCTCAATGAAATCAAGTTAGACGCCCAAGTTAGATGGTTGCTAGTCTCCCTGCAGCATAGTAATATTCTTGCCTGAACTCCTTGATGCCATCTCTGGGCTGGCAGTGGAGTTCCCTAGACTAATGGATTTGGAGGACTTTAATATCTTTTTCCTGTGAATGGATCCTGAGGTGTTGTAAGGATTGCATGGCTTTCATGACAATCCTGAGCCTATCCCACATCATTCAAGAGACCTCGGGGTTGTCACTGCAGGTCTGCCATAAGGTACCTCTCATGCCTTGAATGAGGCCACCGAACCCTTGGTTCAAATCACATCCATATCACTTTTCTCTTGGGGGTCCCGGCACTCTCCATGGTTTAGAGACATTGAGGGAGATGAAATAGGAAAAGCGATGGCTATAGTGTTGCTGGCACTGAACAAACAACTCAACTGAACACAGGTTAGAGCCACTATTAAGACCTACCCTGTGGAGATAAGGAGGCAGTGCATCTGCAGACTGCGACCCTACAGCCCTTTTCAGGTGAAATGAGCCTATTTATTATTGTGTTGAATCAGAAGTGATTGTGCATATTCTAAACCAGTGTCTGGATTCAGTGAAATGTTGAAGATCAGGAAATTGAGACTAAATTTTGACAAAAACAAAAGAACTTGTAGGCATGCAGTCCTTGAATACGGGCATTTAGTTTGCTTTTCTAAATTAGATTGCATTCCTTCAGAGAACTGGTAGTTCAACTGGTGGTGTTCCTAAGGTTTTCACCGAGAGCCCACATGACCATAGTGCCCCAAATTATTCATTAACTTTGGTTGTATAACAACTGTAATTGTTCGACAGACATAGCCAGCCAATATTAATTCACTGTCAAACTCATGTTTTGACTACTATGATGAATCCCGTGTGGGGCTAGTCATGTGCTTGTAAAAGTACAGCAGGAACAAAATATGAAAATGAGGTGGAGTGGAACACTTGGCCATATTCTTCCAAAGCTACTATACTTGGACACTAATTAGCTACTGAACTAGGTGCAAAGTTTACAGCCTTAAAATTGGGAACAGGTCAGCTGATAAACTCACCTTCATTGTCATAATCAGTCTTCACCTTAGCTATTCATCCAGGGCTTCCTTGCACACATTTGTTTTTTGCTCTTTTCTTTGCACCTTTTAAACAATCTACTTTGGTCACCCCCACTCTTCTACCACTTCATATTCTTCCTGTAGCTACAAGTTGTCTTACATGCATGCTGAGCATTGAACTGCAATATTTAGCATATATTTTCTGAACAACCACTGTGTTTTGAAAGCTTATCTGCAAAATTGGAATAAAGTGTTCTAAACAAATGTTCAAAGGAGAGGCTAAATTACTTGTCAATGAATTCTAATAAGTATTAAAATTTAGGTTTAATGCATATAAAAATGAAACCTAGCAAAGGCTTTTAATCACACTGACATTTACATATGAATAAATGAACGGCATTCTATAAAATATATCAGACTGGATCTAAATATTTGAGATGCGCGAAATATTTCATGCATTCTGAATTAGAGCATGTTGAGTATGAATTTCACTGGATCAATTGTCTTAACACTCTGCCAAGTATTATTTTTACAGCATTTTTTTGCTATTTCACATAAAAATTCTACTAATGCCGTCCTTCCAGAAAAATTAATGTATTGATTGCTATGTAAAAGAAACAAAATGCCCAATTGGGCAAACAAAAGGACTGGAAAAGGAAAGAAATTGACTTTATTTTACAAGTACAAGTAACAAAGAATTAAACAGCAACTCCTATACACAAAATAATATTAAACTGCATTAAACAAGATGATCCTGACAGAATACATCTCAACAGTGCACACAAATGAAACCTGTAAGTTTAATAGCAGTAGTACTGTTTAGGAAGGTATTTTCTGCAAATATCCTTCCTCTAATATATACAGTTAAAACAATTGTGCTTTTGCCGATTTAGGACAACAGTGCTCTTTTTCATAGGATGAAATAATAAGGACAGGGAAGAAAAAAAGCATATAAAATTGCACAGCTCCAGTGTGGCATGGACCCTTTCATTCCCATTGGAGAAACAGAGGTGCTTGTTTCCCTGTACCTTTCTGGATGGCATTTGGAGCCTTGAGACATACCTTCAGTTATAATGAAACTTTTTGGGCGCTTTGTATTTTAAACTCTTATCCCATTGGCTGACCTCATTTGCACAAAACCAAAGAGGGAGTAGACAGAATTCAACCTGTGAGAGGTTGAAAGGTATACTGAATGCTGTGTACCTTATTATTTCATCTTCAAAGGTATTTTAAAGATACTTTCCTTCAATAAAGATTCTAGTGTTCCAGTGAACCTTTCCTTCAAAGTGCCAGAGTAGTTTATTTGGCAAAAATGACATTTCTTTCATTAAAGCAAAGGGGCTGATCAAGTCCATTTAGAGCAAACTTACTGCAATGTTTTATGGGGATAGATAGACTCACTCCCTGAGGCACTTCACATCAAGGTAACAGCGATATGACTTAGGGAGGACAATAAACTTACATACTGAATGCAACCCCCCCCCCAAAAAAAAACCCTGCCAGGTTTTCATTTTTCTTAATAAATGACCATTCACTGAACTACCACCTAATCTTGGTTTCCAACATAGATACACAACTTCTATATCTGGTAAATTCAATGATAATTTCAACTGGCAACAAAGTCATAGAGCCCAGTTTAAGAATCACTAACAAGAA
The DNA here is from genome assembly GCA_009733165.1 of Naja naja. Lineage (NCBI taxonomy): Eukaryota > Metazoa > Chordata > Lepidosauria > Squamata > Elapidae > Naja > Naja naja. Next base: position 260,774,892 of record CM019149.1, on the reverse strand, counting down.
TTTGAGTGTCTATGTGTATTATCTGCAAATTGAAAACTATCTGTAAAATATAATCATTTGAGTTTAAACTGCACACCTCATAAGTACCCTTGGCTAGGTTACTAAGACATGCTTAGAAAAAAAATGAATGTATTCATTCATTATAGCTAGGAATGAAGGAGAAATGTGTGACAACAATTATATAAGCTTCTCAGTGAATACTCTTAAAAGTTAAAACATAAAATAGAGTAAATCTGTGTTGTACCTGGTGCTTTTAGAATTTTGCAGAATAATATGCAATTGAACATCACATACAAAATAAAATTATTCAAAAACCCATATAGTACCATATGGAGAAATTATTTGCAAAAAAGAGCATTTAATATACAAGGAATATATGACATAGAAAAGCATGAATTTTGGACAATGTTTTAGTGATAAAAATATTCAGAAACTGATGCAAACATGTTTAGAAATTAATTTAACCAACACTGAAATATTTTCCAGTTTCTATACATGGCTATTTTAAATCAACAAATATCAAATTTTATTGAATTTTTTTACCTTTTATTTTTTTAACTTTTATTACCTTGTTTTATTTCTTGTACCAGTTTCTGAATTTTCTAAAGTATGAAAATTACTACACATTTCCTTGCAAAATTTTCCACTAAATTTAGCCATACTTTTTGTAATATATGCATTTTTGCAAATAATTTATGTATTTTCTTCTGTTGTACCAATATGGTAAACCTTTCCAACATAGGCATTATATAGTGCCTTATATCCCTAGCATATATTTTTAGTGTTTTTTTTCTAAGTGGCTTCATAAAAATGTATGGAAACTGTAGTACACTTTAATTTTATCCCCTCTATAAGTTTGGAAAATGTAAGTTGACCAAATTTGCAGTAAATTGTGAATCAAGCTGCCTTCTATTGCTTTTAATGCATCAATTTCAAGTAAGCATGACTTAATCTAGATTCAACTAATTGTCTTTAATTTTGTGAATTTTTTTCTGGATGATATAAAATAGAGATATATCAGATAGACAGCTAACTAAAAGAAATGTTGAAAAGATTTTACCTTTTAATTAAAAGAAGAGGGAGAATATTCCAAAGGGGGGGAAAAAACCAACAGAAAAACCTTAATTAACTGGATCTTGATGAAATAGATTTTACATGGACTGGAGCAACTTTTCAAATTAACATCATTTGCATAATAGTAATCATTCTGCAAATAATATAAATTGACACAAATGATATACTTTTTAATTTACATAATGATCTATGAGAAATCTCTAACTTAATAATTCCCAATTCCTATTAGTCCACTTAAATGAGATTTCATTGTACATTTATCATCACTAATCTCAGAAACTAGATAGTTCCTAACAGAACTCCCAATTTATAAACACTGATTTATGATTCATATTCATAGGAAAAACATTCTTGAATGAACACAAATTCCCTTTCTAATTTCATAGTTTAAGGTTTCTCCATAGATTTTGCATCAAGTGATCGAATTTTGCACCTGGATATTTGTTGGAGATAGTGCTGGGCAATAATAATGGGGAAAATATTGGTCTATATGCAGAATTCTGGCAGTAAAATGTGGTATGGAGAAGAGCAAATATGAAGAGAAACTTCAATTTATTCTTCACAAAGATCTGAAAAGATGTCACCTATTATTTCAATGCATTATTTGTATGTATGGCCAAAATCTTTCTATTTTCTGATTATCTTTTTTTCTCCCGGAGCTCTAGTCAAATTTTCCCAATCAAAAATTACTGAAATCACAGGAGATTGCCCCATTTAGCAATATTAATATCCCATGAGCTTGACAATCTTTGTTTTTATTATTTTATTACAATAGTTTTTAAGTCTTTGATTTTAGAATCCTGTCTAAAATTTGATGTCTTGCGAAACACCATATTTTATGGTGTCTGCAGGCATTGCATCTCCAACCCTAGATTTTAAGTGGTGGTTCTTCTCAAAAGCAATTATTGACAATATAGGTCTGCATAAGGGAAAAACTTGCTGTAGGAGTTGCATTTAAAGAAAGAATAGAAATTTCAAGGCAATCTTGATTTCAATTCATATAAAAAACAAGATCCAGAACAAAGGCATCAGGCAGATTTTCCTCAAGAGCTGCAGAATCAAGAAGAGGCAAGGCAGTTATAGGAGTTGAACTTATCATATACAAAATAAGAGAGGAAGGTGAGCAAGTTGACACTGTCTATAAAGAAGAGATGTCAACTTATTTTTAAATAATTTCAAACAGATGAAATGAATGTAAGGCTCTGAAGGTATTGTGTTCCTAAAAAACTTTCTGATAGTTTCAATCACTTTCAATCATTTTTAACTTAGAAGCTTTTATTCTGTTTTGTTCTTTCATAGACCAAATCTATCCATGTTTATGTATTTACTGTCTTCAGTGAGGCTTATTTTACAAATAGGATTTTAATGTCTTATAATGAAAAACTGTTTTGTTTTTTTATAATGTAATATAGCAATATATATTAATCTTTTTTAATTCTAACTTTCTTCTATTTTGATTTGGAAAATTTAAATTTCCCTGAGATGAAAAACATAAAAGGGGTTTTAATTAGTATTTTAGCCCTTTCTTTATAATGGACATATTGAAATAGTCTATATAAGGAAAGAATAATACAAACCAATGATGGGTGACTATTAAGATTCAAGATAAAGTAAGTTGATTATAAAGGCACTAATATTAACATCCCTAAGATGATTGCCTGTAAGTTTTAAAGTGTATAATCTATTCTGTCAAAAACTGCATTTAAAAAAATGCATGCATCATTCTTAATAAAGCGAGTACTGCAGCTTGCAAATCTACCCTTTTACATTTTTATAAACTAAAAAGAAAAATCCTACAACAATCAATTCTTGTTGCTGAATTATTTTAATGTATTTCTTTTCTCACTGTGTTGCAAACAAGTGAGCTTATAAATAACCACAAATACAAATTAAACTTCTTTTGTTAGGAAGATCAATCTTATTTACTGAGTGAACAAGAATGAGTATAATTTGCTCTTCAATGCCTCATCAAAATAAAAGTTTGTGCTGGTGGAGTAAACAAGTCACTTCAACAAATTTATTTTGTTCTTTTTTTTTAGAACAAGAACAAGAAAATAGCTACCAGTTAAAATAATACTGCAGGAATCAAATACTTTTTCTAGTGAAAAAGCAGCAGCTAAATTCTTAGCATTGGCATGTATACATGTCTCACAAGCTTGCTATTCAAGCTCAGTAACACCAACAATCGCATAACATGTTGTGAATTGTTTATCATTTTTCATCCACTTTATCAAGATCAAATAACTTCATCCTTGCCTTAATCAAAAAGAAGAGAAAGAAAAGCAAGTTATAGGAGAACAAATGTCAGTGAGCTTTCCAAAGACATTTTATGAAAAACAGGATGCTAAATTAGACAGGATATTAGTATGATCCACCAAAATTTCTCTTATGGTCTTCTGAAATGACAGTGATGCATTGACAATTCGTTAGTAAGTGGAAGAGATGAATAGATGATTTTAATAAGGTAAGTTGTAAGCCAGAAATGAAGTCAAACCATAAAAGATGGTTTAGCAGTCATGTGGTCATCTAGTATGTATGTATGTGTGTGTGTGTGTGTGTGTGTGTGTGTGTGTGTGTGTCTGTATGTAGGCACAAATAGGTAAGCAGAAAGGAAAAGTGTGAGAATAGAACTTAAGACCTAGAAGGTTGTCGTAGAAGCTCAAAATTTTTCTTTGGTGAGAAAATGGCATCCACGGCCCATTCTTCCTTATATGTTCTATTTCATAAGATCCATTAATAATACTCCATGCTTGCTTTGCAGCCATTTTCTCCTTTTGCTCTTATTTAGAAATTGGAGATAAATGAGGAGATAAATAAGTACTCTGTTCACCCTGTAACAATTTTGACACCAGTCATTAAATGTGCTTCAAATACTAAGGTTTGCAGCTATTCTGTGTACAACCCTGCTTGACGCTAGTGCTTCTGTTAAATCATTCTTTAGAAAACCTTTTGAAGCAAAGTGCAACAATAGAATTCTTCAAAACAGTACAAGAAAAGGAAGCTTCTAAAAAGCAGAAAGGCAAAGTAACTTAGCAGTGAGGTTTTTCATTTACTGTTCATCAGAATATTATTAGGTCCAGAAAAACAGGGATATTGTCCAGCACTATAGTGAATATATTGTAAAGAAACTAAAAATAGTGGTGAAAACTGTCAGTATAGAATCTGAAATAAATATTAACGTACTTTTCATTACTTCCATTATCCTATTTTGATTAATGAAAGTTATGGGCATATTCTAATTAAGAAGGGAGAAGAATCCATTTTGCTCTGTTTATAAAATATTCAATATTCAATAAAATATTCAAAAACAGAACTAAGACAAGTTAAGGAATTTGTCATTCAAACAGAATCTAGCTACTAAGTTAACGGAAACAGAGATGATTGAAAACAGTTTCCTCAGCAGTACAGCAACACAGTGATAGCACTAAATGTACATTTTTGTCAATACAAGATAAATAAATACATCATCAATTACAAAAATCAGCATAATCTTTGGTACCAAATGTAAGGGCACCTGCTTGTTAATGGTATTTTCATATGCAATACAAGGAAACAATCTTGCTTTATTAACTGCTCAAAATATGAAATGCTTTTAGGATGATTAATTTATGCCATAGGGCCAAACTAAATGGATTTCTTCTCCATTTAACTTGTCTTCTACTACAGCCCATGGCAGGAAGCAGTGACAGTCCAAAAATAATGTCAATATTGTGGCTGTAGCCACACAATCAAAACCTTACCCTTTGTCATCCTCTCCCAATTCTCCTAACCTTAACCATAAGATTTATTATCATGAATGTGCTTTAAAAACATGCTTAAGATAGTTTTCAAAATCACAGTTTGAAGTCAAAGCCATATGAAGCCCTCAGCCAGAACATGTTCCCTCTTGGATTTCAGGGTATAATCCAGCCTCTGTTTGAAAATCTTTCCTTCAGCTGCTGCTGTTTGAGTCAAATAATAATTGGGAATAGATTCATGAGCCCCAATATGAAACTATCTGAATCAGGATCTCACAACTGCTTTTTCTTTAAAATAAAACAAACCAAGAGGAGTGTTTTCATTTGAACGTGTATTTATAAATCCCTACAACAGAAGCACATTTCTTATTATTATTAAATTTCTATGTTGCACATCTCACTGATACAACAACCCTGGGAGGCACATAAAGCAACTGGGAGATTCTAAGGCCTAGTACTCAAATTATACTTTTGTTTTTAAAATACTGCTCAAAACAGTCTCTCTGAGGTGACTTTTCCACCATCCATTTTGTCTAAGAGGAGGCTTGTTAATTAAGTATCATTCTTACCAGCAGCACATCTTTCTGTCAGTGGTTAATGCTAATGCAGAGTATCTTCTGTGGCTTGCAAAAACAGGGGAATGGCTCTGCATACTACAGAATCAACAAGCCCTCCCATGGAACCAGTTTTGACTCTAAAGTTAAGCTGAACAAGATGATACAATATTGATTTTAACCTTCAGGGTTTTTTTTTTTAAATAAGACCACTTCTTGAAGTTCACTTAGAATGTTCATGTTATTGTCTTTTTAACATCCCTTACAGAGTTCCAATACCCAAACACTATGATAAATGCATGAAAAACATGAAAGAAAAAGAGGAAGAGGTTATAATACAAAGTTAGGCATTCCTCCGACCAAGGTGTCTTGTTTGATCTTTGAGATATGATCCACTGCTCCAAATTCCACCTCGACTTCACTTCATTTCGTTCCAATGCCTGGATATTCCTTTGGACATTGCCTGACTTTGTGTGGAGGCAAATGATCAGCACACAAGTGATGAATGCATTGTTGGATCTTGTAAACACTACTGATTGTATACATTCAAGATTTGTTCTTAGCAAAAGTGGCACTTACTTGAACCATTGCACTCAAGATTTAGCACTTCAACAGGTAAAACAACAGCTGGTAATAGAGAGTTGATGCACTTCCTTATGTTCTGATGGCTTGGTACAGTGCACTGGGATATATCCACTGTTTGGATCCCACTGCTGTTCTATAAAATCTGAATTTCCTGTATTTCTCTTGATATTTGACTTGTGCATTATTGCTGTATACATTTCCCTGTGGTCAGTTTAAGTGCTCCTTTATTATGTAACATGTTCAGTGTTTTAAACTCTAATGGCATCCTATGGGGACTGGCGTTTGAAAAGTATCTGTACTTTAAGTCATCATAATAATGATATTTGACTGGTTTTCCATTTATATCCTTTGGGAAGGGCCAGAATCCATAAAGGTGAATTTCATCACAGAACCTCGTTGCGAGGGTATACATAAGGAGTCCAGTGCTGGGTCGCTTGATGTAAACTTTGTTGGTTAGCCAGTAACTGTAGAAATTGGAAAACAAACAGAAGTACATTTAATTATTAGGAAGCTTCATTTCAACTTCAACAAGAACTTTATCTTAAATTATTTTCTCCTTTAAATATGCTTTTCTAAGCCTTTTGTATCACAATAAACATTAATATGTTTATTAATGCACTTTAATACTATTTCAGACACACATACTTTGTGGTAAGGTTGAAATAGAAAACCTGGTGTTTAGTAAAAAAGCTAATCCACACATAAGCTTGGAAGATGGTAACCAAATCACATGTGAGAATTCACTAATGTTTAATTAAGGTCACATCTCAGGGATTGGAGCATTTTCTCCCAACAGCAAGTGTTTGTATACTGAATTAATATTTAACTACAGGATTTCTAAGTATTCCCCACCCCACCCACTCCAAATAAAGCATGAGTATCAAATATAGTTACATATTCAGAGAAGAGCAGATATAATATTAAAAATTAAATCCTGCTACAGGCTTAATTTATATGAACAACATGGTTTAATCCCCAGTTCACAATTTGTTTTCTGTCCCACTCACTTTATTGCCCATACAAAGAACAAAATGCTTCCTACTACCAGCAAAAAAAGTTTTAAACAGCAGCTCTGAGAAAATCACATTACTCCAAATTAATGGAATCATTGCTACTCAGAGTAGGCAATACAGCTGTAATATCCAGCTTTATCACTGGTCTTAGTTTAATCTAAGAAACATCTCTTGTCTCTTAAGTTCCCCTGCCAAAAGTATGCTAAGTGGTCTTAGGGAAGCAGCATTTCTTTCAAATTCATCTATACACCTCCATGGTCTTGCAATTCAACACATCATTGCTATATCTTGTGTTTTCACTGAGAAACAGAAGTATATTTTTTATGGAAATTGACAGCTGAAATGTAGCCTGAGGCAAACTACAAGAGTAAGGCTCAGGTATGGAGTATTCATAGGGAATGATAAAAAAAATAGTCAAGATGGCAGCCATAGCACTTTATAGTACTCTCTGAGCTGTTTACAATGTGTTATTTGCATATTGCTTCCAATAATCTGAATCCTCATTTTACCAACCTCTGATGGAAGGCAGAGTCAACTTTGATTCTTATGAGGTCCGAACTCCAGTGGTGGGCGGTTTGCCTGCAATACTGGACTTTAAGCACTGTGCCATCGAGTGTCTTTGTTTTTAATTTGGTACTGTTGTGATGATCCTTTTTTGTTAACCATATCCTGCAGATTTCCCTGGCTAGAGGTGAAGTAGATTCATAATAACTAGAACTTAGGAGCTGGTTTCTTGTTTTGGGCCAGGATGAATGTTACCTTGCAAATAGAGTTCAGTCACTTCATCCCATAATTGAATGTTGAAATGAGACCACCAATGTCTTCCTGGAAAGGCCATCATCCCAATGCAGAGGTTTTTTCCTCACAAATGAACAGTGCTTAACTGCTGCCTAATTGTATTCCTATCTCACATCAGTTCAATATATGACAACAAATAAAAGCAGCCATGAGGATCCCAAACTGGATCAGAACTGGAGCCCTTATGATGAGGAATTTAATCCTGACCCTACTGTTTTTACTACACATCTGCCCTTGTCTCTCTTGCAATCTACAATTTTGGAAAAGATATAGAACCATCACACATATTTCCCCATTTAGATAAACAACACCTGGTGAAAGAATCCATATCAGTCTTATTGTCAGAAAAAAGAAAGATCTATTCCTGGTTTTGGTTTTTCCCCTTCCCCAGTTGCTGCAGTGGCAGTCTTGTGACTGTTTTAAAAGAAACTTAAAGATATAGAGATAGTCAGTTAGGTCTGGAGGTTAAGTCATTAGACTAGAAACAGAGTAATCCAGTCTTACTTTAGACACCCAAACCAACTGGGGTACTGCAGGCAAGTCAATCTCTTTTTTCCTCCCCTTCTCTGGGAAGAAGGTACTAGTAATTCCACTTTCAAAAATGTTGCCAAGAAAAACTACAGAGACTTATCTTTGTAATCTCTTGGAGTCAGGCTGACTGAAAGCTATGGGAAGCATGAGCACAGACCTCAACTCCCTTTTTATATTTGAGTCTGTCAGCTGTTACTTTTACAGTCTGAATGTAGATGGAGAAATCCATATCTCAGTAAAAAGCTTTTGCTAATGCAAGAATGCTTAAGAGTACAGAAATATATTTTGTAGGAAACCAGACCATCTCAAGTTGAATTAGTTACTTTTCAATTGCACACTCCTTTCCCAATTTTCAGTTAACACTTCCTTCTCAATATAGCAACAATAAAAATGTATTAATTGTGATTTGGATCCTTTAAAAAGCAACTGTTGAAGCAACAGTGACAGACGGGGATGGGTGGAAATTAGAAGACTATGTAAAGCATTTGCTAATTTTAAACTTATTTTGTTCTTTGCTAAGTGAGATAAAGTATCCTGTCTAGCAGCAAACCTTTTAAGAGATATTACAGGATGACTTTTTTTCTGGTACACTTAGAATAAATCCAAAATAACTGCATACTGCAGTTATTTGACACTTAGCAAAAACTTGTCTTAGAAAATGCACATCAACACATACACATATAAATTCAAGCCTGCTAATGTGCCACAAGACAGAGATAGTAATGCATTGTTGCTGTTAGAAACACAATATGAAATGTATAAAACTAACATAAATAAGCATTCTGTATCACATTTAATTCTTTTTCCAAAGATCAGTTCTAAGTGCTTTCAAAAGCAGCAGTTAATTCAACTAGCAAATCACTCATCGATTTAACTTAAACCAGATTAATACATGACAATGATAATAGTCAATGGTCAGAAGATTCTGCTGCATGCATTGATCTTGGTACATATTAAAATGCTTTCAACTTTGACAGTTTGCAGGCTCTATGGTTGTGTAGCTTGGGCAGAAGTCCTTTTGACTGCCATGTGTGTTTGTGTGATAGAGATGCTATGATCTTTCTTTGGCTTGAAAAAGGCAGAAAACGGTTCTTGTTCGAGCAAGAATTATGTTGTAAATGACAACTTGCCAATATTGGCCCCATACTGAGCTGAAAATGTGCAGAAACCCTAGCAATTAATGGAAGGTCGTATTTCACACCAAAATGCAGAAAGGTCAGCCATATGTGGATTTGGATTTCTAACTGGGCCTCAACATCCCATGGGAAAGTTTCTTTGGAAAAGGTCACTGCAGAAGCTGGATTCTTTGCTGTAGCAATTGCTGTATGAAAGTCTCAGTTTGCCAGGATACAACAGAAGTCATTTTTATGGCTCAAAACCTCCTGACATTTATTTCACCAGGAAAGAATAAAATCAACAACCCTCTTTTGTGTTGTACCAACTATGGAACTAGATGCAGCTTTCTCACACTGAGCCAAAGACACTTAAAAATCCAAAATGTAAAAAATGCCATCTTGCATCAACAGGAAAAATAGCCTAAAATTTATTGATTGTAAGTTTGATTCAGCTTGTATCTCTACAAAGGCTAATCCCCATAACAAGGGCTCATCTATGTGTCCTAACAGTGCTTGTAGATGCCTCCCTAACCATGGCCTGTTTTTTGCTTTTACCTGATTTGACATTAAAGTGGTGCTCTCCACCTTCATCCAACAAAAGCCTTGCTTATCTAAGCACAATTTTTGATGTTTCAAAAACCATTGTGGTGAAGTAGAGCAGGGGTCAAACTCAAGGCCCGTGGGCTGGATCTGGCCTGCAGGATGCTTAGTTCTGGCCTGCAGGGCCACCCTGGAAACAGCAAAGAACCAGGCCGTGGTGCCTCTGCCAGTGAAAACAAAGCTCAGGGAGTTCTGTTATCGCTGGCAGAGAGCTTCAGGGGGCTGTCGTGGCTGAAAATTGAGTGTTGACAAGTGATGCTGAGCTGACCACACACCCCGGGCAACCCCTGAGGTCAAACAGAACCCTAATGCAGCTCTCAATGAAATCAAGTTTGACACCCCTGAAGTAAAGGATGGGGGTCTACCTGTAGCTCTAATTGGCCTCTTCCGAGCACTGCATACACAGCCATACATTTCAGCCTGACAATTCCTGGGGAAGGATTTAACTGTGAAAGAGAAAAGGGGAGAAGAGCTTTCTGAGTCTAATCACATTTTCTTTTCTCATTTAAGTGACTCTATGTTTGCTATTTAGAGCTTATATATATGAAACTAGAGTAATGCAGACTCTCTTTTATTGCAGCTTTTGATTGCCATTCTGCTCATGATAGAGTGGCAGAGAGGATGAACAAAAATGGCAGGAGTGGGAAGTCCATCTGCTGGAGCCTACAAACAGCCTCCCCATCAGCTGTTTTCAGACACAGTGAGACAGAGAGTGAAAAAAAGGGCAAGAAAGAGCAAGACAAATCAAGCAAGAGACTAAACTAGGAAGGAGCACAAGAAGCAGAATGAAAGGAAATGCAAAAGAGCACAAGAAGGAGAGAGAGGCAATTTGCAGATCATTTTTGGGGTGGGTAGAGGTCTCCTTAATGTAACAGGACAGCTTCTTCTACAGGTCTGGAAAATCCTTTTCCACCCTGTGAATTGGCTGCAGAGCTTGGATGACAGGGTGAATTGGGGCTTTCTTGTAAAGGAGGAAGGCAGAAAGACCCTACTTATTTCTGAAGATCAGGTTAGGACAGATGGCTAAATCCATGGATTATATCCTTGTTCAAAACTCATCTCTACCCAGCCCCATTCAATGTTAAGGGCAGCAACCGATGGTTATTTTTCCTATGTGTAGGAAATTCACCAATTATTTTTCTTACCTTGTTACATACTGAACATATAAAAACACTACTACTCACAGGTTTCATCACTGAGACAGATTATAGTACAGCTGTCAGGAGAGAGCAAATTTTGCCAAAATACTTTATGCTGGCATGTGGATTGGAAAAAAGCATATTAAAGTGGCTGTCTGGATGAGCCCCAAGTTTCTATCTTCAGTTAACTGGTTTAGCAAGGCTAGTGCCAACACTTAATGAGTGAACCAATGCTAATGAGAACAGAGCTCCTTTTTCATTGCCTGGACCATTTCCTACAATAAATAATTGCAGGAATTTTAATTTAGTCTATATTTCTCCAGCCTCAGGTTTACCCTATTGATACACATTCAACATAATTGTTTCCCCATTAAAGTTGGAGAAGACATTCTGATTCGGTGATATATTATCAAAGGTCTGTTAGAGATAGGCTCTCCCAAAGCAAAAGCTGAAATATCCTTATAACTGCTATCCAGTCTATACTTCTAAAACGAGTTTGTAGTTAGAACTAATAATATCCATATGTATCATGGATTACTATTATTTATATGAACAGCAATATTCATATATATTATAAATTGCTAATCTCTTCTATCCAGAACCCCTCCACACTGTGTCAACTCTTCTAAATTTTTAGATGTGGTAAAGAGGACAAGGTAAGAAGATATCTGTTTAGCAACTATATATGATCAGTATCCCACTCCTACAGTCAATTTTTTCTGATCTGAGTACCCTAATCCAGGGGTCCCCAACCTTGGCAACTTTAAGATTTGTGGACTTCAACTCCCAGAATTCCTCAGCTCAGCAAACTGGCTGAGGCATTCTGGGAATTGAAGTCCATAAGCCTTAAAGTTGCCAAGGTTGGAGACCCCTGCCCTAATCCATGTACAGATTACAAATCATATTGATTTGTATACCACAACCAATACAGTAATTAGATCACAGTAGTTTACTGAAAATTTATCATTCTTAATTGCATTGATATGGTACAAGACCATGAAATCAATATGATAAAAATTAAATACTAAAATCAGGAAAAGGAACAATTCATTTATTTGAATGTTTCTGTTTCTGCATCAAGTCAACTTGGATTGAGTTAAAGTATCATCAAATAAAAAATAACTAAACATAGAAGTCAACAAGACAACTTTTTTCTATGACTCTAACCTTCCCTTGCACTTAACTCAAAAACAATTAAATCTTGTCTGGATGCCTTTAAGGTATATCTTTATGTAAATCTAAGTATATTTTATGTAAATCTACACAGTGCTGATTTAATAACATGTCTTGTTTTGATTTTAGTCTGAAATAGAAATAACAATAGCACTTAAGACTTATATTCTGCTTCACAGTGCTTTACAGCCCTATCTCTAAGCGGTTTATAGAATCAACATATTGCCCCCAATAATCTGGGTCCTCATTTTACCAACCTCGGAAGGATGGAAGGCTGTGTCAATCCTGAGCCGGTGATATTCGAACTGCCAAACTGCTGGCAGCCAGCAGTCAGCAGAAGAGCCTGCAGTATTGCATTTACTGCGCCACCACAGCTCTTAATTAAAAATCAATACAATACAATCTATGGAAGAGTGATAAAGACAGAACCTGGCACTCATGAACAGATACAATTAGATTTTCCCTGCTTGGTGGGTGTATTGGACTGCTATAATGTTGGCCAATTCATTGGGAACAGAAAAGCCACTGGCTTTAGAATCATGAGAATCTCATCCTGTTTTGGGGAACCCAGAGTAAACAGTTGTCCTAATTCTGAAAGTAGTAGTATGATTTTCTGCCATTTTGAAGCAAACTACGTGTGAAAATTCTAACATAACTTCCAAAATAGGCTTGATATACTTTGAAATGAAGAAAAACACTATTAGCACACCAAATAAAATGAAACCAAAAGTCTCAGGGCCACTCATCTGCATCATAAGCCTACCCTCTGCTCCTTCCATGTTTTTCTAATATATTAAGGAAGGCCCAAGCAATCTTAAGGTTGCTCATCTCCATATGCAAAATAAAAACTGGTTCATGGTATAGGGGAAAAAAAGCTGAAATGATACATATAATGAGCTAGCAATAATATCTGCAATATTGTTTTTAGTTAATATTTTCCTATTTGGCTGTTATTGCATATATCCAAATGCAAGAAGAAATACAGTCATTTGGGTTGGCTCTTATCACATAATTCATAGATGAATAAAGGAATGAAGCATTTTAAACTCTGAAAACTCTTGAAACTGATTTAACAAAAGAAAGCAACTGCGGTATATAATATATGAAAGCACTTGAAAATGTATTTCCATTTCTGTAATTCTTGAAAATTAATAAATTCATTTTGCAACATTCAACCATCTCAAAGAGAATCCTGTGGTTTATGATATATCCTTTACAGAGTCTGGTTTCGTTCTTAATCAGCAACTAACACATTACTCTCCAATACAGCCTGGCTTCTAGTTTTTGCTTAAAAAGAATTTTAAAACTGACCCAAAAATTTAATTAGCATCCACCATTTCTTTCTAGACAATATGTCTGAACTGAATATAGTCCTGACATTTTGTTAACTGATCAATCAAAATTGAATACTGAAAATTATTAGAAAAGTAACTGAGTCATAGATCCTTGAATTAGAACTATTCTATGGTTGGACCAATTCAAGAATTCTTGACAAAATATTTTTTACTGGTAATAATTTCTTTGTAATGCACAGATTTTACTTTGTGTATGTCTTTCCTTTCATATGCAAACCATGTGGATCTACATAGTTAGCAAAAAGCAACTTCACTCACCTCTACTTTTGACTATTCCCACTAACAAAATCATCAATACCTTGTACTTCTTACTAAATGTATACTGAAGTGTGTGTGGCAAGAGAGTTTTGTTTATGCATTTTAAACCACATGAACATCATTCAACCTGTAAAAACAGTCACCCTATCTGCACTTTTAGCATTTTTAGCAAAATGAACAGCACTGTCTATTAATAATTATTTTGAAATCTGAATTTTTCAAAGTGTCCACTTCTACTTTGGTAATAAAGCCACAATAAAACATTTGTAATGTTATAATATTCTATCTTTCGTGATATATCAAATCAGTTGCCAAAACAACCACTTCACTTTGATGAGGAATTGGAAAATATAGACATGTACATGGAAACACATCCTGTAGCCATATTTCAAAAGATCAAGAGATTTTCTATTAAGTTTCTATTAAGAGGTTGCTATGATTTTTATTCAGAAGAAAGGGAGGAGATACATTTTTGAAGAAAAGAGAAATGATCCATAGATCTGGTGCTATATTTTTACAGTACAAAATCAAAAACAACTGTAGGGAAATTGAAGACCCTGCTATAAATAAGTATTTATTAATCACCAAAGGATAAATTTACATTTTGTCACAATTTTTGATAATGCAATAATAGTATAATATAATTTTATATTACACATATGGGGTGTGATGCTAGTTCACCTCGTGGTGCACCCTGGATAGCACAGAAGTGTGAACCAAATGACTTGCAACAATTGGCAGCCAGACTACATTGAAGAACTGGCAGTTAGTGACAGTTGGCAGTCGTAGAACTCCTGGCTCTATAAACACATGGCAACGGATAAACAAAATGGCTCCCTGTCCTGAGCCACATTGCATCACCAGCTCTTCAAAGGCAGGAAGCCACAAAATTACAACTCGCTCAACATCTGTCTAACAACTTTGACATCAACACACAGTGGAAAGCCCAATGGGCTGCTGAACACCAGATACAGACAGTTACATAGATGACCCTACACAAAAGGTGCCAAGTTTTGATCTTCCTCCCAGCATTGATCAACTTTGAACAGGATCCGTACACAACATGGTGTCTGCCAGGACTCATTGTTTAATGAGTCTTGTCTCTACCCCTCAGTGTGACTGTGATGCTCAACAAAATACCCATCACATTGTGTCCGAATGTGCATCAAGAGCTTTAACATTTGAACTACTGTAAGTCTATGTATTTGTCATAGGCTAAATAAACAGATAAAGCACACATATACATACATATGTGCATACATACATACATATATTTTGAATCATGTAATTTATATCTGTCACAGCATAAAACTCACTTGGTTTTGAAATTATTTCCAGGGGTGCAATTCAACTGGTATAACAACTGATTCAGTGAGCTAATACTTACCTTCAACTGCAGCTGAAGAAAAAAGCTGAGGCATAGCAAACCATTCTGCCATGCGAATCAGCTGGGCTCTAACAAAAAGACATGAAGCACAGGAAAGGCGGGCCCACATGCTTGTCACATCAAACTGGTTCGGAGCCAACCGGTCCGAACCGGGAGAATTCCACCTGATAATTTCACTGAGGAGAAAGACATGCACTTAATGTAGTACTTTGTTCAGCAATGTTGTTGCTTTATAATTTGTATTATTTCCTGGAGTTGAAGCAAATACGATTGCTTTTAAAATGTATTTTTGGAAAGTTTCACAATCTTTTAATTGCCCTAAAGTAACTGGCCTTCTGTTGTACATGTCCACTGAATATAATTAGATGTGTTCCAGCATGAGCCTTGGTGGTGCAGTGGTTAGAGTGCAGTACTGCAGGCTACTTCTGGTGACTGTAGGCTGCCTGCAATTTGGCACTTCAAATCCCATCAGGCTCAAGGTTGACTCAGCCTTCCATCCTTCTGAAGTGGGTAAAATAAGGACCCAAAATTGTTGGGGGCAATATGCTGAGACTGTAAACTGCTTAGAGAGGGCTGTAAAGCATTATGAAGCAGCATACAAGTGCTATATGAAGATTATGTGAACATAAAGAAATGTTCTCAAGAAATCTCCAATATTGTAGCAAGTGAACAAAAAACCAAGAGTGTGCCTTATTTAAAATCTTAATCTAAGAACCTAATTAATGGATTTTGTGCTTAGTTATTTAGAGAAATAAAGTCTTCTGAACTGAGTACAGTAAATATGCATTAAATTATTATAAAGGTAAAAAAAGGTGAAATATGCAGCCTGAACAATTTATCATCCAGAGTCATATTATTAGAAGTTGAAAGCACAGATTTATCTTGAGCATAAATATTGTAAAGATCAACTCTAATTTTCTGGATAAACTGACTGTATAAGAATTTGGAGGATGCATCTTGAAAGACAGAAATGCTCAGCCTGTCAAGCAACCATTATACAATATCACTAAAACCAGTGAAAGCACAGGTACCAACTACCTTCATCAACTGGAAATTATTCAAAGGGATGCTAAGTTTGGGTAAACTGATACTTCCTGATGCTTTTAACAGGGGCAAACTTTGACTAAAGATATGCATGCCATGCTAGTAATTGGTTCATGATATAGGATGTGCCCTTATTGGAAACACCTGCATTAGTAACCAATTATTTTCTGGACTCCCCTTAAGTAGATAGATTTATTCTTTGAAACTCTACATTGCTTTGACCTTGATATTTGACCGACCTCCTGTCTTATAATGAACCTGTCCAGATATTAAGATTGGTAAGAAAGGCTCTCTTGCAAATGGCCTTATTTTCTGAGAACCATTTATCATGTTTGGGAAAGGATTTTCTTCTACTTTCCAAGCTATGAAATACATTCCCTTGAGAACTGTGCTCATAACCCACTCTTTCTACTTTCGGGAAAGGAATCAAGAACTTAGCTTTAATCAGCCGGGCCTTTGCAGTCTCACTAAAAGGATATTTAATTTTTTATATGTGAGCTTATGAAGATAGATAGATAGATAGATAGATAGATAGATAGATAGATAGATAGATAGATAGATAGATAGATAGATAGATAGATGATTTTAATAACTCTCTCTAGGCAAAGATACTTGCTCTTGTGCTTTGTAAAGGACCCTGAACATATAGTAAGAAAATATAATTGTAGGCATGGCTTTCAAAGTAGGCCTGAAATAACAGTAAGTCACAATAATGGCCTATCCTTGACCACAAAAGTGATATCATAAAGATGCCCACACAACTGCATGAAAACATGTGCAAGAGTTTTCAAAGACTAGAATTTCCTTTCCTTAATACACACTTTTTGGTAGTGTCCTTTTAATGCTGTCCAAGTTACTGAAGCTGCTTTTCCTTGAGGACATGGTTTAACTTCCAGAAGGAAACTTTAAAAACTCCAATGTGCAGTTTTGCAACAGATTACTTAGGCTTATTGCCAGGATAAGATGATGTGTTATTTAGGGGACGATTTCACTAGGCTCTGGGTGCTGAATGGTACAAAATAAATGTATGAATTCCTAATGTCAAAATACAAGCATCCACCAAAGCACATTCTCAAAAGTTAATGTAAAACAAGACAAACATCTGTTTTATCAAAAGTCAAAATGCACTATAAGAAAATAGGATCAATTAGTCAATCTCTTTTTAATGACAGGTTCTACCAGTCAATCAATACTATTTTCCTTTCTTTCTTTCCCAAGCTAAACATTTCTGCTAAACATTTAGGCCCAGCAAGATTCTTGTTTGCAAATCAGATACTGGATGAAAAGGCTATTAGTATGGCCCTTAATTTTAATATCTTTGTTGCCTACTGTATTTACAGACCCCTCACATCCCGGACATAAACTGTTTCAACTCCTTCCCTCAAAATGACACTATAGAGCATTGCACAACAGAACAACTAGACACAAGAACAGTTTTCCCCAAAAGCCATTACTCGGCTAAACAAATAATTCCCTCAACCCTATTCAACTATTACAAAGTCTGCACTACTATTACCGTTAAATCTTGTCATCACTCCTTATCTCCCATCCCCTCCCACTTGTGACTGTATGACTGTAATGTTGTCACTTGTATACTTACGATTTATATTGACTGTTTCCTAATATGATTGATCGCTTATTGTATCCTATGACTATCATTAAGTGTCGTACCTTATGATTCTCGGCTCCTGATGAATGTATCTTTTCTTTTATGTACACTGAGAGTATTTACATCAAGACAAATTCCTTGTGTGTCCAATCACACTTGGCCAATAAAGCATTCTATTCTATTCTATTCTATTCTATTCTATTCTAAATGAATACAACTTTAAATATAATCATAAAGATTTGTATATGGCACTCTTATGTATGACAATTTAGAAATAACTTCTATAGTTTCTTAACAACTGTTACTATTTTAAAAGCTTATGTTTATAGAAACTAGGATATCTTGGAACTAAGGATTTAAAATTTTTGGAGCAAGCATGATTAGTTTAGAACAAAGCAAATTAAAGGCTAAAAATCATATAAATGAAGAATGAATGTGCTTGATTTAGATGTGATTTAAGATCTAATTAAACAGTAAACTTCAATATACATATAGACTTAATCCAGTAACAAATTCTAGAATGGTTTGAAAATAAAACAACAAATTAAACAAAGCTGTCATTAACACAGGGACCTCGTATTAACAAGAATTGTTTCATACAAATGATTGTCTCATATGCAGGCCCAAGTCAAGATGCTGTATATTAGATTGAAAAATAGAATTTATTTATTGTCACTTTTTTACTTTAGAGAAAAAGTCCTATAAGATAAATTATCCTCCTGCACCTTTTTCTTAGTTGCATTTAGTACTGCTACTGAAACTTGTTAGAACATTCAACTAAATCATCAACATCAATTGGACCTTAAGAAGCAAGGCACCTTGGCACTTTTTTGAGAAGACAGTAAACAGCTTTCATTTATCAAAGAGGACTGAAATAAATGGGATACACACTAAAGTGTAGTTGCATTCTTCTGCATCTTATATATATTTGTTTTTTAAGAGACTTCTGCTGCACGATTTTCTAAGTTAACTCCTGACATATGGAAGATTTCTGTACATAATAAATTCCCAGTATAAATAAGTAAAATTGTTAAATTCTGCAGTTGTATTGAACTACTTCCAATTGATCCATCATAATATCACCCTAGTGATATTACAAAGTAAGGGAAGATTTATAGATGAGACATGTTCTTGAATCTTTTTGCCAAAAAGCATATGAGAATGGTAATATTAGAAAGTTAAGGTGGAGAAGATAATACATACAAAGAAATACTTACCATCTTTTATTTGGCAAAAGACAATCCTAAACACTCTTTCCCCTGAGGAAACATTATTGATTTCTGTTACTTTCATCAATATCTTGCTAACGTTAGTCATTATACTAGTATTGGACTCCCATCTCACATCTGTGTACACAATAAACAACCTTGACAAAGAAAAGTTAGAGCATATGACTAAAATCATCCTGCTAGGCATGGTATGTGGACAAGGATGAAAAAACAAACAAACCCCAAGGGCAGTGAAGAAGCCAATGTACACAAAAAACTCTGTAAAGATCTGAAGAGTCTTGTAAAGAAAAGAAAAAGACATAAAGAAAACTGAGAGCGGTCACAGACTTCAGAACAACAGGGCTGAAGTACAGAAAAAATGTAAACTCAAAATGAGTTCAGTTTTGGAAGATTCTAGGAGTATCAAAAAGTGTTTCCTTCAATATGCTCAAAATAAAGCAAAAGATGTTCAACTAACTGATGGACTAGCCATACCCTTTTATCTTGGAGAATGGGAGACATGTTAGATACTTGGAGAAAAAATGATATCCTATCTTCAAAAAAGGGAAGAAGAAAAATCCAGCAAACTATGGAATCTGACAGGGTTATCTAAAAAAATTCTAGTTCAAATTTTAAGGCTGTTGATCTGTAAGCATCTTGAAAACAAAATAGTAATTGCCATAAGTCAACATGGATTTGTCAAGAACAAAACTTGCTAGACTAACTGTATCTCAGTGTTTGATTGGGTAACTTTCTTAATAGATTGTGGAAATGTTGTTGACACTGCTGTTTAACACCAGTGAACCATTTGACAAAATATCCCTCAGTATTCTGATTACAACAAGCTATTTAAGGATGAGATAAAGGGTTTGACAATTAAGTGGATTCTGGAAAATCGTACATTGTCTGGATTACTTTTTTATGTAATTAATGAAGCAATCTTATTCACTTAGATTCTCAATCAATCAATAGGAGCCAATGAAGCTCTGATTATTTTCAATGGCAAAGATGTACAAAAATTCAGAACATCTGAGGTAGGTGATGAAGACCAGTCTTGCCAATCCCTGCAGCCAAATCGTTGTTCTCCCAACTGATTGTCTGCATCAAAAGGTTCAACACTTCCCATATCAAACCCAGCCCATTTGTACTTCCAACTCAGATGTTAATGATACACCATAATAAAGAAATTGCAATTTCCACGAGAAAGCAGTTGCTAAGATCCAAGGCTTCTGATAATATAAAAGCTAAACTCACTTATCCTTACTATGCAGTTCTATTAACTGTACTTTTTATCTTTATTAAAGGAATGCTTTTACCAGTAGAGCAATGCATTTTGTTGGAGCAGTAGATATACATGTTGTAACAAAATATACTCTAGTCCAAGGATTTATTATTAACTTAAATTTATTTTCTTTAAAAGGTGAAGGAGAAACTTAACATTTATAACATTTATATTCTTTAGCTTATGATACTTTTTAATAAAAAAAGTAGAGCAAATCATTAGTGGCATTGATTTAAGAGAAGAATTTCAGAATAATTTACCTTCAAAAACTTTTTCAGGAAAAAACCCCGACCCGTTTTGCTTTAAAGTACAAATAACTCTAGCTTGGTTATCTGATGATGGTAATTAGGACCAGAATTACTATCACTAAGTGATGCAATTGTAAAGCATGTTATCACATACTTTGTAGCAGGAATCCTCAGGAAAATAACTGGTGAGAGTGACTTATGGGAGTGATTTGTGACCTTCTCTGTCAGCTTGTCCATTGAATGTACTTCTGGGAAGCTGGCAATGAAGGTCACAAAGGATGATCATGACTGCAGGATGTTGCAGCTGTCTTAAGTGTGTACCAGTTGCAAAGTGCTCAAATCACAATCACATGACTATTGTGAGGACCACAACTTTGAGAACCATTTGTATGTCCCTCTCACTCAATACTGCTTTTCCTACTTCCCTACTTTTTTTACTCTATCATTGGTAATCATGCCATTGTGATATTTTGAAGTCTCACTTGGACTGCCAAGGAATTCACTCAACAAGTTGTTTACTAGATCACCTTTCCTATAGTTTCAAAGTACATTTAAATTTATTCAACTACATTGAATCCCATTCTTCTATTTAATTCTCTACTAAGTACCTTTTCTACTTGATGATCAAAGTAAAAACCAATTTCAGGACGTTTTTTTTGGGGGGGGGCAAAATTCATTCTTTATCTTTCTATTATACCCACCCATCACACATCAACTCTCTCTAAACTATTTGCTATCAACTAGCAGCATGTCAAAAAAGTTTATCTTATATAAAGGACAGTATTAAGTAATAATTGATGGATAGATTTAAAAGTGGTGCTTTCAATGCTTGTGGCATGTCTCTGAAAGAGACATATAAAATATAAATTTTCATTCATCTGCTGTGCGTATTTGAGACATTCACGTAAGAATATATGGTGTGTAATCATTTTATACACTGTATAATGTTTTTGTTTTAAATGTTTGAACTAACTGCATTGGAAAATACTGTGCTTGAAATGCTGTCGCTATGACATTTCTAGCTGCATTTCTGCTATATGGTAGCTGCTGAGTGGTAGAATGGCATTTGTGAATACATTCTTCATTAGGTCAAGTGCCAGTTCCTTCCCCTATTAGTCAAACTGAGTTAATACTTCATTGTTCCCAGTGATAGCATCTGTAGTTGCAAAAACCCCGTTTCTTATTGCATCCTCTACAGAAGGATCACCTCACATTTTCAAGGCTGGGAGCGATCTTTAGCATTTGAGAAGTTCCTACAAATATGGTACTAGTGTCCTATGGTACTCATTTACCTAGTGTCCCCTGAATTTTCTGTTCAGATGTAATACCTGAAAAAAATATGTTGTTCTGCGAAGAAAATGGCACTGAGGCATCATCTAGGAAAGATCTCCTGGATAAACTGTTTGCATGAATGTATCACAAGTGAGGAATGCAGATTTAGTACACCATGAGGCAAGGGTTTTACCACAATGTCTGCCACTGTTTTAAATCCACGATATGATGGCAGATACCAGGATATATTCTAATATGTATAGCAGAAACAATTGCTACAGGTTCAAAGACGTATGCGGTCTGAAATATATTGTGGAATTAGGTAAGTGAAATTTAAAATAGATCTGTATTATTTTTTTGTAAAAAATGATACAAATAAAGATAATTTGAAGGTGAATATTGCTTTTTTCCATTTTTTTCTTATTCCACCTGCTAGGCCTGTGCTGATCTTTAATGCTGTAAAATTACTAATGTAGTTTGGCTTTAGTTTTTCTATGTCAAACAGACATTCATCTGTTAATTATTTCTGGCACCCGCCACGGGATCAAAATTAGAACAGCTGAGAAGAATAGAAATACAAGTGGAAATGGTTTTTCTCATTAAGATGTAAAGCAAAACAAACATTGTTTTTCCTCTTCTTTGTAAGTCAATAAGAGGTAGCTTAGGAAATCCAGTTTCTAAATTCACAAATAAGGAAATTCTAAAAAAGAATGTGGGACAACTGTTGTTAATTTCTGCTGTTTTGAAGTTCTCTGCATCTGAAATTCTATATCCCTTCCCTGTTATAAGGTGCTGAAGACCTGTAGTACCCCTGTGCTCCCACATGCTCTGAAATGCCTTTTAGAAGTAGACTCTGAAGCACAGGGCTAGTTTGAATCAAGTTTTTAAATTTAATTTTCATTAAAAATGTTGGTTATAATAGTAAAAACTAATAAAAACTAAACTTAGAGAAAGAGAATGGAAAAAAAGAATAAAAAGAGTAGAAAAAAAGAAATAGAATATAAAGAATATAGAAAAACCAAAATTAAAAATATATAAAAAGTGACTTTCAACCTTCATCAATTTGTTTAACTTCCAGACAAGATTAGCCCTGTAATCTCTGTACCAAATTTTGAAGCAGAGAGGTTGTTGTTTATAATCATCCAGAACAAGAGAACACATTTCTTCCTACCCATGTTGACAACAACTATTCTAATTTGTCAGAAACTGCACAGAGTAGTCACCACAATTAAACATGTGGAAGGAGAGCTGATCAGCCTCCCAGGTATGTCTTTAACAGAGGGAAAGATGTTCAGGACTGAATTATACATTAATAGACGGAGAAAATGTCATCCCTCATCCTACCAATAAAATTGGAGCAAAGATATCACTCCTTACTTCTTTGTTATCCTTAAGTGCAGGTCTATTCTTTTCCCCAACATTTTTACTTTTTGTCCTGCTATTTGTATTACTTCTAACATTCCCATCTGTTTCACTGAATTTGTTTGGGGGTGGCTACTTTGCAACAGGAAACACTAACAACACCACACTGTGACAGGTGAAAATCCCTATTTAACTATTCCCTCCCCCAAAAAACCCTGCTGCTACATTAACTGTACATCAAATGAGCATGTCAGAGGATCCCAATTATGCTTCTTTTAAGGCATATAAGGACCAAAATTGTCAGGATGATAGAATTTTGAGGCACAACTCACTTCAGATTTGTTCTTTTGTTTTTATTTTTGTTTTGAGGCAACAAAAAGCTGCTGAGAGTCCACATTTCATAGGTACAATGTGATCATTCAGTTTTGTGAACAAAAAAAGTCCTATTGATCAAGCAGATTATTGAAAAGTAAACCAAAGCAATCTACATGGCTTTGTTCTGTTGCTACTCTTCAATCAACACATATTGCTTCTCCTGCAGCACATTTAAGCTCAGAGACTGTAAATGATGCCAAATTATGACTGTGAAGTACCAGGAGCCTTTGGGCTGGTTTGAGCTACTAATTTAAATTACAGTGATTGATATTAAAAGCTATAAGCTGTACCATGCTTCAGGGTGCCAGTGCTATAATTTACTGGGTTACACTAGAGTTTAATTGTAAAACTAGTAGTTTGGGGGTGATACTATATTCTTTGGAAGTATGCACTGTGCGAATTACAGTGATGGTGAGTATTAGTGCACAAATACAAATCCACATTTTTTTCAAGCTAATTGCTGAAAACACTTGGGAAAACACCAATGTCTTGAAGTGTCTTGTGCACACACGGGATTTGCATATATACACAATAAGGCTATCTCAATGTAATATCAATGAATGTATTATGAAGATAACAAGATGGCACCTTCATTTTAGGAGATCCTTATACAAATTTTAGATCCTCTAACATAAGGTCAAATAAGGTAACAAACAATGAGAGCAAAAGACACATGGGAAAAATATCCCACAGATGCATCATTTTAATATTTAAATGCAGTGGTAAGCATAAAACTAATTGATCTCTTCGCATTTAGAAAACTAAGGTTATAATTCAGAGATTTTAGACTGGCACTGTGGTAAATAGGATTCCAACTTTTTATAGTTCAGAAGTTCAAAACAGTAGGGCGGTATCATCGATTTTTTCTATTTGAGTAAGGTGGCTCTAATTTTATTATGCAGCATAGCTACATTAATTTTTTTTCTTTCATGACTATATATTTAAGAAAAATGAGAAATATAGTTTTAAATAATGCACGCTGCTTGTTAATTGGGACTCCTGTGAATTTATCATTCATGCACAACAAATAAAATTAACATATCAATCATGTATAACACATTGCAAATTGTTGGGATTAATCCTGCTATAATTGTTAATATATGCACAATAAGTCATGCAGGCATAATAATTTATCATATTATGGGATCTAGGAAACAGCATTATAGGAGCTGAGTTTCATTCATACTAATATGTAATCTGAAAGCATGCTATACTTACTGAATTACAAATTACAGAATAATGACAGATCATAGGTAGGGTTTACAAGAAACAACTAACAAAATTTGCATCATAATGCAACATCACTCTCTTACATACTTCCATGCAATGTCATGAGACAAGTAGAAAAAGGGCAGAGTTTGGTATGTGATGCTATAATTTTGTTTTGTTGATTCTGCACCACTGTGTATAGGAACACAAGTATGTTTTCAAGGGAATTTTAGTGTTTGAAACAGACTAAATTTAGGTCTTTCCACTGGAGATTACAGAGTGTAGCAATGGAAGGCCTGTGAATATTTAGAATTCTGGTATACACCCAGGATGTGACATGGAAAAATGAATGTCTTCAATATAATTGCGGAGCAATGGATTTTTTTCCAATATAATTGTAAAGCAGTGGTCTCACCAGTCATACTTTATAGACTGATATACTGAATTTTAATTTATCATGTCACTAAATCCTGACTCACTTTTCTTTAATCAGTGTAATAAAACCTATCATTTCAAATATCTATTACACATACTTAGGTTTTAATCAGGTTAAGTCATCAGATATAAACATATTGATTTTGCTTTCATATTTCCCACCAGGGCCTTCATGCATTTGCCAAAAGAGACCTGCAGTACATTAAAATAGTAAGTAATCCTCTAAATAATCAAAGGAGGTATTCATTCCTGTGAAAGCAAAGCACTTAAGCAGAGGAATTGGCAATGGGCAGAGCAGCTGGAGAAATATTTGCAAAGCTTTGTATAAGGCTGAAATCCTTTATATCAGCAGTTTCCAAGGAAATAGTGAACAATGTGAATGATCAGGGAACTGACTTCAACTGTTTTACGGGGCTATAAGCATTTCATTTCAGCTGTAGATCAAGTTGCGGAATTGTATAGGCAGTACCATAGTTTCTTCTCCAGAAGACTAGAAAAACATCTAAATACATTTATGATTCCTACTTGTGCCTTTATGTTGCAGCAATTGAGTCTCTTATTTGTCCTTACTAGTACGTTCAGGATGCTACCATGTTTCCCTGAAAATAAGACCTGGTCTATTTTCTTTTGGGCCCCAAAAGAAAAGGTAGAGGTAGAGGGAGTCAGGCAGGCACCAAAAAGGGTATCAGCCTGCATGCCTTGGATCAGCTGCAGGTTCCATAAAAGCATGGCTGGTGTCACCATGAGGTGAGCTGAGAGAGAGCAATCCAATCAAAACTCTGTGTGTCTGAGAGAGAGGGGAGGGAGAGGGAGAGGAGAGAGAGAGAGAGAAGAGTGGGGGAGAGAGAGGTGCCGCCAGCCATGGTACAACTCTCCAAGGCTGGATCGGATCTCTCTCTCTCTCTCTCTCTCTCTCTCACACACACACACACACACACACACACACACACACAGAGGTTGGATTGGATTGCTCTCTTGCTTTATCATGGCAGTGCTTCAGTGCCTAGCTGGCCGAGATGGCCCCCTTTTCCCTCTTTCTCCTCCTCACTCTTTCTCCCCTCACTTTTTGTCTGTCCATTGCAGAGCAGCACCTGGGATCTACTTTGATAGCAGCAGAGCTTGGGGGATGGTCAATCTCATTCATGGTCTGGCCGCAGACCACAGCGGTAAGGTGGAAGGCAATCCTGCTCACCAGACCAGTCGGTCGGTGGTGGGGTGAAAACCGACAGATGCTGAAAACAGCAGAAAGTGTGGCATTCAAGACCTGGAAGATTGTTTGAAAGGGAAGTGTAGCTTGCAATTCTCATTACTGGGAGAGACTGCGCATTGCTCTCTAGCACACACTTTTCACAATCTTCCAGAACTTGATTACACAAAGACAATTAGCTCTGAAAGGGAAACAGGGAAGAAGTTTCTGTTGGGAGGGATCCCACTCAGCAGTCAAAACTTCAATGCCACACTTCAACACCAGCTGCTTTTGGTGCTGCTTGGTTTCCTTCCCATGCCGTGACACCTGCCATGCCCTGTCCGACTTCTGCGACCACTTGTGGCCAGACGCAATGTGACACGTAGCATCCAGCCACAAATGGTTGGCTGGATGGTCAGGCAGTGGCGTGACATGTGTCATGGCATGGGAAGCCAGGCTGCGGCTATCCTAAATGGGTGCAGGGCACGTGGGGCAACTCCACCTAGTTTGATTTTTATACCTGCACCTCACCCTACCATGTACAATCAGATGGTGGGCGGGGCTTAATTAGGGCTTATTTTTGGGCTAGGGCTTATTTTAGGAGCAAGTGTGAAAATTGGGCTAGGGCTTGTTTTCGGGATAGGTTGCATTTTCAGAGAAACACCATCGATGCTTTTCTATTTCTATTTTCAATTACTTTCAAACCCAACTCATCAATATGTCAATAGTTTCATCAAGGTCACTGATAAACTAAAGCTTATACAGAAAAACTTTTTTTATTCCACTAAATTTTATTTGGGTACATAAGCTCATATAAAAACTTACTTTCCATGACAGGTAGATATGCTATTCTTTGTATAGAAGTATAGTGACTATAGTCATTGTAACTATGAAAATATAGTAACTATACTCATTGTGGGAAGGCAGATAATGATGCATTGCTATTCTCTTCATTAGGACTTACAAAATAAATATGTTCTAATGGTTGGTGGTCTATGTACCTGATGGTCCTATCTACAGTTGAAAAATTTCATACAGTATTCATTGTAGAAAATTAACCTAGATGTCACTATAGCAAAAATAGCAGAATATTTCTTTGACACTGACATATAAGCCTAAATTGCAAGACTGTACTTTTTTTTAATCATTGCTGCCATTTGAACTTCAAGAACTTCCAAATTATGTAGGTTGGCAAGATTGGATGGGTGTGTGGGTTAACAAGATTTTCTACTAACTGACTAAGGCAGTAATTGTGAGCATTCATGTGCTCATCATAAAAGTTCTGTTTAGAAAATGTAGATTCTGATATCTGAATTTTCCATTTTTATCTGTTCTTTACTTAGAAAATTCTGTTGTAGTCCCCCATAAGATAGGAAACCTTTTTCAAATGTTCCTTATTTTGTAATTTAGAAAACAAACTTTTGAGATCACTAATAACCAAAACCAAAATGTAAACTGTAGACCTCCCTACAGGATGAAGCATTACCACTCTTATCAATCAGCCTCACAGCCTGATCCCCAACCTCAGCTCTATACCTTGAGGAAATAAAGGTTGTTGAAGGTGATTTATTTAGTAACCAACATTAGTTATGTAAAGGATATGAAATTTCAAAATGTACAGGGGAAATCTATTGCCACTGTACACTTGGTGTTGAAAACTATGACCCTTGTACATGGCACTGTATTTGTAATTCTAGCGTGCTTGATATATATGCTGGTACTATCTTCTTATGCAGCGGCTTAGAGGTTTGGGGGTGGGGGAACCGTTTCGTTGGTTCTCCTCCTTCCTTCGGGCGCTTCTTGGTCGGTGTGTTGGCAGGGGGCAGAGGTCGGCCGAGACCCCTCACTTGTGGGGTGCGCGGGGGGTCTGTCCTTTCGCCCCTCCTGTTTAATATCTACATGAAACAGCTGGGTGAGATCATCCGAGGTTTTGGGGTGAGTATCATCAGTATGCTGATGATACCCAGCTTTATCTCCACCCCAGGCCAGATCAGTGATGCTCTCTCGTGATGTCCCGGTGCCTGGAGGCTGATGCAGTCTGGATGGGTAATAACACTTCAGCTCAACCCCACCAAGGCGGGTGGCTGTTCTTACCGGCATCTCGGTCTTCATTGGAATGTACCATCTTTGGTCATGGGGAGAGGTGTTGCCCCGTGAATAGAGGCGAGAAACCTGGGTGTCCTCCTGGACTCACAGCTCGGTTTGGAGGAGCATGTGGGAGCTGTGGCCAGGGGGCTTTGCCCAGGTTGACTGGTTGCGCCAGGAATGCGGCCATGCGGGTTGTGATGGGGTATCCCGATACTCCCATGTTACACCCTCCTCGCTGCTTGCATTGGTTGCCGGTTGCTCTCCGGTCGCCTTCAAGGTATTAGTTACAACTTATAAAGCCCTTAATGGCTTGGGTCCAGGGTACTGGGAACGCCTCCTGCCAGCATCACTTCCTCGACGCCTGTTCGCTTCATAGGAGGGGCCTCCTGGGGTGCCGTCAGTCAGATATTGTAGGCTGGCGGTCCCCAGGGCTAGGGCTTTCTGTGGGAGCACCCGCCTCTGGAATCAGCTCCCCGTCATCTCCCGTTGGCCTCTGACCTCCTTCCGCCGGGACCTGAAACTTGTTGTTTAACGCCGCCTTGAATGACCCAAGGGGTTTATTTTAATTTATTTGGCTTGTTACTGTTTAACTTGTTTTATTGTAGATTGTTTTAATGTTAGCTTCCTGAGTCCTTAGGGAATAGGGCGCATAAGTCGAATAAATAAATAAATAAATAAATAAGAAGTTTCTGTTGAGGTCCCACTCAGCAGTCAAAACTTCAATGCCACACTTCAACACCAGCTGCTTTTTGGCTGCTGGTTTCCTTCCCATGCCGTGACACCTGCCATGCCCTGTCCGACTTCTGCGACCACTGTGGCCAGACGCATGACGTAGCATCCAGCCACAAATGGTTGGCTGGATGGTCGCAGTGGCGGACATGTGTCATGGCATGGAAGCCAGGCTGCGGCTATCCTAAATGGGTGCAGGGCACGTGGGCAACTCCACCTAGTTTGATTTTTATACCTGCACCTCACCCTACCATGTACAATCAGATGGTGGCGGGGCTTAATTAGGGCTTATTTTTGGGCTAGGGCTTATTTTAGGAGCAAGTGTGAAAATTGGGCTAGGGCTTGTTTTCGGATAGGTTGCATTTTCAGAGAAACACCATCGATGCTTTTCTATTTCTATTTTCAATTACTTTCAAACCCAACTCATCAATATGTCAATAGTTTCATCAAGGTCACTGATAAACTAAAGCTTATACAGAAAAACTTTTTTTATTCCACTAAATTTTATTTGGGTACATAAGCTCATATAAAAACTTACTTTCCATGACAGGTAGATATGCTATTCTTTGTATAGAAGTATAGTGACTATAGTCATTGTAACTATGAAAATATAGTAACTATACTCATTGTGGGAAGGCAGATAATGATGCATTGCTATTCTCTTCATTAGGACTTACAAAATAAATATGTTCTAATGGTTGGTGGTCTATGTACCTGATGGTCCTATCTACAGTTGAAAAATTTCATACAGTATACATTGTAGAAAATTAACCTAGATGTCACTATAGCAAAAATAGCAGAATATTTCTTTTGACACTGACATATAAGCCTAAATTGCAAGACTGTACTTTTTTTTAATCATTGCTGCCATTTGAACTTCAAGAACTTCCAAATTATGTAGGTTGGCAAGATTTGGATGGGTTGTGTGGGTTAACAAGATTTTCTACTAACTGACTAAGGCAGTAATTGTGAGCATTCATGTGCTCATCATAAAAGTTCTGTTTAGAAAATGTAGATTCTGATATCTGAATTTTCCATTTTTATCTGTTCTTTACTTAGAAAATTCTGTTGTCGTCCCCCCCCATAAGATAGGAAACCTTTTTCAAATGTTCCTTATTTTGTAATTTAGAAAACAAACTTTTGAGATCACTAATAACCAAAACCAAAATGTAAACTGTAGACCTCCCTACAGGATGCGAAGCATTACCACTCTTATCAATCAGCCTCACAGCCTGATCCCCAACAAAATCAGTGGCAAAAGACTCTATACCTTGAGGAAATAAAGGGATTGAAGGTGATTTATTTAGTAACCAACATTAGTTATGTAAAGGCCGATATGAAATTTCCAAAATGTACAAAAAAATATGGGGAAATCTATTGCCACTGTACACTTGGTGTTGAAAACTATGACCCTTGTACATGGCACTGTATTTGTAATTCTATAAGCTGTGTTGATATATACTGCAAATTTATTGGCTACTATTCCTTTAATTTCTAAAGATATGCAGAAGCAAACCTACAAATTGCAATGCTGATATTTGTGCATTCTCATCCCTGATGTAATCATAATTAGCAGAACAGCAGAAAGGAGAAACAATACAC
Source organism: Naja naja (assembly GCA_009733165.1). Classification (NCBI taxonomy): domain Eukaryota; kingdom Metazoa; phylum Chordata; class Lepidosauria; order Squamata; family Elapidae; genus Naja; species Naja naja. The sequence goes on along the minus strand of CM019149.1, from coordinate 260,743,924 downwards.
TTAATATAAATTAACTTTTAAAAATACCAATGAATAAGCAAATTCTTATGTCATACCTTTAGATGTAGTTGTTTTTTATTATATCATGCCTATTGTCCTTTTAACTCTTATAGAATTCCTTACAAGCAGCAGAAGTACAAATGTTTAAATAACATTTAATATAAATGTTTTAAATAACATTTTTTTTCTTCTGATTGCCTTTTAATCTTGTCTACCATGAAAAACTAGCACATGTTCTTCCAAAAAAGCCATTATAAGAATCCCATTTTTCTGCTGGTTAACCAAACCAAGTTCTGAATCTATATGCCAGACAGATACTGAATCTTACACAACAAATTGGCCAGTTCCTCTTGAAAAATGAGAGGCTTTTGTATACTAGCCACTTTGATAAATGATTTTCAGTATATATTTGAATCTTAATCTTAACCATATTGGGTTTATATCTTAGATTTGATTTTTAAGGCAATTTCAGGTCTAAAAGTAATTTATCATCCAGTCAGTCCACATCCCATCTTTTCACCTGTTTTTGAAGCTGTTAAATGAGGAAAGAAAAACATTTAAGTTTTTCTTCATTTCTGATCCATCAGAAATGTTCTGATCAACATTTCAATATTTGCACTGTAATCATAAAAGTACAACCTAAGTATGACTCGAAGACTACTTTAAAAAGAATCCCCTGGGTTTAGACTTCTACAAAGGGACTGATCTGCAGGAGGGCAAGGCATGAAAAGACTGCAGGATTTAGTCATGCTTGACTTTGTACAGTTTCTCTTTTTCCAATGCTATCTAATTGCTAAATCTATCTATCTATGAATCTATCATAAAAAGTTTATATAAACTTATTTTTTTTTATTTTTGCAAGTAATTGTTTCCTACTGTAAAATATCTTATAAATTATTTTCATACACAGATGCACTTTTTTGTCTGCAGATTCCCATAATATAATGAGTCTTGTATATCAATGTATTTTTCAGATCACTGCATGACAAAATCTGATAGGAAAACCATGTTGGTTTTGTATCTTATTTGAGATATGATCATATCAAGGTATGAACAGAATAAATTTTTCTCCCTATATATAAAACTCTGTACCTGCATAATGAACATTTGTATCTCTGTAGTCTGAGAGCTTAAGGGATAAATGTTCTGATCACTCATATCCAACTTAATACAGAAAGAATGGAGGGTCACAAACTAAAGGATTTCATGTTTCTCCAAACTCAAATCCCCATAACCATCTTCTATTTTTCTCTTAAGACATAGCCCAATTTCTTTATAATTATCCATAACTTGTAAAAACATATATTAAAATAGGATGACCCAATCCTTTCAAGCAAATAATTTGGGGCACGGCTGTTATGTATGTATGTAGTATGTATGTATGTATGTATGTATGTATGTATGTTTGACTTATATGCTGCCCTATCTCCCTGAGGACTCAGGGTGGCTTACAATAATAAAAAACAATAATACAAATATTAAAAAACTATTAAACCCAAAGTCTCATAAAATTGTTAAAATTTAAAACTACAACTAAAAACCCTCCCTCCCCCATCAGTCCGGGTAGGCTAGTTGGAACAGCCATGTTTTTAGGCCACGGTGGAAGGATCAGAGGTCAGGGGCCACCCGGAGCTCCAGGGGCAGCTGGTTCCATAGGGTGGGTGCTCCCACAGAGAAGGCCCTACCCCTAGGGGCCGCCAGCCGACATTGCCTGGCCGACAGCACCCGGAGGAGGCCCTGCCGGTGGGAGCACACAGGACATCGGGAAACCGTTATTGGCAGCACGGTCTCCCGCAAATACCCTGGTCCAATGCCATGAAGGGCTTTATAGGTCAAGACCAGCACCTGGAATCTCACCCGGATGGCAACCAGTAGCCAGTGCAGCTCACGCAGGAGGGGTGTAACATGGGAGTATCGGGAGTTGAAATTTTACAAAACTATTTTTAAAAATCTATCTGGAAAGAAAATAATAAAAAGCCTTCCTGACTGGTTTCAAGGAAGCTATAACAGTATTTGATAGGAAGTTGAGTTATTCAATGCTATTGTCCTTCACAAATTATTGCTGGAAATGTATACACCTAATGTAAGAGAAAACAGGATACCCTTTGTCCAACTTCAAGTCAATAAGAATGAGTAGTATCAGCACTAATGGAAAAATCAAATAAACTTCCTTTTTCTTTTTTGAAGATAGAAGCAGATGTTTAACCATTTTAGGAAGCAGACAAACAAAACTAAACTGTTATTGTTTAATAAACAGAAATCTATGTGTTAGGCCAGAGGTCTCCAAACTTGGCAACTTTAAGACTTGTGGACTTCAACTCCCAGAATTCCTCAGCCAGCTTGAAGATATAGGAAGCAAAGGGCCTGGAATAATCTACATGTAACTGAGCAAGAAAAATGCAGGGAAAAACTCTTTTTAAGCTGAAAGAAAGAACAAGAATGTCTATTCTGTGCATTACAAGCCAAGCGTGAATGGAAGTAGGAACACTCCCATAAAATAAAAATTTAATAAATATAAATTTAATAAAAAAAACTTAATAAAAACTTAATGAATAATTAAATAAACAATTCCCAGCTGTACACATCCAGGTTCTTATCAGATGAATAGACCAACTGCTTCCTACCTATTAAAGTACTATTTCTAACTATCCTGTCCCCCCCCCCACAATCCTATTCCTTACAACCTATCCATTGTATCCATCCTATCATACCATTTATTTCATCCTATCATTCTATTACTATATGGATAGGCCTTATATTAATGAACTGCTTATGTCAAAGATTCTATGAGGTTTATACATTTCAAAGGGAATCAGGGGAAAAATATAAAAAGGTATGAAGAAACTTTGATACAAAGCTTAAGTATATTCATCTATGGATTCTATCTGTATATTTTGATTGATATGCACAGAGTGGGGATAGATATGCAGACTGCATTGGGAGAAACAGCTCTATTAACATTTCCCCTTGCATAAACTGTATTGCTGCCATTTCCTTATTTATTGCATTTTACATTCCTCAAGAATTCTAAGTTGTTCATAGATATACAACAATTAAACTATCAATGGTTGAGTTAAGAACATATCCCATATAGAACAATCAACTCAAGTTCCTGGCAAATTGTGAAATGCTATATGCAAATAATAGGTTTCTCCCATTGATACCTAATTTCAAGGAAGTATGAGTGCAATGAATTTTAGGCTAAGATTGTTGTCATTTCATGAACTTGAAAACCTTCCTATCAAATTTAGCACGTCTCAAAGCTACAAAATTGGAATTACTTTGCAATTAACCTACCTGGCACTGAAATCTAGCTATAAAAAAGTAATCATTTTAATTTCACCTTTCGATTGCAGTTTTAATTCTCACAGTTAATCACGAACGGCGCAGTACACTGACTACCTCAATTATTTTTATCAATAATAGACCCAGAATTATATAATAATGGTCAGTAAAAAGCTATTAGAAAATATTGTGCAATTTTGCCCAAGAAGACTTGTAATACAAGGAGGGGGGTGGAAAGGAAGTTAGACTTTGAAAGCTGAAAAAAGGAATGCCTCCAAAGAACTAGTGAACTTTGTCAACAAAATTATTTTTCAGGATATAAATTATAAAAAGAGATTACTTCAGCATATCATTATCAAACATAGGCTAGTGTATTAAATCTACTGTATTCCATGCAGAACTTTGAATTGCCAATGAATTCTGAGTAAGGGATTTACTCATGTAATTATTAAGGTGCCCTTGGAAATAATCAATTAATGCTGTTTTATATTCTAAAAGGTAGACCTGTCTGTCTTTCTGTATGTCTATCAAAAGGTTTTTTTGTAGAGACAGCTTTCCCGAGTATCAGAATTATACCGTGAATAAATGGTGTAAATTAATTAGAGCGGCTGATAAAATGGCAACATGCTTAACAAATAAGGATATATATTGAAAAGAAAACAAAAGTTCAGATTTTGGCAAAGACTTAGTAGGGGAACAGGCTGGCATTTAATGAGGCAAAGGCAATGGGACGGTGCCGAAATCAATACGGCAGTCATAATAAAAAATACTCAAACTCACCTAGATCTTTGAATCATAAGGCATGCAAAATGGATTGGAATTCCAGTCTTGCAATGCAACCACTATTGTGAGTTTTGTGATGCCATCATAGACAGCTCAGTGCTGAGGTTTTTCAAGGTTTTTTCCCAACATTTCCAGACATGAAAGATGGGGAAATTGCTTTTTCTTAAAATGGGAGGGGTCAGATCAGGGGTCCCCAAGCCTAAGGCTGCAGTCCACTACCATACCTTGAGCCCTTTGGAATCAGGCTGCAGAAGTGGTGGGCATGTGAAGTTATGCATCCCACTTGCACAAGCAGCAGCAAGCTCAGGTGCGCACATTCCACCACTCGCGCAAATGGAGCTGCGCGTGCGTACTTGACTGTTGCTCATGCAAAACCATCCCCTCTCCCCTCCCCAGCTGGTCCGCAAAGACAAAAAAGTTAGGAAACTATGGGTTACAATATGTTTTGCAAAATCAAGTATCTCTCCAGGCTTACAGCATAGGCCTAAATGCACACCAGAGACTTGAACTGCAAATGAATTTTTACAAGAAATATACTTACAGGTTCTGTTGATTAAGAATCAGGCATGTACAACTTCTTTCAGATCACAGATAAATCTTGGCCCTTGAGTGGCATTTTAGGGCCACATTACTTAAAATAGATAGCTCAGTGTCAATAATGAATAAAACCAACTTTATATTGATTAAGTACAGTTAATCTGATTACTTCACCTCTGCTTAATATATACCTTCTTTTAGGCTAAAATCAAAGTCTGGAGATAGTTTTCAAAGAGTAGGACTGTTAGGTTTTCCTGGTTGGCTTGAAATAGATTGAGCACTTCAGAAATAATGTTCTTTCAATTCTTAATATTCATATTGAATGGTCAGACAATGCTCAAGCATCCAATGCCTCATTTCTATGTCATACTCTCTGCTGTGTCCTAACAATGTGCCATTATATTGGTATTACTTTTAATTGTCTCTCAGCCTTCAAGCCAATCTGCTTATGAAAAGTTTCCCAAATTATGATTCTCTATGTGTATGAGAAAGCAAACATCCTCTGTACCACAGTCCATTTTTAAAAGCATGTCTTTTGTCCTGAAATAATTGAACCAAGTAGGATCCTTGTTTTGAAAACACCTGCTTTTGATTGAGAGATTTCTGGAACAAATCCTCTCTTCAAATCCTTTCAAAGAAGCCTCAAGGTAAAAGATGATCTCAAACAGGGCTGCCAACAATATTATTTCACTACTATGGTCTTTAGTTTTCCTTCCAGGGTCCAAAAACTAAAATACTCCCAGCTTTGACATTTTATGGTCAAATTCCATAAATTAGTAACAATTCAGTTGTGTCTATAAATGTGCAATGCTCTTTAAAAGCTATAACTCTTATTAAAATCTTACATGAAGATTGGCTAAAATATACTTTTATTTTGTTTAGAACATCTATAGTGCAGCCAAGTTGCTCAAATGATAAAACTATGCATGCTGGAAAAACACAAAGGGACACTTAGCTGTTAAAGATAAATATTCTCTTTCCTCCCAAACAATTTAATAGACTCACTTAGGCTATTAAATATGAAGCTATACTTTTATTTGTTCCTTACAGTTGTGCAGTTTATTTCAGATAGTATCTGTTTGAGTTCAGGTAGCTATTCAAGGAAACAATGCATTTAGGAGGCGGTTTTAAAAATCCTTCCTATGGCATTTTATTTTTATTATTTTAGCTATTACAAAGAATATATTGCATTAAAACATTGTAAAAACTTCTGTGACTTTGCTGACTATCATGAAACTCCAATTCTTTAAAGTAAAAAAAGGCTTGCATAAAAAAAACATTCTATATACAGTATATCATTTGCATTCTATATACAGTATATCACAGAAGTGAGTACACCCCTTCACATTTTGTAAATATTTAAGTATATCTTTTCATGTGACAACAGTTAAGAAATGGTACTTGGCTACAATGTAAAGTAGTGAGTATACAGCTTGTATAACAGTGTAAATGTGCTGTCCCCTCAAAATAACGCAACACACAGCCATTAATCTCTAAACTGCTGGCAACAAAAGTGATAATGTCCAAACTGGGCCAAAAGTGTCAATATTTTGTGTGGCCACCATTATTTTCCAGAACTACCATAACCCTCTTGGGCATAGAGTTCATCAGAGCTTCACAGGTTGCCATTGGAGTCCTCTTCCACTCCTCCATAATGATGTCACGGAGCTGGTGGATGTTAAGAGACTTTGCGCACATCCACCTTCTGTTTCAGGATGCCCCTAGGGTTTAGGTCTGGAGACATGCTTGGCCAGTCCATCACCTTTGCTCTCAGCTTCTTTAGCAAGCAAGGGTTGTTTTGGGGAGGGGTGTTTGGGATCGTTATCATGTTGGAATATTGCCCTGTGGCCCAGTCTCCGAAGGGAGCTCAGCTTCAGTATGTCACAGTACATGTTAGCATTCATGGCAGCACGCATACATCTATTTCCCAAAGTCAGGATATGACGCTGAGCACGGGCAGTCAACTTCTTTGGTCGACCATGGTGAGGCCTGTTCTGAGTGGAACCTATCCTGTTAAACAGCTATATGGTCTCGGGCAACGTGCTGCAGCTCAGTTCCAGGGTCTTGGCAATCTCCTTATAGCCTAGGCCATCTTTATGTGGAGCAACAATTCATTTTTTCAGATCCTTAGAGAGTTCATTGCCATAAGGTGCCATGTTGAACTTCCAGTGACCAATATGAGAGAGAGCAATAACACCAAATTTAACATACCTACTCCCCTTCACACCTAAGACCCTGTAACACTAACGAGTCACATGACACCAGGGAGGAAAAACAGCTACTTTTAACCAAGTCAATTATGATTTTTTTTCATCATATAGTGGTTAAGCAAACTAGGCTTAGTGAAATATATGAACCTAACTTTTAACTCTTCAAAGTTTGGACCTAGTAAGGATTGATACTCCTCCCTCTCTTTTTTTATAGGCCCCATTGCAGACCAATTGTTGTCTATGGCAACTATTTCCAAGAGCTAATAAAAAGGGAGACCTATCTAGTCATTTCCACTCTTTCTACTTCTGCTATATATATTCTATACTGCTGCACAAGTTGCAGGATCTGAGCTTTTCTTTCATTATCTTACTTATACTTACTTATAAAGTTTGGGAATTCCTAGGCTGGTGGGTGAGGTACAGAATAGCTTCAGCTGCTCTCAAGTCACCTAGAGTAGGCTTAATGATATATGTTGTCATAGAATTTAAAAATAACTTTGCAGCAGCTGAGAAACTGCAATTTGAGTATTTTAAGAGGGAGAAGAGAAATGAGTAGCAGCCTTCCAGAAAATTCAATCTCTTTTTTTACCCAGGAATGAGTAGTATGCAATGTGGATAGGTCTATATTACTAAAATGGACCATACATTGGTTTCTAATTATTATTTGGATTGTGAGGAAGTGGAGAATTAATTTGTCTACATACATTATTATTGGTTGCAGAAGACAAGACTTGGCATTTCATCCAACTATCAAGTCATTTTTACTTTTATTATCCCAAAATTATACATAGTTAATATACCTAATACTACTGTATCCTATTACTGCAACAGTAACCCTTGTGAGTTGGGTTGGGCTCATTGTGTGTGTGTGTTGTATGTGTCAGATCAAGCTTTGGAAGCTTGAAGGTTCTCTGGAACGCTGACAGTATGTTGTGTGTGTGTGTGTGGGCAGCAATTCTCCAGATATCCTCTCAGAACCACTTTTTGACAGAACAGTCAGGAAGATGCAAGGCAAGCAATGTTTGAGATCTACCAGATTCTTTACACATTCTTCACAGACTATATACAGCTAATGCTAAGGGTAAACAGAAGAACAATTATGAGAATATGCATTCACTGCAGATTTGTGCAGAGTTAAAAGATGGAAGGGTCATGAGCCAGTTTGTAAGGCCTACTATGATTACCAACCAGGCTGTTTCACAAGACCTTCATGTAAGGATCTGAAAAAGGCCAGTACAACAATTATTGAGTATCCTTTCAAAGCATTTTGTGATCTGAAAACCTGTTAAGATAGGCTTCCCAAACTGAAAAATATTGCTAAGCAAGGATTTTTAATAGGAGCAAATATAGGAAGGTGAATCAGAGGTCCTATATGCAATATACCGTAAATCCAATCCGGAGTACCAATTTCTGCAAAAAGTTCAGAATAGTCAAAGTTCATAGACCAGGAGTTTGTCTAAGGTTGGTTTCAAGGAAGACAGCTCCCTAAACCGTATCTCAGATGTCTTAGTGTTTGAGCTCACACAAAGATTTCCATTTCAGAAGCTCTTGCTCTCCTCCACTCAAGCACAGTAAATAGTATTTAGGTTGAATTATGGTTGCTGGGCTACGTGCAACTAACAGTCTACTTAAAATAATGAATTCTGAATAGATTAATATTCCCAAAGCACACTTCTCAGCAATCTGGCTCTGCACTACGGCACTTAATTTGGAAGCAGATGCCCTCTTACAGCTTCGTTCTTTTTCCAGATTCTGAATTTAGGACTGTGGCAGTGAAAGCAATTCTGCCAAGACCTCATAGCAAGTGCATGGCTCCTCAGGTTTGACTTGCCATACTCTCTATCCTTATCCAGACAGCTCTAAAAGGGCCACAAATGGGTCTTGATTTGAGTTGCAGGTTGTAAATACTTGTGTGAAGTACTAGTCTTTCACTAGTCAGATTCATCTGTAATTCAACGTAACTTTTTTGGTGGTTTTTTTAAATCTTGTGTGGGTGTTCTGTTCAACTATTGATAAATAATTTGTCTAATGGGGAACATCACTGTGCCTTTTCACAGCTTCCATGCTTTTTTTTCATTTAAAAGACAGTATCTCAGTTGGGTCTTTATTCCTAATCCCTGTAGAGCTAGCAATGATTTTTCACTGTCTGTTGTACTTTTTCTCATGGCTGTCCTAAATCTGAAACATATCCTAATTTGCCATAAATTGTTTATTAGATGATAACTTACAGGCTCTTGCTTCTTGTGCACAATAGATGTTAAAGCTTATAACAATATCATTGTTTAGAAAAGGAAATTATTCCTTTGAGGTACTGCTATACACTATACAATCATCTTACATTGGATGTGATTCATATTAGTTAGAAAGAAGCCGTGGATTTGCTCTATTATATTCTGGGGAGGGGGACACTCAAACTAGTATCAATCTCATATCCACAGCCAGCACATATATTTTTATACCAACATTATAATTGATAATTTATACAACTTATAATTCAGAGTCACAAAGATTCACAATTCAACACAGATTTTGGGTGGTGCATGATTTAAAAAATACAGTATTTAAAAAACAAAGCCAACATGGAGCTAAAAAGGAAGAACAACGTACCATAGCCAAATAAACATTGCAAATCAAATGAACACACTACCAATGAGCTTTAGGGAAAAACTGTAACAGGCTTTAAAAGACTGTCTAAATGAAATGGCCACAGGGAGGAAGGGCTGGGACAGGCATGGTGATCCAGCTGGTTCGCTGAACTGCACAAAGTTAACTACCGGTTCAGTTGAATTGGTGAGAACTGGCTGAATCCCACCACTGGAATCATGTCCTATTAGTATTTGTTATGCAGACCTTTAGATAGCTTTTCAGCCTGATGCCTGGTTCTTCTTCCCTCCAACTGACCAGAAAAACCATCTATGTCTTTCCTCTGGCAAAGGCTAAGTCAGTCAGGGCACTATAAAGGACCCAGTTGATGCATGCTCTCTCCAGAAGATCTCGCTGGACTCATTATACATGCAAGCCAGCAGACGGCAGTGGTCCCGCAGGAGACCTGTGCATGTGCTATACATGTCACACATCTGACAGACAGCCCGGCACTCCAGCACACAGCTCAGTGTGTGTCACAGCTCTGAATGACGTTCAGGCTGGATAAATTGCTTTGGTGGGTCTTATCCGGTCCGAGGGCTGTAGTTAGACCAAGGGCCTCTGGTCTAAAGGATTGCAAGGTTGGAATGGACTGAACCTCCAGCAGGGATGCTATTTCAAAGGCAGATGTTGAATAGTGGAAATATACTTCTTGGGATCCAAGAGATAACAGAGTAACGTTCTCCTTCCCAATTGGATCATAGATGATAGTCAGAAATACAATCACAAATGGGACCAGAAACTTGGTTGTAAAACAAAAGGGTCCATAAATGTGATTGTGCTTACAATCTTATTTCAGCCTTCCTTCATTTTACAGCTCAGCAAAGGTTGTAAATGCTTTGGATTGGTCACAAAATTACATTTTTATTGCTGTTGTAGCTGCAAATGGTTGCTAAATGAAGCGGATGCTAAACAAGGACTGCCTGTAATGGACCAGAGACAATCTTTCAGAGAGGGCTTTATAAATGATAAACAGAGTATTAATTGCACCCAAAGCTTAACGGCAATCAGCACAATTTATGTAGCAAAGACAGTTCCATGTAGAGTAATACTTTGGGGCTTTTGGACAGTAAATAAATAAAATTTTGTAATGATCCACATCAGAGACTAATGAAATATTGAAGTGGAAGGTAAAATAGAAGAATCAGCAAATGCAACCTCTGTTTGATGTTTCCTCAGAAGGTGTCCATGTGCTTTAGTTTGCAGAGGATAGTTTTGGGCTTAAGCACAATTTCCTAGTTAAAAGACTGTCCAATTCCAGTGAAAGAATAAAGAACAAAGAAACAAAGAATGGAATTTTTAACCTTGCATCAGCTTTAGAAAATATCCTGTGTAGACATGCTTATCTGTCTCAATCCTCCCACTGTGGTACAACTTATTTGAATGTAATATGTAATACACACCAAGAATGTGACAAATCTATACATCAGGAGGGAACCCAAGTTAGGCAAGATTACTCTTGCTATTCTCAAAATGGATTTTTGAAGATTACAACAGTAGTTATGCAGCTCAAGTATTAAATTAAAATGCAGATTGCATTTTAATTTAGCATTTTGGAGAATAAAGCTATTACATAGATCAGGGCAGTTATTTTTACTATTGATAGGTACAACTGCTTTCAGAATAAAAAGCCCTATAAATTCTTACCACTACGTAACACCCTATGCATTCTTATTTGAAAAGTACCTTTGGGAAAAAATACTAACTATATTGTATGATGGGGACGCGGTGGCTCAGTGGCTAAAACGCTGAGCTTGTCGATCAGAAAGATTGGCAGTTCGAATCCCTAGCACCGTGTAATGGGGTGAGCTCCCATTACTTGTCCCAGCTTCTGCCAACCTAGCAGTTCAACAGCATGTAAAAATGCAAGTAGAGAAATAGGGACCACTTTGGTGGGAAGGCAACAGCGTTCCATGCACCTTCAGCTTTAGTCATGCTGGCCACATGACCACAGAGACAGCACTGGCTCTTTGGCTTTGTAAAGGAGATAACCACAGCCCCCTAGAACCGGAAATAATTAGCACGTATGTGCAAGGGGAACCTTTACCTTTATACCATATGATATACCATATGATACCATATGATATTGTAATAAGAAGGCCAATAAAAAGCAAAATGCAACCAAAATAATTAATCTGAAATGATTCCAGCAACAAAAAGTGCTGCAATATCAAATGTTTCAAGGCAAAACCAGAAATGTACAACATAGCAATGAAATGACTGACTACAATCTGGGAAAAGGTATCTCCAGAAGGATGCATCCCAAAAGGCAATTAATCTCAAATTACAAATTGACTTATATGATCCTTGATGCCTTTTCCGTGGCAGCTGCTACCCTATGGAACAGTCTTCCTCCTGAAGTTAAGCAAACCTCTACCTGCCCACGCTTCCAAAAAAAAAAAAAAACGAGTCAGCTTTTCCTCCAAACGCTGGGATAAGTTGAGGCAACTGCATATGTTCAACTTGTGCCCAGTTTTTGTTTTCAATATTTATGGTATTGAGAGTTTAAATATGGTTTTTATGTTGCTTTTACTATTTATATTGTTTTAATTCTTGCTTGGGAACTGGCCAGAGTTTGGTATAAGATGGCTGGCTAGATAGATGTTTTAAATAAGTATAACATTTCCTTGATGTTGGTTCAATTGCAGAAATATAGTGTGCGGATTCTCAAAGCCCTGAAAACATACATATGGAAAACAACAGAACAATAGGAGGCAACATTTTCAAGTCAGAACATACAATATTGGCGGTGGCAGTGGGAGGGGGAGTGGTCCAGCCATACCTGATGAAGATTCACATGGTTTTTTTGTGTCTAAAGTTGAGAAACAATTAAATTGGCCCCAATGCTTGCCTCTGAATGGATGAAACAGATGGGAAGTGCTGGCTCTAAAACATGTCTTTATCAGAAACATAATCCACTATGAGTTGAATGGAATTATCTCAAACCTTTTAGAGCCACTCTTTCTCTCTAGCAGAAATTTTAGTTATGTGTTCCATTGTGCCAAGGACAGACTAGTCTTTTCTGGACACTTACCCTCTGACAGCATGAATAAGCCTCAGTGATGGATAGGCAGTTCGCACTTTCAATTTATTCTTAAGGATTAATGCATTAACCCACTGCACATGCTTCTCTCCGCCTTTGACCATGAAAGCAGGGATCCAAAGGACACTGTCATTCAGCATAGATAGTCTATGCACAAATTTTTCTCTGTCATTCTCATTCCGAAAGCCTCCAAATGCTCTTTGTACAACTGATGGGTTCATGGTAATAAAATCTGATTTAGTTCCCACGTCTGCAGCAAACTCCACCACAGGAGCTAGATTGCACCTGAAGAGGAAGAGATTAATGGAAAAATAACAAAAAAATGAAACATTAACTCAGGTAAAAACATGCATGAAATAAAAGCTAAAAATGAAAAATGCAAGGCTGTTTTCATATTGAGTAAAAATCCTGGGGCACCTCACATGTTTAAATTTAACCCGTGCTGAATAAAGCACTACCCTCGTCATCTTAAGAATTTAGGTGGAATCCAGAAGCAATTTCAATTCTGCTGATGCAATCAGATACAATTTACTTAACTGTAGACTTAAACCTCACTAAATTCTATTTATTACTGGGTAAATGGAACACAGATCTAAAGGTCATTTCTAAGTAATTCAAGTAACAAAGAAAGTTTTATTGTGCATCAGATGAAGGCATCAAACCAAAGGTGTCTACAATCTTTTCAGATGGCATACAGTGGTATGCCAGAAATCATATTCCAACAAGAGGCAAACATGAGCTAAATTTGGATGAATGAAAACTGACTTAGTACACTGCATGGGTTTATTTCTCTTCTGTAAAACTATAATTTACTGGAAATCAGGGTGGATAAAAATTGATGATGTTTTTTATTTAAATCAGATTTTTTTTACTTTTATCCAATTTATTTTAATAAAATGCTTTTGGAGTAAAAAATCTATCTAAAGATAGTTTTCTATTTAAGATACATTAATAATTTAATTTATTCAGCATGAAATGGAGCTTAGTTATGTTGCATGAGGCTGTATATTCTGCAATATTTACATTTGTAGTAAACTCATTCAATGAATCCAAGCTCAGCAAGCTGAGATAACATGCACTGCATTGATGCATTCGCACAATTTCACAGTAACCATGAGATAAATCATAAAACAAAGTTCAGGAATATTCCTTTATCCCATTGTTTTGCACTACAAACTGTATAATTATTTGAAGAGAAATACACCTGTACCATCAGGCTCTAAGTGTGAGGAGGAAGGGCAAGCAGTAAAAATGAAAGTGAAACCTTCTAAGCAGCTTATAAGTATAGTATTAAAAAACACCTGTCATTTTAGATCCATCATGGCAGCGCCTGTTAGCGGGTATCCAGTCAATTGCTACCTGCCACATCCCTCACCTTGTGGTGTCACTGCCACATCACCAGCTGTCCCATTAAAGTAAATAGGACTGTCGGTGACTCAACAGCAGGTCAGAAGAGGAACAGCTGCTGAACACAGATGACAGTTGCTCTTTAAAAATTATGATTTAAATCGAGTCGATTTAAATCAAATCCGCACTGCTGGAAATTGTTGGATATGCATCAAGGGCCTGCACTGAAAGTTTTGAGGCTAATAGCCATAGAACTTTGGGTTGTGCAGTCTTGTATAAAATGTACTTTTGTACCAAGTGCTCCTTTATAGAAGAACATATGCATATGCAATGTGCAGTTAATTTCAGGATCAATATGAACATGAATGAGAATCCTCTAGATCAGGGGTGTTAAACTCATATCATCATGGTGGCATCATGTGACACATTGGGACTTTTTTACACTTTGCTAAAAGGTGGGCATGGCCACCGTGTGAGGCATCCACCTGTGGGCCGGAAGTTTGACAACCCTGCTCTAGATAGCACTTTGTGACTGGCTTTTCAGAGCCGTATAAGTTTAAACACTGAACTATGAAAAAATACAGTTGATAATTTGTCAATATTAACTAAGTAACTGATCATGGTCCAATATCAAATATTCCATAAAGCCTAGAATGCAACTATGTATAGGGTAGTTTCTTTTCACCTTTATCATGCTGCAATTGTTAGAATGAGGAGAAAAATGGATTAACAGGATTAGGATTAACAGAGTTGGAAGGGACCTTTATACATTTAGTCCAACTCCCTGCCCAAGCAGGAGACCGTTAGTTGAGTTTACTTTATTGTCATTCCACCTCGTACAATGAAATTAAACGCCATCTTCAGTGTACATTATAATTACAAAAATAAAACACAAACACATATCCTTCACAATTAATTTGTGCACATGGCTGATGTGCATGCTCACACACAAGACTCCATTTGTGTGAGCAGGGGACCACTGATCTATTCATTAGGAGTTTTATCTAATGTTCTGTCATTAGATTTATGAGCTCCTTGTTCATACACCTGACCACTCTTCTAAGGCAAGTCAAACAAGCATTGTGGAATATGACAATGAAGGAATGATAACAGTTGATATGGCTTCCAATGATTCTTCCATTGACAATCTTCTGGAACTCTTATGGTCTCTAGCCATCTAATAAAAACAATATTTTTCTAAAAGTTGGGCTTTTCTAAAAAAAAACAAAAGTCACCATTATTTGACAGTAAATTATCAATCTACTTTGTGGAGGCATTTATACTCTTAGTGGATTTAGAACTTCATGCACAACCCAACATAAATCTTCATATAAAGAAAAACACCACCTAGATAATGCCCCTTTACAAACATTCCCTTTTCATACAAGACCTTTGGGGTGTATGTGCGAACATGCCTTTTTCAGACCCCACCAGCAGATTCCCAGACTGATGTAAATTTCTCATGGCTACAGATATTACACTAACATTACTTTAGACATGGTATCATTATACTGTTTAAAGATTATGAGACTTTAAAGATTTTGTTTGCAATTTTTAAACAGAATTATACTCAACTTGACATCTAATAGAAATAAATAAGGACTCATATTTTTATAGAACCAGTTTATTTTGGGGTTAAAGCACCAGACTAGAAAGCAGGAGACTGTGAGCATAAGTCCAGCCTTAGCCATGACAACCAGCTGCATGACTTTGAGCCAGTCATTCTTTCAGCTCTGACCCACCTTCAGGTTTATTGTGGAAAAAATAGGAGGAGGAAGGCATCATACAAATAAATAAATATAAAGTTTTAAATATTAGAAGAGTTTTCGAAAACCCTGCTGCCAAATGAAGTGCAGCAATTAATAACACAGAAAAGGGACCATTTTAGTGTTAAAACATTGTTTAAAATTTACATCTGGCAAAAGTAATGCATTTCTTATTTGGAAGGCAGCTAAAATGGAATTATTCTGAAATATTTTTAACACAGTGATAATTCTATCTCTTTTTAAAGGTACTTTCATTTCTGCTGTTTTATATGCAAAATGCCAGGTGTCTTTGGATTCTGATGGAATAGAAATAAATATCTAAAATAAGCAACCACAATTTGGCATGCTTTGCACTGAAACAGTAGATTACTTGCATTGGATTAAAACTTATCAGGGCAGATGGAGTAGAAAGTTAAAAGGAAGTTGAAAAAAGAGAGAAATGTGAGGAGATAGAGCAGAAGTAGTTAACTGAATAAAAAGAGAGAAAGGAAAAAAAGAAAGCTGTATATAGGAAAAAAATGAGATATTGAAACTTTGTGAAATATAAATTATCACTAGGTAAATAGGCATATATTTTTAAAGGGAAACAATTTAGAATTGTATCTTATGCTGTTTATACGGTATATTATTATGATATAAAGTTTTAATTGCTCATAAGAAAACTTTAAATGAGTGAAACAATACAATAACATCTCATGCCCAGATCCAGTAAGAAAGAAGTTAACATCTGTAGAGGTATATACTTATTCTGGAGTAATGGCAGTGAGATTTTAACTGTCTACACCTGTGTGTATTTTCATGAATGTATACATCAATTAAATGATCATGTGCAACAAGTCATTGCTGAATCTTAGTTACTACATAGATTCCCTCCATGATGATCTGATCCTAACCCTAACCTGGTCTTTCAGATCTTCCAATAGTGCCATTATGTCTCCTGTACTTTCCATCCACATATTAAACATGCATAAATTATATATATATATATGTATAAATACACACATACACACACACACACACCACATATAGGTATCCTCAAACTAAATGTAGAAGAAATTATGCCACTTCTGGTCAAATAAACCCAGTTTCACCATGGGTACTTTCATTGTATACAGCACATGATGAATTTTAATGATTTACTGGGTTTCCCTTATTTTTATTATGCTTGTTAATTATTTACTTTACAAGTAAATGATTTACTTTCAGCTGTATCTGATGTTTTAAGAATTAATCTGTCCATTGACTGTACTGCCAACTGCATTGTACTTTTTAAAACAATAAGAGAAAAAATAGCAACACCTTTGTTTTCTTCCATAATACATTTTAACACCTTAGCCTGTTTTGTTAACATAATTTAAGCAAATATGAATATAATTTTTACATTATGTTCACAGCACTCCCCCATTCAGCTGTTGAAAATTCACACTAGCAGTATTCTACTGTTTGTTCAGTTTTCATTGCTGATATTTTCTGAAAAATATATATTGTGAAGATGCCTGTTTTATTCCATTTCTTTACTCTATCAGGCATGAGAAACTATGGTTTAAATCTCCTAATAAAAACTGAACTATCATTAGAGACGAAAAGTGAGCTCTGAGCAGACTGCAGGAAACCCTCCATTAAACTGGTGAAAACAGAACAGAGAAGCCTAGTAAGAGCCATGTAAATACAAGCAGGATCATTCACCAGTTACATTTTCCAAAGAAGGCAGCCAGGTACCATGAGGATGCCATCTCAGCAACATGCATGATGAAAGAAAAAGGATATTTTTCATCAAGCATGGGAAGAAGATGAATGTAAGCTCTAGAATCTAAATTCCTAATTTTCAGAAATTTAAGGTTTCAATATTTGCAACTTAATCATCTGTGGCTTTATGCTGGAATGGAACCATATAATGACAGCAACCTGAATTGTCCTGTCAGGTGTCTTCCAAGGAAAGCTAAGAAACTATAGAGTTACCTGGGGAGGGGGAGAAGGGAAGGGAGAGAGCAACAGTGAGATGAGAGGTGTGAGAGCTGTTCGAAAATAACACTAAGTGCCACAGAAATGTGTGGACTTACACTAAAAGAATGCTGGTTTGAATGACAAAGTAAAAACAGTGCTAAAAAATGAAGAGAGAAAAATAATGTGTATTTTGAAAAAAAAATGCAAAAGGAACAAAGAATGGTCAAGATTAATAATGTAAACATTAATGATTAATAAGAGCCCCAATAAGAGCAAACAGAATTAAAGTAATAGCTATAATACTGAGATCAGGAATTTTGGAATTTTGGTTCCATATGAAACTTGATTATTTATTGACAGCATCCAAAAAAAAAAAACCTTGATGAAAGCAGTCTGTAAGAATGTTGAAAATTTTAAGAGTAAGGATGTAGATTGTATGACTGGAAAAGGTTAAAATATAGGTTAAAATATAGAAATCTGCTCCATTGAGTGTATGAACAATGGCTGCATCTAAGCATTAGAAGCTTTCACATCCCCACTAGTTGTAGAGAAGGCAGATTCCTCTAATACTTACCAAGGATAGTCACAAAACTAATAAGGAGTCTGCCTCTATAATTGCTACTATTCCAAGAGGAACATTATCCTATCTTTTCTCTAGAAGCTCAAGGCAATATATATGGTAACTCCTCCTCTGCTTTATTTCAACAATAAATCATTGAGTTGGTTAGGCTAAGAAAGTATAACTACAGCAATATCATTGCCTGAACTCCAGTGGAACTTAAACCAGTGCCTTCAGTCTAAACCAATCACCTCAACCAGAGTTTATGAAGAAAACATGAGCACTACTATAAGCAGTTACATCTATGCATTTTCTACAAATAAAAATGAAATGGTATTTGATTCCTGACAATATCTCTCTGTGAAATGTTGGGAATAATATTATCTTAATTTGCTAAAGTTTTTGAAACATTCTGCTAAGAAAAAACAGAGCTCATTTTTTTATATAAAGAAAGAGAAAGGAAAAACTGGAACAGATAACCCTGAATGTTAAGAAATATTCAAACATATTCTTTCTGACCTATGAATAAAACCAAATAACTAATAAAACCAAATTGCTAATATTGTTCTTTTATGATCTGTCTCTTGAAATAAAGTTTTTTTAAAAATGAATATCAGATTTGAGAGGCTGGTATTGTAAGAAATGTAAGGGTTGTCTGCTTTCACTGCTTTGTTGTTTTATGGCTCTTTTGTTTCAAGTAATTATAGCAATAGTACTTAGACTTATATACCACTTCTTAGTGATTTACCATCCTCTCTAAGTGGTTTACAGAGTCTACATATTGCCCCCAACAGTCTGGCTCCTCATTTTACTGACCTTGGAAGGATGGAAGGCTGAGTCAACCTTGAGCCAGTGGGAATCGAACTGCCAAACTGCTGGCAGTTAGCAGTAAGCAGAATTAGCCTGCAGCACTGCATTCTAACCATTGTGCCACCACAGCTCTATTACATATATTAATGAAATCCTGGGGACAAATATAATAGTTAAAAATGTCACCATGATAGCAAGGAGCACCTCAAACACAAACAGCAATACAGAAGTTGATACTTTTTTAAAACCTCTAGCTCTACTGAGCTTAATTGCAAAAACAATTATTCCAGGTAGAAAGAAAGCAACATTGTGGATATTAAAGAATGGATTCATATGTTGATTTTGAAAGTATCTTAAAAATGAATAGATGGAACAGTGTACACTACCATATAACTAATTTTAATATTATGAATGTATTGAATTAATTCTACATTAATGTTTTATGAGATTTTTTCATTTGAATCAGTTATATATATCAGGTTATCTGATTTTTCTTGTCTTATTAATTTCATTAATAACAACAAATTCATCTTCCAGTAGGAAAGGTGATAACAAAATGATGCACTCCATGAAGAGCATAATTCTTTCTGTAGTATCTGAAAACAAAACATTTTAGTAACCACAAAACCTGTTTTTTGAATTCAGAAGTCAAGTGACTTTGGGGAGAAATCTATTACTTTCAAAATGTTCCTGGAAACCACAACTATTATTTTGCAGAATAGAGAAGTTATGGCCATTAAAACAAGGTTTTGCTTTGCCCTAAGGCTTTATCTTCCTTTTTCATTCTGAATAGGTATCAGAATAAAAGATTATAAATATAGCTGGATGCTAAATGTTGAAGCACATCTTTAATTTAAAAAAAACCTTGAAAACAGCTGTTGCCCAAATAATAAATCCAACTATCCTTTTCAGTTAACCTCTATGTCCCGTAAGAGTATGTAATTTGGAATAATATTGCTGGTATTTTTGTTAGCTCACTAAACTTCAAAAATGAAGAAACAAACTTCTGCCAACAGCTGAGTAAAGATCAGTCAGTGCCAATAACAGAGTTGGAAAGGACTTTGGAGGTCTTCTAGTCTAAACACCCTTCTCAAGCAGGAGACCCTGTATCATTTCAGACAAATGGCTGCCCAATCTCTTTTTAAAAACCTCCAATGATGGAATACCAACAACGTTTGGAGAGAAGCTGTTCTAGTGGTTAATTGTCTTAACTGTCAAGAAACTTCTCCTTAAATCTAGCTTGGTTCTCTCCTTGATTAGCTTCCATTGATTAATTTTTGTCCTGCTTTGGAGAATAGGTTGATCCCCTTCTTCTTTGTGGCATCCCCTCAAATATTGAAACACTTCTAAGATGTCACTGCTAGTTCTTCTTTTCATTAGACTAGACATAACTAATTTCTGACACCATTCTTTGTATGTTTTAGCTTCTAGTTCCCTAATCATTTTTATTGCTCTTCTCTGTACTCTTTCTAGAGTCTCAAAATCTTTTTGATATCATAGAGACCAAAAGTGAATGCAATATTCCAAGTGTGGTCTTGTCAAGGCATTATAAAGCGGTACTAACACTTCATATGATCTTGATTAATATTACTCTATTATGAAGACACGATTAATGATAATTAAATAAATCAGCTGCTGAAATTCACATAACTAGCAAAATTAATATATTTACATTTGGATGCTTATTAATAAGGAATTAGAAAAGCATGAACTAAATAATCCAGGGTTCCTGATTTATATGCAAAACAAATTTGGGCTGCCTCAAGAACATGAATTTGATTATGAAATAATCCCATTTATGGATTCTCTGAAATCCATAAGCATAGCTTTGCTAGTCATACAGTAGCAGTGTTGCTTTTGGCATGCTGGGAGGGGTTATTTTGGACTGGAGACATCAGAAGGGAAAAAAACAACTCACATTCTCAGTTCCTAGTTGCATGACTGATGTTTAAACATAGCTCTCAGACTCACTCCATTGTTGAAGAGACACATCTAGCAGTGGTTGAAAATGACATGAAAAAATAAGCAAAAGGAACATATGTAAATTTTGGGAGAAGAGAAGGCACCATGTTTAGTTTTGTATTAAAACCTTATTTTAGCCTCCTGAGAAAAACTATGTCCTGATGCTTTTTTATATATTTACAATATATATAGAGAAATAATTCAATGCAACAATGTTTATCACTTATTTAATTCTCTCATTCAAACAGTGGCATTTTCAGGACAAGAGTTTGGGGGGAAACTCCAGTCCCATCCAACAGAAGAAGACCCCCAAATGCAACTGAATTAAACCCACAGAAGAAATGTGAGCATGGCAAATGTCTCTGATGCCTCCCTAATTTCTTGGGCTGTAAAAGCAATGGATGAAAAATGTACTTTTAGGCTGCAAGATTCTCTTAATGTAACCTTAAAGACAGAACTAGAATTTCTGGGTATGCTTCTTGACTGGACCACTTTAGAAGGCTGATGGAAAACAGGTAGAATAACTTTAGATTAGACCTTCTAAACTGCACTACATTCAACTGTGTTAGATGTTGACTTTAAGGGTCTCATTTGTAGGGTTAACAGTATTTTCATATATTGGCTTCTGTTAGCTGAGAATGAGTTTTTGTAGATCTGCATGACATTCTGAAATGATTAGATTTCATCTAAATGACACATATCTGAAATAATGCTTTTTAAAATATTGATATTATTTATTCTTCTAATCTAAGCTACTTCCCCGTGATGCTATCAATATTGATTTCTAATGGTTTTAAATAGATATCTCACATCATTTTAGCTTCCAATCAAGAAGAATTTCATTCATAATGTTCCGAACATTCTACACTAAGGAACAATGAGATTTTGAAACCAATCAATGCTCTCTGTTTTAAACTTCAATTTCCAAATGTGCGCGCATCAACATAAATCTCAGAAAGGAATACTTGAATCAGAGAGTCCATCTTTGTTTTTATTTCTTTATTGATTAAATTTTAATGTTTTGCTTCCTCAAACACCCTTCAAAAAAACTAACATGAACTTACTCCACCTACTTTTGTGAGTTCAGGATAAAAATGCAGGTAGCAAAGGCTTATTCTGAATTCCCTCTAGTAGAACAGTCATTTCAATTTTTTTCTGCTGGAATATAAGATGCTTGAAACATAAAGTCACATTTTAATTAGAGCTGTTACATTTCAAGCTCATAATAGTGTTTTGTGTACATACCTATTACTCAGAAAGGAGACATGTTTACCTCTAGAGCTAATTTTGGATTTACAGCCAAGACTGAATTTTCCCCTTTCCTTGATAAAAAGGAAGATTTTATATTATGCAGTGGAGGATAAATCTGTCTGTCTGTCTGTCTGTCTGTCTGTCTATCTGTCTGTCTGTCTCTCTCTCTCTCTCTCTCTCTCTATCTATCATCTTTTATCTCCATCAACTTTAGAAAAAAAGCAGGAAGGAACTAACAGATAGTGAACTGGAACATGTGTTTCCTGTGTTAAACATACTAATTTAATTGTATTATTCATTTCCATCTCTGTCATTATTTCAATATTTATCTTGGATCTAGAAAAGCAGTCAACAATGCTCCAGATTTGGCTTGGCACAATAGAGAACAACATTCCAGAAAAAAATCCCTTTAGAAAAGACAGTTGTACAATGGCTTAGAATGCTGCTACCTGTCCCCATACTATAGTATGATATACCAGCCTACCCAGTTTTAGCACTTCTGGATATGTTGACCGGATCCCAGAATTATCAGCAATAGACATGTTGAGGAATTCTGGGAATTGATATTTACATGTCACCGAAATATTCAGCATGTGGAAAGCTTATATCATATATATTGATATTTCCAATTTGTTCTAGTAGTTAAGGCACCAGGCTAGAAACTAGAAGACTGTGAGTTTTAGTCCTACCTTAAGCAAGAAAACTGGCTGGGTGACTTTGGGCCAGTCATTCTCACTCACTTCACAAGGCTGTTGTTGCAGAGAAAATAGAAGAAGGAAGGAGTTTGATATGTTGATATGTTTGATATGTATGTTAGGTATGTTTGCTGCCTTGAGTTATTTATAAAAATAATAAAGGCAGGATAAAAACATCTAAAGAGAAATAAAAATAAATAAAATTGATAATTAAAAAATACATGAAATGCAGATCTAAATCT
Organism: Naja naja; assembly: GCA_009733165.1. Taxonomy (NCBI): domain Eukaryota; kingdom Metazoa; phylum Chordata; class Lepidosauria; order Squamata; family Elapidae; genus Naja; species Naja naja. The sequence goes on along the minus strand of CM019149.1, from coordinate 260,720,847 downwards.
TCTAGATATAACTCAACCCAACTCATAATTCATACCAAAGAATAAATTATTGAGTTAAATTCAAGCTATGAAATAATTCTATGAGCATTCTCTGCCTTCACTAATGCAAAAAGGGAAGCAATATACAAATAACTAGAATCTCATATATGAATGACATACAGCAGTCCATTTTGACTACAAGGAAAGATGAATACATGGCAAGATATTCCATGATGAACATAATTGAAAACTTCTCTTTAAATGATTGCAATAGGCGGTACCATTAATAAAAAGTCTAATAAATTATATTAGGTGGTGATACAATGAACACATCATCAAGAGTACTACAGTGTTTTATAGATCTGTCTAGATCTATAAAAACACATGTGTATGATTATTTACTGTTTCTGCATGTAACAGATATACACACCTACATATAAACTTTGCAATGTTTTTCACTTGTATGTGTTCCTCTTAAGCCCAGAAAGCATTCTAGAAATTAGATGGATTATGTTAGATAAACTGCAGGATTTGAACTCATTTGTACCCCAGAAACAAGTAACAGATATCTATTATTTATACTTCAGAAACATCTGCAAGATGGTAGGTTACTCAGCCAAGTGTTAAGTATAAGTGTCTACCATCATCCTTGCTACATCATCTCTGATTGGAACAGTTGAGAATCTCTTTTGATTTAAAGAAAAAGTAACTAAAATAACAATTCTTTTAAGTAATGATGTAAATGCAGCAAAACAAGCAAACTGTAAAAGTTGTAGGTTTTTTAAAAACAGAACTTTTCACTTCCCAGAACAAATAACAACATTTACTTTGAAAAGATAACTGCCTGAACAACAGTAATTTACACAGCTTTTAAACTGTATTTATTTATAGAACTCCAAGTGTGTAGACACAGAACTTAAATTATGTTTCACCATTTAAAATGTTAACCCAGAATGTAAACAACTGAACAGTGACATGTCCTGGTCTATATATTTAGTAAAATTGACTTAGTCACATTTATTTCAGTAGTGATGTTGAGCAATTTTTAGAGGGGAAAAAATATCACAAAGGAGCAAAGAACACTTGCATCTGACAGCCACTCTTTGTCCCCACTTCCCAAAACTTATTTCTAAAGTTTACAAGAAGTCAATGCTATGTTGATGGAGAAGATAATGTCTTTATTTATATTTGGGGAGGGTTTATAAAATTAAGTGCAAGATTTGCACAAACTCAACACAATAATTTTACCTACTTCCTACAAAATGCAAAGAACTGCACCACCAAACATTATTAATCAATCAGAAAATCTGATATGAGGAAGGAGAGCCTGTAAAGATTATTGAAATATGAAACTTAATATTGTTTAATTTTGACTGGATTGTTCCCCTTCTGTAATTTGATACCAATAGATCTAGTAAACTCTTACTTAGAAAATACAGTGAACATATCTAATATATCTAATTGATTTTATTAGCTTCTTTAGTTCCCTATCTAGTTATATGGTACTTCTTTGTCTCCAGATAATGCTGGCTCTTTGGCTTAAGAAACAGAGATATATCATCCCCTAAAGTCAGTCACAACTAGTGGGATAAAACCCACAGGAACACCTTTAGCTTTTTAGTTCCTAATGCCTTGTATTGTTTTTAATTAAATTTATTTTACCTGAATTTTGATTTCTTGCTGATCTTTGATAATTATAATATTCAATTTTAAAGAAATTAATTATTAAAATGAAATATATGAACATATTTGTGTATTAGTTAAGATGCCTTTTCAGTGCAGTATAGCATCTAAGAGTTTAGATAGGAAATTTTAATAATTCACTTAATGGGAATTATTTGGCTAATCCCCGGTGTATTTCATCTAAACGTAACCATAGATAGTGCATGTATAATAAATAAATATGGTAATTTTCTATTATGATGACTGGCAAGAGGGAAAAATTGAAAACATTTTCTCTTTGTGGAGCCAGTTCCCTATCAAAATAATTGTTGTGCCTGCATAAAGAGCAAAAGCAGATCCTACAAACAGCATCACAAATCTCTCTGCAGTCTCCAAGAGTGCAATTTCTCATTCATAATATATAGACAGCCCTTTTTCTTTCCTACTGAAAATCTTTAATTTGGGCATCATACAGTGAAAGATATATTTCAGAAAATCTGAGGTATCATTCTAAGTTAAGCATTTCTGTTCATTGCTGTTGAAGTAATAAGCAATCTGTCAAGCAAAAGATAAAAACTCACCTTATAACAAACTCATGACTGTCAATCTCTTTTCCACACCCACTATCCAGAAGGATGCCAGAATTTCCTACAACAGCACATGTCTTAAATCGACGATTCTTCATTGGAGAAACTTCAGGAAGGAGGCTATGCAAATCCTGAGAAATATTTAGCGTACGGCGTCTGTCTAACACATAGTGGATTACATCTCCGGGCTTGAAACTGCTTTTGACGACTGAGATGTCTCTTTCGGCATCCAAGAATCGAAGAATATTCTTCCTGCATTATAAATAAGAATGCAAACGTATTGTACCTCTTTAAGACCTTAAGGAAATTGTTGCTGGATGATGCCCAGAGCACAAGGGAATCTGTTGCTCATATATCTCATCTGAAAGATGTGTTTCGGAAGACTGATCTGTTTCTTTTGAGAAAACTCACCTCCGAATTTGCATGATCACTTCAAGATAATTCATACTTCAATTGCCTAATTCAAATGTCAGATAAAATAAACTCTCTGCTGTATACCAGGAGGAAATCAACATTTAGGGTAGAGAAGGAAATAATAAAAAAATCTAAGACTCTGATTTTTACTGATGGGGACAAGCCCTAGTTTGAATTGTATATGACATCCCCCCACTTTTGTGCAAATCCTCCATTTCTACGATTAAACAGTTTCTAGTATTCAGCAAGTTACTATTCAAAGGATGGAAACATTTTTTCTTTTTTTCAGCAAGATAAATTGCTGAAAAATTATTATCTGTCAACTTAAAATTATAACAAAATTACATTTGGAAGCCTAAGATTAAAAATTGTGGTGTAATTTTAAATTTTCATGTTCAGCTCCCACAGGTCAATTTTACTGTTTTTTTTTAATCAACAAAGAAATCAATACTTTTAGAGAAAAAAATTAGATTCAATCATATCTGTAACAAAATAATTCTACAAACAACACAATAAATAACTTTCATTTAACAAATCAGTTTTAGATAGCATACTAAATTCTATCTGTATGTGCTTATATTAATAAGAATCTTAGGCCAAGATGGCGAGCGGACAACCTTTAGTTTCCAATAGATGGTTATTTCTTATGTTTTACGCTCCAATTCTGTTAAGTTTGCATGAAGAGTCAAACACGGGGAGCTTCAGTAAAGAGTTTATTCAGTGACTACAGCTCGAATGGACTCGAGTTGGCTGGGCTACGGCTGCTTCTTATAGCCAGCAGCCGTAGTTGCCAGCCAAAGGGAGTGCAGGGTTTCTTCCCGCACTATTTAAACCAATACCATTTAACATATTACAAGAACAGTTCAAATACACCAATAACATTCAAACCTACATACATAACACCCCTCCCCACTAGGTTCAGTCCATACCAAACCCCAACCTATCTAATGTATTCTTTTAAATAGGTGGGGCTCTTACGTGTACGTTGAGACCTTCGTGGTTCAGAAGTTTTAACGTTCTCACCAAGTGAGAGAGGAAATGTGTCTGCTGACATTTCCCTGTTGGGACTTCCTGTGAAAGGAGACCCTGTTAGACTGTTAGAATCTGGTCTCTCCTCCCAACCCATCTCCATTCCAATGTCAGCACCCAAATCAGGTAGTGATGTGCAATCTTCCACTTCTAAGGATGGATCTTGGCATCGTGACAGGGTTCTGGATGGTTCCTGTCGTAATGGCTCGTTACACATGGGGTTGATTCTTGCTTGCTGATTTTCCTCCTGTTCCTCCCCTTCCCCCCTAGAAGTGACAACAGGTGAGGGAACCAGAGAGAGACAGGGGCGATGTTCCAGAGGGAACCTGGATCTGAGTTGATCAATGTGCCTGCTCCAGAGGAGTCCATCCTCTGTTTGTACCCTGTAAGAACGAGGGCCAGTGATTTGAAATATTGCAGCAGGAATCCACAAAGGCTCACGTATAAGGTTCTTAGCATACACAGAATCACCCACACTGAATGTATGAACTTTGGAAGTGGAATCCAGTGGTGCGTTGGGTGCGTAAGTGGGATGAAGGCGGTCAAGGGAAGACCTAAGTTTCCTACCCATCAACAACTCTGCTGGGGATAAGTTAGTAGATGGGCTAGGAGTGATGTGCTGAACACTAAGAAGTTTTTCAAGCTTCTCAGTGATGTCCCCAGGACCCAGCTGCTGAAGCTTCTCTTTGGTAAAGCGTACCATGCGTTCAGCCTGGCCATTAGCCGAAGAGTGCCCAGGGGCAGTAAGGGCATGTCTGATACCCTGTTGTGCTAGAAAGGATTCAAAAATGTTAGATGTAAATTGAGGGCCACTGTCAGAGACAAGAACATGAGGTAACCCATGGGTTACAAACAGTTTTCTGAGCTGCTTGATGACAGCATCAGTTGTGGTGGATGTCATGGGAAATACCTTGAGCCATTTGGAATATGCATCTACTATAACAAGAAAAGTGTGCCCTCTAGTAGGACCTGTGAAATCAATGTGGATCCTAGACCACGGGCCCCTAGGACATTCCCATTCCTGTGTGGGGGCGTGAGGTGGGGCAGGCCTGACTGCCTGGCAATTGGGACAAGATGCAACCCAGTTTTCAACCATTTTGTCAATACCTGGCCACCATACATAACTCCTGGCCAATCCCTTCATCCTTACAATACCAGGATGACCCTCATGTAACATTTCCAAAACCTCTCTTTGCAGTTTTGCAGGAATAACCACCCTGTTACCCCACAAAATACATCCTCTTAATACAGATAATTCAGTTTGCCTGGACTTAAAAGGTTGGGCAAGGTGAGGTAGATCTTGAAGAAGCCAACCTTTCTTAATCCAGCCTATAACAGGAGCCAACACAGTGTCTTTGGCAGTCTCTCTGGCAATTTCAGCAGCATGAACTGGAAGCTTAGCAACAGTTTCTAGGAAAAAGGTGTGTGTTTCAGGTTCAAAGTCCTCCCTGTGGCAAGGCAGTGGGCAACAACTCAGTGCATCAGCATGTCCAATGTCCTTGCCAGGCCTGTGAATCAGTTTGTATGAATAAGCTGCAAGAAATTCAGTCCACCTCAGCATTCTTGGTGACAGGATATTAGGTGTAGGTTTGTCTCCTGCCACAATGCCTAATAAAGGTTTGTGATCTGTAACAATGGTAAATGTCCTGCCATACAGATATTCATGAAATTTCTTGACAGCTGCAACAACTGCCAATGCCTCTTTGTCCAGTTGGCTATAATTCCTCTCTTTGGTCAAAGTGCGAGAGTAAAATGCAATAGGGGCTTCCTCCCACTGGGAAGCCTGTGGCTCAAACCCCCCCCCCACTCCAAAAGGGGATGCATCACAAGTCAGTACAACAGGCAAATTCTCAAAGAACTGTATCAATACAGCATCAGATGTGATTAGTCTCTTAATACTGTTAAATGCTGATTGTTCCTTCCTTCCCCAGATCCAAACAACCTTCTTATCAAGCAATCTGTGCAAAGGTTCAGCAATGGTTGCCTTTTGAGGTAGAAAAATGTGATAAAAGTTAATGAGTCCAAGGAAGGCTTGCAAATCTGTTTTGCATTTAGGTTTAGGGGCTTCTTTGATTGCTTTAACCTTGGCATCAGTAGGGTGGATGCCATGCTTGTCAATCATGTAGCCCAGGAACTCAACCATGTCTGTTTTAAGTGTGCATTTTTCTTCCTTGACTTTTAACCCTGCTTTTCTGAATCTGGTAAGGACTTCTCTGAGTCTTTCTTGAAGCTGAGTGTCATTTTCAGCAGAGATTAACACATCATCAACGTAAGGCACTACCCCTGGCAGTCCTTGAAGCATTCTTTCCATAAGACTTTGAAAAATGCCTGGTGCCACGCTTACTCCAAATTGTAACCTTTTACATTTGAAGGCACCTCTGTGAGTCACAATGGTTTGGGCCTCTGCAGTGGCATCATCAACTGTTAGTTGTTGATATGCCTGGGCCAAGTCCAATTTGGCAAAGACTGTACCCCTGCCAAGTGAATGTAACAGATGATGCACAACTGGCACTGGATATGCGCTCTGCTGCAGCGCATGGTTCAGTGTCCCCTTATAGTCTCCACAAATTCCTACTGACCCATCAGCCTTGACTGGTGTGACTATGGGTGTTTCCCATCTGGAGTGATCAGTGGGCTCTAAGACCCCTTGAGCAATTAATTTGTCTAATTGTGCATCAATTTTTTCCTTTAAAGCAAATGGAACCCTCCTGGGCTTTAAACGAATTGGGGGCACCTTGGGATCTAGGATGAAAGTGATCGAGGTCCCCATATACTTGCCCAGTCCTTCGCTGAAGACCTCTGGAAACTCAGACTTCAAGGCCTCCTCCCATTCAGAGTTGCTCACGTGATTGATGCCAGTCACCTCGATGCCTAGTGGATTGAACCACTCAAGTCCCAGCAAGCTTGGGCGATCATGGTCAGAGGCAAACGTTTGGTGTGGCCTTTAAACTGCACGTTGAAATCTCTTGCTCCAACTACTGGAATCTTGTTCCCTTGGTAGTCTTTAAGAGTCAGTGCTTGCTTCTGGAAATGTTTCTTCTGAATGTTGGGAAGTAGCCTGTGAATAGTGTCCCATGACACCATAGATAAATAAGAACCTGAGTCCACTTCCATTTGGCAAGGCCTTCCTTCAATGAACACCTTCACATGTACTTTTCTGCTTCTCAATCACCAATGGTGATTGTTTGGTGAGTTTCATTCTTCCCCTTTGTTTCTGTGCTGCGCCCCATCTTTTCAATGAAGTTGTTGGAAGTAGGAACTCCACCTAGTAGGAAATTTCTTCCTACTAGGTGGAGTTCTGGATGATTTGCAGACTCTGGCTAGGTGACCCCTTTTCTCACAACGTAGGCAGATGGTGTCTAAGAACTTGCATTCAGTGCGGGATGCCCCCACAGCCTCTGCAATAAAATTCTTGCCTCTTTCTCCCAGGGTCTTTCCTTTTCTTCTCCATTTTGAGTCTAAAAATTCCTTCCTCCACCTCACTGCAACCTGAATCAGAGTCTATTTGTTCGCAATGGGCTGTTGTGGATTTTTCCACATCAGAATGGCTTGAGGCCTTGTTAATTTTCTTCATGGCCGCTGCTGAGGAATTGGTGGCTTCCGCTGAAACAGCTTCCTCTATGGCCTCCTTAAATGTGATCTTAGGTTTCATTAACAGTTTGCTTTGTAAGACCTTATCTTTGAGGCCTAAGACAAACCAATCACGCATGGCCTCTTCTAAGTTGGTAAACTCATAAGCACCCCCAATGTCCCTTAAACTTGCCACAAAGTCATTAACATTCTCGCTTTCCCCTTGATCCCGATGGTAAAACTCGTGTCTCTTAATGAGGCACGATACTTGTGGGGCATAATGGGCTCTTAAAAGCTTTTCCAAATCACGCCATTCCATTACCTTCAGTTCTGCAGCTCCCGCCAACGCCTTCGCCATCTTGAAGACTGCCGGACCACAGTGCGTGAGAAATACCGCCCTCTTCCGCTTCTCGGGAATATCGGCGAGGTCGTTTCCTTCCAGGTACATCTGGAAGCGATCCGCATACGATTCCCAGTCTTCCGCCACCGGATCGAATGGGGCTGGGGGGGGTGTTCAGCGCAGCCATCTCGCTCTTCTGTTTGCCTTCCGCGTTGTCTCTTCTTCAGGGCAATCCCATCCTCGTCGCCAGGGTTAAGTTTGCATGAAGAGTCAAATGCAGGGAGCTTCAGTAAAGAGTTTATTCAGTGACTACAGCTCGAATGGACTCGAGTTGGCTGGGCTACGGCTGCTTCTTATAGCCAGCAGCCGTAGTTGCCAGCCAATGGGAGTGCAGGGTTTCTTCCCGCACTATTTAAACCAATACCATTTAACATTTTACAAGATCAGTTCAAATAAACCAATAACATTCAAACCTACATACATAACAAATTCCACATCAGAGGACATTCTTAAAAGAAAAGTTATTTCAAAGTACTTTTTCCAGAACAATCCTGAAAGATCCATTTAAAGGTTAGTTGTAGAGTCAGACTGACCCATGAGGAAATGACATCACTTTGATTCTAGAATTCCTACCTCTCATCCTGCCCAAGTCTAGATGCAAACAAATCCAAGCCAACTGTAAAAAGCAAATAATACTCCTTCCCAAATGCTTGTTCCTATAACAAGAAAATTTTCTTTTCTCTTCTGCTTTGGGAATGGATTCACTGTGTGCTTTTCTTACTGCTTCCTTTGAAGAGAGAAAGAGTTGCTTTAGGGCACTGTGTGGCTGTTTCTTGGGGACCAGATTTGGGATAGAGCAATGAGATTAGTGAATAGAAAACACAAAGAATCTCTTGGAAGAGCAAAGAGGCTTCTGCTGAAGTTGAGAGCTTTCTGCATTCTGTGAAATATACAAGTAGTCCTTGACTTGCAACATTTCATTTAATGACCATTCAAAATTACAACAGCACTGAAAAAAGTGACTTATGACCTTTTTCACACTTATGACCACTGCAGCATCCCCACGGTCACACAGTCAAAATTCAGGTGCTTGGCAATTAACTCATATTTATAATGGTCACAGTGTCCTGGAGTCATGTGATCACCTTTTGCAGCCTTCCAACAAGCGAAGTCAATGAGGAAGCCAGATTTGCTTCACAATTGTATTAACAACTGCAGTGATTCACTTAACAACTGTGGCAAGAAAGGGCAAAATGGGGCAAAATTTATCTAACAACTATCTCACTTAGCAACAGAAATTTTGGGCTCAATTGTGGTTATAAGTCGAAGACAATCTGTATACTCCCTGCCAGTTTGAAACCTAGCTCTATTCATTACTGCCTACAGAAGGAACATTGGAAATTCTGAAAAGCAGTATTCCTTCATGAATTCAGGCACATTGATGGTCTCCCTTCTAACATGGATCAAATGTTTGTAGGCATCTCATTATAAAGCTTTTCTTTAAAAAATGTTTGCTACAACTTAGCATTGAACACAAAATGGTATTTTCCAATATGTTCCTCAATATATTTCTGCTCCATTTAAGTGAATTTGTGGTGCACGCTCAGCCCAGGATGATAGATAAGTCTGTGAAGGAAGTAATCTTTGCCTAGGACCTCTGAAGGGTAAAACAACCTGAGAAAGACTTCCTTGATTACTTTTAGGTACATTAGCCATCTAGGCACACACATAGAAAATGGCCTTAGATTTCCATGAGGACAGGCTGATGAGTCACCTTTCAGACACAGTTATGTGCCCCAGAAGGCTGTCTAAGATGTGTTATCTCTTCAAGCACTGCAAACAACCTGCCTACCTGATAAATGTGCCAACTTTTAGAAAGATCTGTCTAATTTGACAGTTATTCCTCTCCTAGACTGTAGCCTTTTAGTAATTAACCTTATACTTGGAACTCAGTTTCAAAGCTATCATCTCCAATGGCTTACTGTTTATCTTATGAAAGGAATGGGCAACCTTTTAGTAGCAGGACATATACAATAGTTTTTTTTCTGGAGAAGCAAAGATTGTATCCGCAGATGTTGATGCAAGAATTGGGGCAATGTCACACATGCAGATAGGAATGTTTCATGCACGTGTGCAGGTTGTGAATGGGTGGTGTTTTACTTAAAAAAAATATGAAGCCAAGTTTAAGTTTCATGGCAGCTGACCATGCTCCAGTCTTATGGCATTTCCCCTCCAGGAGTTCCCAGACAAAATGGCTATTGTTCAGATTTCTGGAAGTTAAAGTACAAACTCATTCAACAAAAAGTGAACTGTGAAAAATTTAGTAAAGACAATGAATAAATAACCACATGGTACTGGCTAACAAAAGGGGTGGGATTCAAATTTTTTAACAACCAGTTCTGTGGGCATGGCTAGGTGGGCGTAGCTATGTGACTGGATGGGCATGGCTTCTTTTTTTGCAGCAGACACCCCCCCACACCCATTTTTTTTGCCTTATGGGCCCAGAAGGCTTCTCTGGAGCCCAGAAAGGCAAAAAATGGAGCCTGGGGGAGGGCATGCAGCACTCTCCACGCTCTGTTTTTGGGCCTCCTGGGTCTCAGGGAAGCCTCCTGGGGGAGCCTTTTTGCTTCACCCAGAAGACTTCCCTGAAGCCCAGGAAAGCAAAAAAACAGAGTGCAGGGGGGCACAGCTCCCCCCACCCGCACTCCACAGCACCCCTTTTTTTTGTCTCCTGGGCCTCAGGGAAACCTCCTGGGAGAAGCAATAAGACAGCAAGAGGGATCCCAGCACAGCTGATCATCGGAACAGTTGAGGAGAAAAAAAAAAGAAATACTGTAAGGAGTGACTGGGCTGGAGAGAATGCAGTCAGTGATGTCATGCATGTGCGATAAAGACTGACTGGGCAGGGAAGGGAGAGGCGGGTGGAGAGGGGCAGGGCCTGCCAGGAACACAATTTGCTGGTTCTCCGAACTGCACAGAATTATAACAGGTTCTATAGAACCGGTAGAACCCCACCCCTGGCTAACAACATACAGTGGGGATGGGGAGGGCTTTGACTTTGGTAACTTTATGATTTGTACAGCTGGCTGAGGAATTCTGGGAGTTGAAGTTAAAATTGTCAAGATTGGAGAGTCCTGACTTAGAGAACTAAAAGATAGTAAGTCAAATTAAATGGATAATTAAAAACATTTAGTCATGATGACCTCATGTTTCCTTCAGTTGTGCCTACCAGCTATAAAAGAAAAGCAACAGCCTCCTATATCATATTTTCTCAGAAAATTCATATGGGGATCTGGTTGGTTATAAAAGAAATAGGATATGAGACAGGATGGGTCTTTCATTTCCTCTAGCAAAGCTATTTTCTTAGTAAATGACAATTGCAGAAGATCTGCAGACTTTAAAACAACACATAAACTAGAAAAAAGGATAGATTTCCATACAGAGACAACATAATAAATAATGCCATTAAATCCCTTGAGTATCCATATTTAGTGCTTTAAGTCAGAAGAATATTTCTTAGATATTTCTAACTGAAAGTTATTTCCATGAGGTATATTCATATACACCCATACATAAAACTTAAGTATTTCCAAATGTGAGAAGAAAAATGTTTTTCTGTGTCTTCAATATACAACTAAATTAGTATCAAAACAAGGAAATACATGTTTCAAAATAATGAAGCAATAAAGCAAAATGAAAAATATTAAAACCTAAAGTGCCTAGAGCTCCTGATAAATGATAATAAAGTAAGGCAAATGTTTCATTTCTCTAGTTCCACTGCTCTGCCGGGTTTTTTTATCCTTAACGTAATCTTGCATCCAAATGGTTTTAAAGTAGCCGTGGGCAAACTACGGCCCGGGGGCCGGATCCGGCCCGTTTGGCTGTTCTATCCGGCCCACAGAGCCAAAAGAGCGGAGGGTTCTCTTGCTCTCCCAGAAGGCTATGTGAAGTAATCTAACTTTGAATTTATATTAGTTCACACAAACACTCCATCCATGCTTTCGTTCCGGCCCTCCGGTCCAGTTTAAGAACCCATTGTGGCCCTCGAGTCAAAAAGTTTGCCCACCCCTGTTTTAAAGCCTTTCAAGTCTAATATACCTAGGTTGGCAAAATGCAAGAGTATTGGAAAAATTGCATTAAAGACTAAAATAAGCAACTGATCTAGCTGCAGTAATAGTTGCAAAAGGACAATGCAGTGAACTATAATGAATTTGTACAAGTTTCCCAGTTTCTGACTCAAAACAGCTAGCTGCATTATGCTGAGTCAAATAATTGTATCAGGGGTGCAGATTCCTTTTTTTCTGTAATAGTCCTGTGCCCATGAGATTGAACCATTATGGGCTACATGCCTCTCGTCACTGAGGGGAAATCAAGAGCAGTCAAAAGCAACACCTTTTTAGTTGCTCATCTCTCTCTCTGTCTCCCTCCCTCCTTCCCTCCCTCCCTCTGTCCCCAACTTCCTCTCTGCTGAAAAGTGGTTAGGGAAAGAACAAGATGTTTTTGCCATCAGGTAGGCTGCTTAGAGAGAGCTTTTGAAATCGAATTAAGGGTTAAAGCAGCCTTCTCTAACTGAAAACTGTTCTACAGTCCATAACTTGTGATGCCTGCAACTGAACATTACATTACTTACTTTAAGCAAGGCATTATTTTCTCCAAGGATTATGGGGGCATAGAACAGAATCCCTTGCTCAATTTTCTCCACAGCAACATCACTGCAAGATACGTTGGACTGAAAGATAGTTCGAAGTTACCCTATGATCTCCCATAGCTGAAGATGGTCTGGATATCACAAGTCTAACATTTAACACTCTACCAACTGGTTCTACCACATTGTTCCATCCTTTCCTTTATATTGTTTTTCAAGGTGAAAAACATGGTTTGGTTGTTCCTTGCTATATTATTTACATAACTTTGTGTGGTAAGTTAAGGTAGAAGAAAGACAGACTAGTTCAAGGTCTTTTTATGAATTTCACTGCCAAGTGAAAATTTGAACTCAGACCTCTAATTTCTTTAATTAAGGACATTATATTGTGTATATTAATAAGTGTATAGTCACAACTGTATTTTTTTAGCTCCCTAGAACAGTTTGTATGAAAAAAGCATATTAATATATTTTATATGTTTAATAAATAGAAACCAAGTTTATTTATTTAATTAATTAACCCTAATTTAATTAATTAATTAAACTTGTATGCCACCCAACTCCCAAAGGACTCCGGGCGGCTCACAGCAAAATAAAACACAAAAGAATTACATTAAAAAAATTTAAAAGCAATTTAAAAAACAACAAACAACAGAAGGGCCGGATCTTGCTAGATCTCAGTCGCGAGATCAGCAGCCCCATGCCTGCCAGAAAAGCCAGGTTTTGACTGCTTTGTGGAAGGCCAGTAGGGTGGAGGCAGTCCGGACTGCTATGTATGTAGGATTGAAGTCATTGGTTTAGTTTGAACTGTTCTTGTAAAATGTTGGAAATGATTGGTTTAAAAAGTGCGGGAAAACCCTCACTCTGATTGGCTGGCAACTGCGGCTGCTGGCTATAAGTAGCAGCCGCAGCCCAGCCAAATTGGGTCCATTCTGAGCTGTAGTCACTAATAAACTAACAGCTTGAAGCACTCCACGTCTGTCTCTTCATGCAAACTTAACACTGGCGACGAAGGTGGGATTCCCCTGAAGAAGACGGCAACGCAGAACAGAAGCAGAGCGAGATGGCTGCACTGAACACCCCCCCCAGCCCCGTTCGATCCGACGGCAGAAGACTGGGACTCGTATGCAGATCGTTTCCAAATGTATCTGGAGGGAAACGATTTTGCCGACATTTCCGAGAAGCGGAAGAGGGCGGTCTTTCTCATGCACTGCAGTCCGGCAGTTTTCAAGATGGCAAAGGCATTGGCGGGAGCTGCAGACGTGAAGGTAATGTACTGGCCTGACTTAGAAAAACTGTTAAGAGCCCATTACGCGCCACAAGTATCATGCCTCATTAAGAGACACGAGTTTTACCATTGTGATCAAGGGGAAAGCGAAAACGTAAACGACTTCGTGGCAAGTTTAAGAGACATTGGGGGTGCATGCGAATTTAACAATTTAGAAGAGGCCATGCGCGATCAATTTGTTCTGGGCCTTAAAGACAAGGTGCTACAGAGCAAGTTATTACTGAAACCTAAGATCACGCTGAAGGAAGCAATAGAAGAGGCCTCTTCAGCAGAAGCTACCAAGTCCTCAGCAGCAGCCATGAAGAAAATCAATAAGGCCACAAGCCATCCTGATGTGGAAAAGTCCACAACAACTCATTGTGAGCAAATAGATTCTGAGTCAGACTGTAGTGAGGTTGAGAAAGGAATTTACAGACTCAGAATGGAGAGGAAAAAGAAAGACCTGGGAAGAAAGAGGCAAGATTTCTACTGCAGAGGTTGTGGGGGAAGCCACCCCCGCACTGAATGTAAGTTTTTAGACACCATTTGCCTCCGCTGTGATAAAAGAGGACACCTAGCAAGAGTCTGCAAATCATCCAGAACTCCACCGAACAGAAGAAAGTTTGCTACAAGCAAAGACAAAGAATTCAGGCCCAGCAATCTCAGTGAGAAAATGGGGCACAACTCAGAAGCAAATGGGAAGAATGAAACTCATCAAACAGTAACTATTGGTCATTCATCACCTTTAAGAAGCAGAAAAGTGCATGTCAAGGTACTTATTCAAGGAAGGCCCTGCCAAATGGAAGTGGACTCAGGCTCATACCTATCTATGGTGTCATGGGACACTATTCACAGACTTCTTCCCAACATCCAGAAGAAGCACTTCAGGAAGCAAGCAATGACTCTTAAAGACTACCAAGGGAACAAGATTCCAGTAGTTGGAACAAGAGAATTCAACGTGAAATTCAAGGGCCACACCAAACGCCTACCACTGACCATCATGGACAAGGACCCCAAGTCTGCTGGGCCTTGAGTGGTTCAACCCGTTGGGCATCGAGGTGACTGGCATCAATCACGTGAGCAACACTGAGTGGGAAGAGGCCTTGAAGTCTGAGTTTCCAGAGGTCTTCAGCAACGGATTAGGCAAGTTCCTGGGGACCCCCATCACATTTAACCTAGATCCCAAGGTACAACCAATCCGTTTAAAATCCAGAAGGGTCCCATTTGCCTTAAAGGAAAAAATTGATGCACAATTAGATAAACTAATAGCCCAAGGAGTTTTAGAGCCCACTGATCACTCCAGGTGGGAGACACCCATAGTCACACCAGTCAAGGCTGATGGGTCTGTGATAATCTGCGGAGACTACAAGGGGACATTGAACCATGCGCTACAACAGAGCGCATATCCAGTTCCAGTAGTGCATCATTTATTACACTCTCTTGGAGGGGCACAGTTTTGCCAAGTTGGACCTGGCACAGGCATATCAACAATTAACAGTTGATGGTGCCACTGCTGAAGCCCAAACCATTGTGACCCATAGAGGTGCCTTCAAATGCAAAAGATTGCAATTTGGAGTAAGCGTGGCACCAGGCATCTTACAAAGCCTTATAGAAAGAATGTTACAAGGGTTGCCGGGGGTGGTGCCCTATTTTGATGATGTTTTAATTTCTGCTGAAAATGACACTCAATTACACGAGAGACTCAGGGAAGTCTTAACTAGATTCAAAAAAGCAGGGTTAAAAGTCAAAGAAGAAAAATGCACACTTAGAACAGATAAAGTGGAATTCTTGGGTTACATGATCCACCCCACAGAGGCAAAGGTTCAGGCAATCAAAGAAGCCCCCAGGCCAAAATGCAAAACGGATTTGCAAGCATTCTTGGGACTCATTAACTTCTATCATATGTTTCTACCTCAGAAGGCAACCATTGCAGAACCCCTACATAGGTTGCTGGACAAAAAATCTGCTTGGGTCTGGGGGATGAAGGAACAAGCTGCATTTAACAATATCAAGAGACTAATCACATGTGATGCTGTGCTGATACAGTTCTCTGAAAACTTTCCTGTTGTTCTGACTTGTGATGCCTCCCATTTTGGAGTGTGGGGGGTTTGAGCCACATGCTTCCCAGCGGGAGGGAAGCCCCTATTGCATTTTACTCTTGCACTTTGACTAAAGCAGAAAGAAATTACAGCCAACTGGACAAGGAAGCCTTGGCAATTGTTGCAGCTGTCAAGAAATTCCATGAGTATTTATATGGGAGAACATTTACTATTGTCACAGATCACAAACCTCTGTTAGGCATTGTGGTAGGGGACAAACCAACGCCCACGATCCTGTCACCAAGAATGCTGAGATGGACTGAATTTCTTGCTGTTTATTCATACAAACTGATCCACAGACCTGGTAAAGACATTGGGCATGCAGATGCTTTGAGTCGCTGCCCACTTCTTTCACACATTGAGGACCCTGTTCCTGAGACTCACACCTTTCTTCTAGTAACTGTTGCCAAACTTCCAGTACATGCTGCTCAAATTGCCAGAGAGACTGCCAAAGACACTTTATTGGCTCCTGTCATAGGCTGGATTAAGAAAGGTTGGCCATTTCAAGATCTACTTCAACTCGCCCAACCTTTTAAATCCAGGCAAACTGAATTATCTGTATTAAGAGGATGTATTTTGTGGGGTAACAGGGTGGTTATTCCTGCAAAACTACAAAAGGAGATTTTGGAAATGTTACATGATGGTCATCTGGGAATTGTCAGAATGAAGGGATTGGCCAGGAGTTATGTATGGTGGCTAGGTATTGACAAAATGGTTGAAAACTGGGTTGCATCTTGTCCCAACTGTCAGGTAGTCAGGCCTGCCCCACCTCTCGCCCCCACACAGGAATGGGAATGTCCTAGGGGCCCATGGTCCAGGATTCACATTGATTTTGCTGGCCCTACCAGAGGGCACACTTTCTTATTATAGTTGATGCATATTCCAAATGGCTGGAGGTTATCCCTATGGCATCCACCACAACTGAAGCTGTCATCAAACAGCTTAAAAAGCTTTTTGTAATTCCCATGTTCTCTATGTTTTGTTCTGTTTCTGTTCCTTCTCCCCTTTTATCCCGCTTATCCCCCTTCTATCCAGTTTGAATCCCTCTCTCTCTCTTTACCTTCGTCTCTATCCTTCTGACCTTCTAACATGCCTAATTTCATAAATGTTCCCCTTTTTAATTACCTCTTAAGTTTCATTTTTTGACCATCCTCCCTTTCCCTTTTATTTGTATTAATCTTTGTGTTAATTGTCTTCTTAAATGGCCACTTTGTGCTTGGTTCCTTTCCTCCTTTATCCTGCTCTCCCCTCTATCCAGTTTGAATCCTCTCTCTCTCTTTACTCCTTTGTTCCTTCCTTCTGAACTCTAACATGCTTAATTTCATAAATGTTCCCCTTTTTTAGATATTTTCTTAGGTTCTTGTGCTGGCTCCCTCTCCTTCCCTCCTTTTCTTCTTTATTAGCATTTGAATGCCCATGTTTTCTACAACAAGCTGTTAGTTCAGTCACTCTGTAGCAGTTCTTTCATACTTTAAACTCCATTTTTAATTTTTGGATGGCCAACGAATTTTTATTTTCTATTTCTTTTCTTAAATTTTCTATGATCCTAACCAGGTCCAGAGTCTATATCAATATCACCATTAGTCCGTGAACCATCTTTGTGTATTCAAGCTTGCACTTCTATGAGTCTTGCTTTTTTATTTCAGCTGCCTTTAAATGTAACAACTCCAATCCACAAAGGAACAAGATAGTTTCTTTCTTCTTTAGCTTCCACTTTTCTCCACAAAGTGGCACTTTCTGCACAGTCTTAACCCTTCCTTTATTTTGATATTCAAAGTTTTCCAGCCCCAAACTTAAGTTCTTATGCAGGCTTCTTCCTTTCCCACTGGCTCTCTTATAGCTGTCAAAATATTTTACTTATTTTTCCTTCACTTGAACTGCTTCGCTTCTTCTTTTTAAAAACTCATCTTAATCCCGGGTGCCTTGATCTTACCATCCGATATTCCCGGTTCCTCTGCTGTCGACTTCTCTTCTCCTGCACCAATCTTAATCCTTGAGACCTTCTTCAGGTTACATTTTTACACCACTTAACGCTCGAGGGAAAGACCAGACCCAAAAGGGGGGAGATGCGCTCCCCCACTCTGGCTGGCAGATTTCCTTTCTCCGCCGCCCTCACGGTAGAAAGCCAGCCCCGGAACCTTGCAGATCGGGCTCTCCACGCAAGAGCCAGGCTGCGGTCGGACGATCACAAACCGCCGCCCGTTCTCGAGAAGGCTCAATCCGGAAGCTTGTTTGCATAGAGATAATGGCTAATGTATTAAAAAGGGGTTCTGCATGAAGAAATGGTAATAAGAATATATTGTAATTATAAAAGTGTAAAACAATAGGGGTTACTGACAATTTTTACTGGTAAAGGTCACATTTTTATTTCTTATTTACAAAAGAAAGGTAAATGATGATTAGATAAATTGAATTAATTGAAATGATTTTAGAAAATGCCTAAATATGAGATTTGTCAATAACCAAGATTAGTTATTTTATTATTATCTTGGAACCATAAATAAATCTTGGGGGATATGTATTGCAGAACCCGATCGATTAGAGATATATTGTAAGGGAGCTTTTCTTCTCCTTTTTCTTTTTCTTTTTCTTTTTCGTTTTAAAGGAATGATTATGATTATGCTACTATATTAACCACTGAGGTGTCACTTTCAAAGTAGTAAAAGGGGGCAAGTCTAGGGTTTTTTTCTCATTCTTTTTAGTGTTAAAATTTGTACGGATTTAGAATTATGGAGAGAATATGTGATGAAAGGGCAAATCTGACGGAGAAAAGAATTCTGTAAATGATAAAAGAGTATTAACAATGTGAAGATAATTAAAGGATAGATATGGATGAACTTTATCTTTAATATGATGGGCAAATATATTGTTATTTGTAAGATTTATAAATGAAGTTTTTACAATATACATATATATATTTGCAATTAATTCGAAATGAACTGGGGGGTTATACAGATTGAGATTAAGATTTGAGATTAGGATTAATTTCTTTGACCCTTTGTCTGCTAAAATGGAATAGAAGTGAAGTCAAATGTTGAAAATGAATATAGATCTACTGTCATATTTGCATGTAAAAGTGACGACCCGGGAACATGCTGTCTACTGAAAAGAGCTGTTTTAAAAAATTGTTAAAAATTGAATAAAATTTGTTTAAAAAAAAAACAGCTTAAAAAGCTTTTTGTAACTCACGGGTTACCTGATGTGCTTGTTTCTGACAATGGCCCTCAATTTACATCCAATCTTTTGAATCATATCTAGCACAACAGGGTATCAGACATGCCCTGACAGCCCCTGGGCATCCTTCGGCTAACAGCCGGGCTGAACGTATGGTACGATTTACCAAGGAAAAACTTCAGCAATTGGGTCCAGGGGATATCACTGAGGGAGTTGAAAACTTCTCAGTGTTCAGCATATCACTCCCAACCCTCAACTAATTTAACCCCAGCTGAATTGTTGATGGGTAGGAAACTCAGGTCTCCCCTTGACCGCTTCCATCCCACTTACGCACCCAACGCACCACTAGATTCCACTAGTAAAATTCGCACTTTCACTGTGGGTGATTCTGTTTATGCTAAGAACCTCATGGGTGAACCATTGTGGATTCCTGCTGAGATAACCCAAATCACAGGCCCCAGGTCTTACATGGTACAAATGGAGGATGGTGTTCTCTGGAGCAGGCACATTGATCAGTTAAGATCCAGATTGCCTCAGGAGCATCGCTTTTGCTCCTCTCTGGTTCCCATACCTACTGCCTCTTCTAGGGGGGAAGGGGAGGATTATGAGAGTAGTCAGCAAGTAAGAATCAACCCCATGTGTAATGAGCTAACATGACAGGAACCATCCCAAAACCTGTCACAATACCAACAACCATTTTCACAAATGGAAGATTGCACATCACTACCTGATTTAGGTGCTGATATTGGGTTGGAGATGGATTGGGAGGAGAGACCAAGTTGTAGTAACCAAACAGGTTCTACCATTACTACAAGTCCAAGTAAGGAAATGTCAGCAGACACATTTCCTCTCTCACAAGGTGAGAACCTTAAAACATCTGAACCACGAAGGTCTCAACGTGCATGTAAGAGCCCCACCTATTTAAAAGAATACATTAGATAGGTTGGGGTTTGAGTATGGACTGAACCTAGTGGGGAGGGGTGTTATGTATGTAGGTTTGAAGTCATTGGTTTAGTTTGAACTGTTCTTGTAAAATGTTGGAAATGATTGATTTAAAAAGTGTGGAAAAACCCTGCACTCTGATTGGCTGGCAACTGCAGCTGCTGGCTATAAGTAGCAGCCGCAGCCCAGCCAAATTGGGTCCGTTCTGGGCTGTAGTCACTAATAAACTAAGAGCTTGAAGCACTCCGCATCTGTCTCTTCATGCAAACTTAACACGGACCTTGGGAGGTAGCTGGTTCCAGAAAGCCGGAGCAGCCACAGAGAAGGCCCTCTCCCGCGGGCCTGCCAGCCGGCATTGTTTAGCTGACAGAATCCGGAGCAGACCGACTCTGTGGGATCTTACCGGTCGCAGAGAGACGCAGGGTAGGAGACGATTCTGGAGATAACCTGGTCCTGAGCCATATAGGGCTTTATAGGTAATGACCAACACCTTGAATTGCACCCGGAGACTGATAGGAAGCCAGTGCAGCTCACGGAGAATTGGTGATATGTGGGTGTATCTCAGGACACCCACAACAGCTCGCGCAGCTGTGTTCTGGAACAACTGAAGTCTCCGAATGTTCTTCAAGGGTAGCCCCATGTAGAGCGCATTGCAATAATCCAGTTGTGAGGTGACTAGGGCATGAGTGACTGAGAAGAGCCTCCCGGTCCAGATAGGGTCGCAATTGGTGCACAAGGCGGACCTGAGCAAAAGTTCCCCTAGCCATGGCTGATAGATGTTGCTCCAATTTTAACTGTGGGTCTAGGAGGACACCCAGATTGCGAACCCGTTCTGAGGGGGACAATTTCTCCCCACCCAAAACCAAAGAAGGACAATCAAAATGGTCCCTGGGGGGGCAGTACGCACAGCCACTCAGTCTTGTTTGGGTTAAGTCTGAGCCTGTTGACTCCCATCCAGACCCTCACAGCTTCCAGGCACCGGCACATCACATCCACTGCTTCACTGAACGTTGCCAGAGAAAGTTGCCAGAGAAAGCTCTCAGCAATATTATATCCTACACATTTAAGAATATAAATTTTCTAGAAGGCGGCTTTTTCACTCTTTAATGCTAGCATTGTTTGGCTTTATCAATCATTAACAGTAACACATTTTTGGGAACCCAGACAAATAGATACTAACCTAATTAGAAAGTCTAATTTTAGCTAAATTAGAATTATAAACTTTTTGACAATTTACAACATACTTTGTGTCAAAACAATTGGGCAAGAAAGTATTAAAAAATTATTTACAGCCTGTCTTAAAATTATTTTCTGTGATAAAAACATGGAGTCTACTATAAGTCTCTACAGAGAAATACAGCCTAGGGAAAAAAAACACTCAAAGTATTTAACTATTTCACATGGAATCAGAATACTGAACGAAAAAAGGAAAGTTAGGATGTGATTTTACCAAGAATTAATCAATCAATCAATCAATCAATCAATCAAAGTCGCTAAGTGCTACACTGATATGATGTTGATGTTATACCTTTGCAAAACAAATAAAGTATTTTGGATCCTTTTTGATAATAAAGCAGATTTTGGGGCGGAGACTCAACAACAACAACAAAGGAGTCCCAAGAGATAGCTGAGTAGTGAAGGTTAGGTCATTTATTTTCCATTTTATTTTCACATGACAAAAAATGAAAGATTATACAACTAAAATTCTCTGTTTTGCTGCTAAAATGCCCTTTGAGTCACTTGTGGTCCAGAGTTATGGATAAATTTATGACAGAGAGGTCACAGTGTCTGCCAGGGAGGGTGCAATGTTATTTCTGGGTTGCAGCAACATATAAGCATTTCCAAATACCTGTTCAAAGAATCAGTAGCAGGAAAGGCATATGACTCCATGTCTCATTTTGAATAAAGCATCCAAGAAATAAAACATTAGGCCAAGATTTGGACTAATTTGGCAGAGCTGACCTAATGTTATATTAATAGACATTAAAAAAATGTATTGGGTCTTTGGTTCAATGAGCATATCTGGTTCTTGGGTACTCTTATAAAATGGTTGCCTTAGTAGTAAGCTAGTTATAAACACCACACTTTTAAGAAGACAAAATGATGCAGTTACTCCTCTCTGCTCTTTTTAGTCATCAGTTTGCTTTGTCTATTTTCAAAGAAAGCACAGCACACACCTTTCTAAAAACTGCTAATGGAACATAGAGATGAGTCTAGAAGCATTTTTGGAAGTAAAGATAGTACCTTTCTATCATTATAATAAGTCATACAGTCAGCCAGATGTTTTGACTGGATTTGCATTTTTTCCACCCTTCCCAAGGACTTGGGATAGGCAAATATTTTTGTTTTATGGTGCTACAGGTATTGTATCATTATTGTTATTCCTGTTTTTATTTTATTTATTTTAATTATTTTAAAATAATAATGTCAGGGAAGACCTTGGCAATAAGCAGGCCAAAGGAACTATCACTAGGTATAATGATACCAATTGAGGCTCTGAGATATGGCAATTGCTTGCATTCAACTTTCTTAGATCAATTTATCCACTTTATCAATAAGAGAAAAAAAATCACTCCATTTTTAAAAAAATATCCCTCAAGCTTGTTACTTTTAAAAAGACATAATGACTTTGATTGAGTGATTAATACATAACTTAATATGAACTTAGTTTTGTTTTTTAAAAAATTGATTTCTCACTTCAAAAATGCAAATGATGTAGCTCAGTAGCTAGGTTCAGATCTCTGAGTGTCAAGAAGACAAATCTTCACAAACTCCATTTTTAAAGAAGTTCACAGATTCCATAGTTGTAATTAAATTACCATGAGAAATGAAAATGAAAGATTTGTGTTTATATTCTCCTAGGAGTTATTGATTTCACCAAACAAATGGCTATTGTGGTAACTAACTAACTCTTTATTTATCCTATGAGGCATCTTTGTTAAGGAAAGACTGTTAGGATATGTTCAGAGTAACCCTTGTATAACAAAGATATGCACATAGAAACGTTTATGAGAACAGTTATGAATAAATATACAGCCACACAGAGTTAAATCAAGTTGTGTTAATGTTTACTTGAAGAAATAGCACAGTCCAATAAACAGTCCATGTCATACACGTTGTTAACAGTCCAGAAATATCCAGCTATAAAGTCTTCTTACTGGTTTCACGTCTTTTACAGCAGACAAATATCAAACCATAATACAACAGATAACCTTCGATATCAACAGAATATCAAAGTAAACAGGGTTTAGTCAGTATCTGTCTGTAGTCAGTCAGTATCAGTATCAAGAGAGATCATCAGTGAGAAAGAGAGTTAAACCATGATCTATAGCTCCCTCTTATGGCAACTTGCATCATCATCAACCAACCCAATATATTGTCAACCCAACTATGTTGTGTACATATACATAACAAAGACTTCACTTTTTGGAGGCTTTATTGATCATTTTTCTAACAAATGAAATCACTTCATTAAATAGAACAAATCACGATCAATAAATATGAGAACCCATTTCTATCTGGGCCATCTCTTTAAAGCTGAGGTTAATGGTTTAACTGATCTTGGGCTAATCTGTATAAACAATAGCCCTTAATATTTAATATGAGACAATACACAGAATGGTTTACAATAGTGCTACAATTGAATTACATTGCATATCACGCAATCCATTGGTTAAAGTACTGCTTAGCATGGATATGTGAATCTAATATTGTTTTCCACATTAATCCGGCCCATACCTGGAAACTAATAATAAGTATAAACAGAATAATGTATAAAATTTATAGTCTGTTACAGAGGTGAGATTTTTTTTAATGTTAAAATGCTATGTGCTTTTTTTGGTTTTGGAACTTAAGTTACATTCTCTTTCTCACATCAAAGAAAGGAAAAGCTGGCTGAAATGAGAATTAAGAAAATGTCTCCTTCATTAAACAAACCACAAACTATTTTTCTTTAAACAAGCAGCTCCCTGTGAAGCTACAAACTCAATGCAGATTCAAATGCCATTGAAAGGATGAGTAGGACACCATTAAAATTTTGTTATCCTGTATTCTTGAAGAATTGTAATGGCAGACAATATATGAAGCTAAGGTTTGAAGGCTTAGGTAAGCATCTATATATGCCAGTCTAACTATACCTCTCTTCCCAAATTCACAGCATGGAAGATGTTACCTATGCAGGTCAAGAAACATGTGGAAGGGAAAAGTTAAGGTCAGACAACTCTTACAATCCAGAGTTCTCCAAATCCATTTCAATACTAATTGCTGAGGTAAGGTTATATATACAGTGTGGATTTCGGCAAAAAAATTCTTCAGGTTGCCAAAATCCACACTGAGTAGAATAGCATAATGCCACTGAAGAGACTGAGCTTCCTAATGATTAGTTGGGTGTTGAGGGGAGATACATTTGTAGCACCCACAACACATTGCAGTGATGCCAAAATAATGTTATGTGCACAACCTCACAAACAACCACAAAAATAACCACACAAATGCCTCACTTACACAAAAGACAACATTTACATAATTGCACTATCTTGCACATTTCCTCATTTTGCCACCTCAGCTCAGCCACTAGATGCCTGAATAGGATGGAGACAGATGTCTTTGTTTGTATAGTCAATCAGAAGCATTAAATGCCACTATTTACATCATTTGATAAAAAAAAATGATAGTTCAGTATGCTGCCTGGCATAGTCTAACATTACTTTGTCAGGAGTCTTGGGTGAAGAAACGATATGCAAAAATCAAACAAAAACAGTTTTGAGAATACAAAGAGAACATATTTCAGGAGTTAGGATAAGGGCTCTGGACAGATTATGCCCAAGAGCAAAGTCAGCTCTGGATAGATTATTCCCAAAAGCAAAGAAAATAACAGCCAATGTTTGAAGTGTGCTAGACGATTTAAGAAATATTGGGACTTTGGTGAACTATTCAAGATATCTGTCACTCCCTCTTTCTGCTCACTAGTAGAAGTAATAAACTAGTTTTAAGGACTTCTCTGTCTACTCGTGGATTTTTGTGACTAACACCACCATATAATCCACTATATTTGCCACACTTGCTGTTAACAAATGAAAAATAAGACTTGGCGCAGTTGCTTTTTACTGCTTGTAAATGTTACCTATCTCACAATTGAGCCTGCAGTGCTGAAAAACCACAATTAACTGACATCTTTTTCAACTTAGCGTGAAGACCTTTGCTGTTTCTTTTTTCAGAACAAAAGGAAATCTCCACCTCTAGTAATAATCTGATAGCTTTTGTGGTTATTCAACGGAAAACAAATAGGACTCTTAACAAAACATTCTGGTTCATATGTTTTAAAAATGTGTATGTATATGTTAGAAAGAGAGGTGGAAGGGACGAGAATGAAGTGCAATCTATGTTCAATCTATTATACTGATGTTCCACTGAAATTGCCATATGTCATTCCACAGACTGCTTTGAGAATTCAGTTTTAAAAAGGTTAAGATTAGGTTCTCATAAGGATTATCAAAAAATTAAAAACAAAAAGCAGATACTTAAATAATGAGTTATAAAAACATTTCAGCTTCAATTTTATGTGATTTTTAAATGTCAGATGCACCTACATCAAATCATTTAGTAATTCATAAATTACAAGAAAATTAAAATTAAATTAAAGGAATCATATAATTTAAGCATAGTAATGGAGAAATATCCATTCATAGTTTTATATATACAAATAAGACTTTTTCCTACTTTTCCTTTTTTAACCAATTTTGGCCTGCATCCTTCTGCCTTCCATCAACCAAAACTCTCCAAAAGGAATCAAGATACATTTTACTTTGTGATTAACACCATGAAAGCAATGTGATTTCATTTCTCTGATGCCTAGAGATGGCATAATTTACCTCTCCAAACCAATTGGATGATTTCTTCCCAGGGTTTTGCCTTAGCATCCATCAAAAGAATCTCCAAAGTTGGGTGATTTAGGGACATGCAATGAAACAATCCAGCCTAGAAAATGCTTCGTATCTAAAGCAGGCTGGTGTGGAAAAGCAGTGCCTTCTCCATGATGCTCACAAAAGCAACACAACCTCCAGATTGTTTTGACCTTTCTCAAACACTGCGTAAGACATACCGTCCCTCTTCCCTCATGTGCTGGCCAAAGCTGAGCAGCATTTTCTCTGCAGCATGCTGGAAGAAGGAGATAAGTAGTATCTCCTCTGCAGTCTCACCAAAGCTTCTGGCAAGTGGCCCAAGGATGCTCTAGACCAGAAAGCTCCAGAGCTCAATAAGGGAATGCCTGCATTGTGTGTTTAACCTGCCCAGCCTGAAATCAGTTTCACCAGCACTGAAGGGGAAGGCTTGTCTCAGCTTTCTCCTGGAGGATTTCTCAAAAACTTTCATTGCATGTGTTCCACAGGAAAAGGCTGGAAGGGGGTCTGAAACAAAGCAAGGTAAAGCAACATAAATACTTAATGGTTTCTTTTAGAAGAAAGAGATCATATTGTTTTGTGAAGCAGCTATAAAGAGGTGTTTCATTCAAATCTTAATCAAAGTGAAGTATTATCAAAGTTATACACAGACTGACTAACTGCTGTTATTTCTTGTTGATTGATTTCCAAGAGATTGTTCAAGTATGCTGTAACTGTTTAATCCATGTTCTCAATCTCAGGGCAAGGTATTTTAATTTGGGAGGAGAAGCTCATGCAACTACCGTGTTTCCCCGAAAATAAGACACTGTCTTATATTTTTTTTGGCTCCCAAAAACACACTAGCTCTTATTTTCAGGGTAGGTCTTATATATTTATGGTGCCAAATAGTGGGTGTGAGTGTGTAGGGGGGGTGTTTCGCGGGTGCACGGTTGCTCCCTGAAAAGTCTTCCTGGAACTGGAGATTTACACTAGGTCTTATTTTCGGGGTAGGTCTTATATTAGGGCAGGTTTAGAAAATAGTGCTAGGTCTTACTTTCGGGGTAGGTCTTATTTTCGGGGAAACACGGTACACTTGATGGTACACTTGATGGCCTATCCAGAGTTTTCCCCATATCTTCTAGTTCACTAATTTTTATGGAGGCTACTATATACTATCCACTCTTTGATCAGGATTTCAGATCAGCAATTGACAGATCCTTTATATTAGCATCCCATAACAGTATAGAACAGTGATGGTGAACCTTTTGGGCACTGAGAACCCAAAGCCAAGGCATGCCCCCCTGAACATGTGCGCCCCCGCACACGCGTCCTGCCTCCTGTGCATGCATGGCAGAGACCTAAAGGCCAGCTGGCCAGCGGGAGGTGCGTGCGCATGCGCAGTGGAGCTGAGCTAGGGCCATAGGTTCAACACCACTAGTATAGAATTTATTCTGTAAGGATTGTGAATAACAAAAACTGTAAAAACTTAAAATACCACCCCCCCTTGCTTTCACATCAGACAAGTAATTTTTATACCTCTAATAAAATATTCTGTTCCTTTGTAGTTTAGCAGAAGATAACCTTTTACCACAAATTATCAAATACACCATTAGCTGTGATCTTGATTATTTCCAAAAGACTTTTCTCTTTCAATCTTCACAACAGTTTCGGTCACATGAATACACAACTATAGAGACATCTGTAGTTTCAAGTGGTACCTTTTGCTTTTTACTGTTTTTTTTTAAATATTTTATTACACACACAAAAAAACAGTTAAAAACAGTGAACGTAGTGGCTTGACATAACTTTTGGTCAGTATCGCATATATACAATTGTTCAAATATATACTGTTTTTCTGATGGCAATTAAGAGGAAAAGCTTGGAGTTATGCAGTTAACAAGAGTGGTATAGTAGAAAGAAGGTATATTTTCTGACCTCTGAAAAAGTGCTTTACAAGGACAATTCAAAGACTTATCCAAAAGATAAATCTTCAACAGTGGCTACCAGGTGCTCCCAAGAAGTTGATGAGTAGCAAATATCAATAGTATATGTCCTGTTTTAAATGTAGTTACTTAAATTGTAACCAAAAATCCCTACCTAAAAATCAACCTCAAAACATTCATTATCAGTATAATTTACTTTCATATTTCTACTTCATCACTCTGAAGTATTAAATGCATGCAAACATTAAACACAATCTATATATATAAAAGGCCAAGAAGCTATTTCAGTTTAATATCTTCTAGCATTGTGCTCAAAATTGCTTTGTGACTTTTTCCTAAGACAGTCAAGATCTTCTGTAATTTCACAAACCCATACAGTACTGTAGACCAAGAGAAATTTATTTTCCCAAGATCGTTCATCTTCTGGAATTTTGTATCCAACACAGCGGACAAGGCTAAATAAAAAAGGGTTCCCAGTCTCATCAAAGCTGCAAGCTATATATATGAATGACTATATATTATTTAAGATACTAACCTTATTTCCAGCACCAAGGAGGAATTGATTTTCCATCTTTCTACAGAATGCTGGAACACTGAAGAGCCACTCTTCCGGCTTATTTTATCGGAGCTATTGACAATTGATCTACTTAAACTTTGCTCACCATCTCTGAAACACAATGTAAAAAGAGCAAAAGGTAGTTAGCTCAGAGATTAGCCAAAAGCCTCCTTTGGACATCACTTCACAAATACCAGCTACCAACTGTTGTTGTTTTTTTAGATTATTTTCTTCTTCCACCTTTATTACTTTATGAGATGGTGTTTAACTAATACAAGTAGTCCTTGACTTACAACTACAGTGACTGTTCAAACTTACAAAAGCAACCCCATACTCAATTAAAATTCAACACTTGGCATGTATTTTTGACAGCCTGGGGTCATGTGATCATCATCTGTAACCTTCCCAATTTCTGACAAGCAAAGTCAATGGCAGTAGCCAGATTCGCTTAACAACTGCACGATACACTTAACAACTTCAGTCATTCATTCAACAATTGTTTCAAAAAAAGGATGAAAAATGAAGCACAGCTCAGTTAACAACTGCCTTGTTTAACAGCAAATTTTTAGACTCAGATGTGGTCGTTAAATTAAGGACTACCTGTACTTCTTTCTCCTCCTATTTTCAGCACAACAATAAACATAATTTATTTTTATTTTACACACTGGCTTCCACTGAATGATTAGAAGCTGAAACTTCCTTAAAACTGGAGGGTTTTTTTCTATTAACTGGCTGAATCTTTGGCCATTATTTACTTGCTAGGTTGAGCTGATAATGCATTATTAATTATAATCTGAAATGTCAGTAGAACTTCCATCAAAAGTAGGAACTCTAACTATTTTGATTTGAGGTACAATTACTTCCTATAACTGCAACCTACATTAACAAAATCTTGCAAGTCAGAAAGTACAGTCTTATGGTCACTACCTTTAACTGCCTGACCAGGGTGGGTCCTTCCTAAGTTTCTTTCTCTGACTGTTAAGCCACTTCTGTTCTTGTCTGATTGTTTCCTAGCAGCATGTCTTCCTCTCATTCCCCAAGGTCACCCACACATTACATGACATCATCATAACAGATTATTACAGTCATGTTGGCAACACTTAAAGTGATTCCAGGTTGAAAAAATTGAACAGTGACATCACTGTTGCCCAGGGGATATCAGTTGGAGGCTCCTTTCATGTTTCCATTAAATTGTTCATCAAAGTGGTACCCTTTTATATTCTTGCGGCCATCTAATTTCGAGCTGCTAGGTAGGCAGGAGCTGGAGCATGTGACAGGAAGTCACCCCGTCCCACGGCAACAACTGGGTTTTGAACATGAGCCTGATCAAGAGCCCATTATCCTAACATTATGAACCACCACACTCCCCATCATAACAGCTATCAGAATATTAGAGGAATTCCTAAAGTACATCCATATGAAAATAACTCTCCTTTAAATTCCAAATCAAATGATATTTAGAAGAAAACTAGCCTTAATATATAATTAACATGACCTATACCCATTAAAAGATTTCCCAGCATGTATTTCTTATTAATCACCAAAACCAATGGGCCTGTTGGTTTTAACTACTTTCAGTCTGTCAATGAAATTAAAACCAGATTGCTTATCAATGTCATTAGTCTGTTTTTCAGAACTTTTGGGGAAAAGTCCATTTAGACCTACAACTTTTGCAATGAAGATACATACATACAATTGATTTTAATATTCCTCTTCTCTATTTCTAAACAAGTGATTCAGAAGCCAGATCAGAACCATAACACGAAATGGCTTCTCACAATGGGTCATATTCCTTATACTTTGTTTGATTGAGTACACATACTTTAAACAACTATGGGGGGCCATTTCAGTGAAAATCTCTATTAATAAATCAACCCCATTATTGCTCACTAGAGTGTGGCAACCATCTTAGTTTGGAGAGTGAGTTCCAGTAACCAAATACAGGAAGTGAAAGCTATGTCCACTAAGCAACATGACATAATCCATAAAACAACCTATTGCCCTCAGGTATATTGGGAATGCAATCTTATCAAACTGGCTCATTACGAACATCAGAGAAACATCTAATTCTCCATTGTTTTGATTTATTACTGGAAGAAAGAGACAGGATGCTCATGTTGCTTTCTAATTAAAACAACTTCTCAAGTTATAAGTCTACTCTTAAGTAGACTATTAACTTCGTTAACTTGACAACACTGTGAGCCATTGGGTCACCTTTCATGAGAAAGGCAGTACAGTCTGATATGACCACAATGAACACTGAATTGTAGACTGACCATATTTTATCTCAATGCTGAACAGTCCTGTAATCAACTAATAAGAACGGTATATATCATAAACAGAAAAATAAATGTAGTGGCCAAATGAACTTGAATAATAAGTCAATGTTTATTTACCAAAACAGATAAATAGAATGACCATGGGCAGGCAAAAAAGCAATGGGAACAGAAGCAACTTCTGACTTCCTGCCAGCTTCCCCATTGACTTTGCTTTTGGTGAGGACCATCAGAAATCACAATCATAATGTGGGGATGCTTTTTGAATAAAGCTGATATGAACATCATGGAAATTTCAATTATATGAGACTAATGGTTCCTGGATTTTTATGCATTTTTAAATTAGCAGATTTGATTTGAACAGTGTTGTAATATTAGCAGCATTTGGGCTAACTTGAAAGTAAAAACAGTTAAACACAATGAGGTTTTTAGAGTATAAATATAGATTAAGTCATTAGGTAGGTGTTACTGTATGCAGAAGGGTTTTCATCTAAGTGAATTTGGGCAGTTAAGTTTCTTTTTTAAATCCTAAAAGAAGGAAATCTGTAAAGCATTCATACTGTTGCCAAGACGTCAATAATAATGTCTTATTATAAACTAAGAGAGAGATTTGACTTTGGGTTTTTTTTCCATCCTAAGAGCACAGTTATTTTACAATTCTGTTTTTATGCTGGTTTTATACTAACTGTTGTGAGCCACTCTATAACTGGGATTCTTGTGAGATAAATACATTAACTCGGATGCCTGAGAAAATCTGGTTAGTTTCTGGAACATAAGAATTTGTTTTATATAAGGTCAGACCATTTGTCTACATTGTCTTGTACCATCTGACTAGCAGTCAACAACACCCTGTTAAAAATCCTTCTCACATCCCAGCGCATAAGATTCTTTAAATGGAAGGAGGGCCAGCAACTGAATCTGAAGACTTTGACATTAAAGCTATAAGCACTATCATAAAGTAAATGTTTTGCCCATACACATCACACAATAAAATATGTTTGTTTCTACGTAGAGCATATCAACAAAGCAATGCATCAAAAAGACAAATCTGATGCAAGGAGTACCAAACAAATGCAACAAATACAATCAAGCCATTTTACAATTAGTTTAAAAAAAGTGCAGCTTTAAAAGTGATTGCATGGGACAGAACTATTGGAACATCCAGAGTAAATAAGAAGCACTGTACCACCAATTAAACCAAAGGTCCAGTTAAACAGATACACTTTCAGATCAGTCTCAATCGTAATTAAAGAGGGAGGGAATTTCACAGTTGAGAAACTTCTGGCTGAGAATCAGCTGTTTTGAATTGCCTTTCAGTGAACCTTTTGCACGCACAGCATCATCAAGAGGGCAGTTCTGCTATATCTTTAGGCCGAGATTTAAAAAAGAAAGCAGTTGTTAGATAGGAAAGCTTAACCCATACAGATCTTCATATGGCATAATGTATAGTTTAATCTTAGCTTGACAGCAAACTCGCAGCATTGGACTTAACACTGCTATAAAGCACACTTCACCAAAAAGAAAAAAAAACTGCAGGAGCCTAAAAGAATGTGGATTTCTGTCTGCTGCATATAGCAATCTCATGCTACACAATGATATTCAGAAATACTAAGTTGTGCTTCATTGTATCTTGAAGCTTGTCTAGGAGAACTCATAGGATCAATGATCGTATATCTGCTGGATATGCATCCCATCCAATATGTATGATTGATTTACAGCTCAAATTTGAGCTTAAAGAAAACCAAGCAAATTTTATTTCAAACTTCATACATAGTAATTTTAAGATGGGGCAAGAAATACAAATACATATGCATCTACATACTCGTGTGTGCACGTACATGACAATTTTTTCAAATTTAAAGAATAATAAAATCTCTGGTGAACAATATTCACATAAATCTCAAGGGGCAGAGTCATGCCAAAATTAATTACACAGCAAATCTCGGCCTTCTATGTCAATGTCATATGAATCAGTCCCTTTTAAATAATAAACACACAACAATGTGTTTATTTTGGGGTGATGTTACCTTCATATTCCTGAAGCAGCATCATAGCACACTTAAAAATAAAGTGATCAAAATACACTATGGGATACATAAGGATTGTACAATGAATTTTCATTTGTATTGAATTTACTGTAGCCCCTTAGGAACTTTCCAAAAAGGGCATGGGTATTTCACAGTATGCGATGATATATATACAGACAGTGAAGCATGATTTGGTGGTGTAGTGCAAAATGGAAGCTAAAGCTTTGGAACTAGGATAAGTGAAAGGCAGGTTCAAATCCACCATTAGTGATAAAAGTTCAAAGTACTAGTCATTCTTTCTCAAGTGCAATGGGTTATTGTAGTAGAAGTGGCAGAACCTAAGGGGCAGAATCCAAAGAGAAATCAGCTTAGACTTTCTACATAGCTGCAAATGGACTAAGTTCAACCCTTTTTGAATCTTATTGATGCTTATCCACTGCCAAACTAGTGTGAAACTAGTGCTAATCATTAGTCGAATATGTTCCCATGCAAAGGGAGTATTAATAGAAGTAATTGGAACTTCGCAGGTAGTTCTGATCTTTCGTGCCTGGAAATTATTGTGGGAAAACCTGGAAAGGAAGAGCTGAGTTTGTTTCTTTGTGTTCTTGGGAAAAGGAGAAATATAAATCAGACAAATAAATAATTGTCATGATCTAACCACAGATAATCTTACAAGACAACTGGAACCAGAAATTTCAATGATAAGCAAGATGGTTGTTAAGTGAGCTCCACTCAATTTTGCAACCTTTTTTTTTTGCTTTTTGCTATGCTTAAACAAATAATTGCAGTTGTTAATTGAATATGTGGTTATTAAGGAAATCCAGTTTCTCTATGACTTTTCTTATTGGAAGTCAGTTGGAAGATTAAAAATAGCAATCACACGATTCTGGCACAGTGCAAACATTGAAAATACATGCTGGTTGCCGAGCATCTGAATTTTGATCACGTGACTGTGACACGCTACAATGGTCATAAGTGTGAGGAACAGTTTTAAGTAACTTTTTCAGTGTTGTTATAACTTTGATCACTAAACGAATCAGTCACTTAGTGATCATAACAGACCTGAGCAGCTAAAATGTATTGAAAACCTAAAGTTAATAAAATAACAATAACATTATATAACATGGTCTATTTAAAGTAATTTAGGTAATTTGCTTGTTTCTGCTTCATGCTATTTCTCTAACTTCAAGCTAATGTTCTTGGTCTGTTGGACATCTTGTCTTCTGGTTTATTTTTTATCCTCAGTTATCATTTTTTAGTATTTCTTCTTATTCTTTTATTTAAAAAAATAAGGAAAATATCCTTTTTTTAACATACTGTCAGTAAACAGCACATACTAATATTTTTCGATTTCTCATGTGTAACTTATTGCTTAAGTTTTGTAACTAATCATGTCATCCAAATCAGAATCAGCCATTTTGGCAGTTGCTTGAGGTTTGGACAAGATTAGTCACAAGCTGTGCACAATGAAGGATGTAAGAGTTAAGATAGCGTTGTATGCTATATCTCATCAACTAAAGTGTTTTGGGGCTTACTGTTTTCAAACTCTGTTTCAAAAATCTGCCATATTCTCCTCATTAGGATAAATAGTTTTTAAATCTTGAACAATAAATGAAAATTTAGAATACTTAATTTGAATTTGATTTTGCCTCTGGTCCTTAATTAAATGTTTTTTTATGATTCCAAAGTTGTTTCTATGCTGAATCTATGCTGCTTTCCATTCTGTTTATATTTTTTCTGCTTCTGTCAGCAAATCTCTGCTTTAAAAAGGCCATAATTTTTTTTAATTGAAACTATGATTCAATCTATTATAAAAGGGAATTTATAAACAATTTAGCAAAAAACAAAATTATATGAACAATATCAACAAGAGTCTTCATATAAACTCTTACCACAAACTAGCAAAACATTTTCTTGTGCCATTAAGTAGAACTCATACCAGTTGAGAACACATATCCAGATAGCTTCAAATCTTCCATTTTTATAGTTCACTTCTATAAAGTTTATTCAAACACAAATGTCAGTGTGTCATATTTCCACTGAGTTCACCAAAGCTAGGCTCTCTTTGCCCTAAACTTGATTCAAAGGCTCAATAAATAAATAACATTCTTGATTTGTATCTCATGTGTATTATAGTCTTAATAATTGGAACTGCCTTGACGGAGAAAGGGTACGTAGGGGAAGCAAGAGACAGTTGAATGTTTTGAGTTACGGTCAAAAGATCATTCTTTTCCAGAAAAGTAATTTTTGTTATGCTATATAATGTTTTGTTGGAAAAGGTAGTACTGCCATAATTTGGCCAGTGAATACTATCTGACAAATGCTAGTTTGGCTCCCTCTCACAGATCCTTTTACTTTAAAAAGTTATATCGATGTTATAAACTTTTAATTGGCATTACAATTCAGAGAGCATCATTATGTAATCTTCTTGTTATGGGCTTGCTCAAACTGATTTGAAGGAATAGTTGTTTTCCCTTTTTTTAATACTCACAAAAACCAAGCGGAACATTTTTACTTCCATCTCAACCAATAAAATAAAACAGCATATTTTTTTCTTGTAAAGCAAGCAATATTTTTAAAATTCTTTGCCCCTCACTACAAACTAAGTTATTTTGTATATAAAACAATGTTTGCTTTTAACTGAATGCCAAGCAAACACAAAGTTTTAATTTCTATTATCACTGAGAGAATATCAAAACTCAACAAGCAGTTGGACCATTTTACAGGCCTACAAGAACTGAGATCAGTGATAGCTAGAGAGATGCTAGAGTTGGATACATTTACTTTATTTTGATTTTTGGTCCTTGCTTCTTTATGGATATTAAAAATATTCCAACTATAAATATTTCAAACAGTTATTAAAAAGACAATTACAGAGTTAACAGAGATACAGCAGGAGAAAAATATACAATCCTATATAGATTTAGATAAACACATGATAATAAGAGTATATTAACCTTTAGTTATGGCTATTGCTGTAGCTTTCCAAATGCCAATCTTTAACAAAAATGCTAAAATCATGGAACATTCAAGTAACAAGTAAAATAAATAAAATAAAATAAAAAGTAAGTAAAATTAAATATAATAAAAACATTTAAAATTAAAATGTAAAATGAAGTGTTCAGTACTTCTCTCTTTTCTTTTTCATTTCCCCCTAACCACTGTTACTCAAGATATTTATACTTTGCTTTAAGCCTTTATGGCTATTGTTTGAATTTAGTATAATAAGGCCAATCAGATGGTTCATTGCCCTTTTTCTTTAGCTCTGCCCAAGTCTAAAATATATTTAACTAAAATTCCTATCCCACCATCTCCAGCCAAAGTTAATGGCCAATGACAATCTAAGTTCTTCTGCAGAACACTAGAAAACACTAAGTCATTGCAGTAGATCAATGCCAGTAGACTTGTCAGCAAAGAGGTTTCCGAACAAATAAAATATAAAATAAGTGAAATGATGGGGGAAAGGTATCTCCAGTTTTACTGTGACTGAAGGCACATTGGCAGTAATTCCATTGGGTGTTTCCATCATGTTTTAGACCACTTTGTGCTACAGCAGATTAACCAACTCACTCAGGAAGAAATAGAATATCAATCAACTCTCAATTCTGTATGTAGCTACCTGTGAAAGTATATGACTTATTAACCCTCCTTCACAAGCACACATTCAAAGGATAATGCAAACCATATTTCCCCTTATCTCTCTACTAGTAAGAACACATTCAAGAACTCATGAATATACTGCATATTCTGGGGAGCCATTAAAAACAGACTTCAACAACATGTTCTAAAATTGGTTTTTAATAGATCAGACCTGCCCCGGAAAATAGTGGTTTCACAATTTATTCTGGAAAAAAGTAAACAGCCTTCAGAATCATTTCAATGAGAGATTTTTAATATTGGGCAGGAGGAATAGATAAATCCATACAGAAAGTTTTAGAAACAAATTACAGTACTGAAATCAAGAGGCAAATTAGCCATGACTTATTTCAATCCTACACCTCCTTTCCTCTGGTCACTGCCATTCTTGACCTTTTAGTTTAAGCTTCAAGGAAGTATGAATACCTGGATTATAGAAAGAGGCATTAATCCCAACCAGAGCTTTCCGGAACACTTGTCAGTTTTAACTAAGGTCCTTCTAAAGCAGGGATCCCCAAATTCTTTAGTTCATCAACCCTTTTGTGAAGCTTTAGATGGCTTATTGACACCTTAGATGGTTTATTGACAAATAACACTACTACTCTAACTAATAATACTATAAATGACAATGGCTACAATAACAGATAGTCCCCTCAACCCTTTCAAAAGAGTGCTAAAATCACACTGACTGAAGATTGACTAAAAACAAGACAGACATGGGCTATTTCTGTCCCACTGGCTGCTGTACAGATCTTGTGCTGCTTCTGTATTAAGTGATTTCACACAGCTGTATTTCCCCCCACATCTCTGCAATTTCTGAGGACTTCCGGAAAACACTGAAACTGCCAGCAGGAGTATCATGCAGTTGCATTTCCTGAGGCTGTCCAGTGGGGTGGGGGTGGGGGAGACTTTGCAAACTCCATTCTGACTTCTATAAATTGCATCCACTGTCTACTCAGATGCTGCTAGCCAGGTCAGAATTAGGGTCCTTGGCCACTCATGATTAGCACTACTACTTCTTTGCATCACAGAGCATGTTTATTATTAACTGTTTCCTCCCTTCCTCTTCACCCTGCATGGACCCACAAGATCTGCCACCTGTCAGCACACTTGATAGGTTAGCATGTCATTCTAAGCATGTGAATAAACTAGCACCCTAACTATGTATCTAAACTCCAGCCTTCAGGGGAATAATTTGTGGTTGCTTTTAGCTCAGGCAGGGAATGCTTAGTGGGAGAAGAAAGGAATTCAGGGGGATCTATCAACCTCTTTTCCTAAATTAGCTCCATAAATAAAGAAAACACAGGTTTTGGGCTGTTTCCTGCAGCAGAAAAATATAGTAGCAATGAGAGCAGCACAATAAATGCCCATTTTAACAAGCATAAGGGTCGGTGCAGGCCCTTTAACTACAATCGATGGGTTGCATTTCTCTTTCCAGAGGGTTATCCCAACAGTTTAGGAAGGCGGAGGTGTAAAGCTGTAGTTTAGCAGAAGGGAGAAAGCCAAGAATCGTGCCTGACTACTAACGAAGAAGCTAATCTTTTGTTTCTGCTGGCACCTCAGAAATCTTATCACCGACACACCGCCACTGGTACAGCCCTTTTCCGGTTTGTGCAAACCTCGCAAAAGCCGGCAAGGATTTGCAGACCAGACTCACTAAAGCGGAAACGCGACCGCGGCTCCTTCTATTTTATTTGCTCGGGAAGCGAAGCACAAAGCAACGGACCAGACGGATGTTAGCAAGCTGCTCGCTCTCCGTTTGGGGTGTATCGGAGCGACCGTACCCCGCCAGGCGAGAAAACTGGAGGAGAAACAA
The DNA here is from genome assembly GCA_009733165.1 of Naja naja. Taxonomy (NCBI): domain Eukaryota; kingdom Metazoa; phylum Chordata; class Lepidosauria; order Squamata; family Elapidae; genus Naja; species Naja naja. Next base: position 260,683,012 of record CM019149.1, on the reverse strand, counting down.
GGGTCATCGCCAGGCTAGAGGGGCGAACCCCCTTCTCGCCATGCTCCCACTTTTCCTGCAGCTGGAAGATTTTGCGAATGGGTTGAGATCCGCAGCTTCGTCGGGGAAGGTAGACGTTTCCAAAGAAAACACGACCTGGGAACGAGACTGTAGAAGGGTGACAAGGAAGGAGACGAGCAGTTCTGGCTGCCACGCATCATCAGTCTCCCGCCTTCCTATTCGAAACGCTGCAGCCTCCGCAGGCACCCACGGGTTTCTCGAGAGGCTAGGCAGGCAGACACGTATGAAAGGTGTAGGTGCCGGTGAAGGAAGCTGGAATCGGGGCGGAGGCAGACCAGGGAAGAAAACACACACACACCCCTCTACAGTACCGGCAGTATCTCCTCTCTTTGCTGTGCGAGAAGGAGCAGGGAGCAAGGCTAGTTTTTCTACCTAAACGGCATCGCCGTTCTGCTGCTGTACTATACGCGAACCACGTTGGATTTCCCAGGCACCGCCGGCTCCCAACTCCTCGGGCACGCCTTCCCACCCGTCAACAGACATGCCTACACCAAACAAGCCAGCTTCAGGATTAAGTGAAGTGCTGTGCCCGCCAATGGCAGCGTAAAAAAATGCAGCAGTAGCAACAGCAACTAAGCATCCTCCTTGAATCCTCCAAAAAACATAAGTCGTCGCTGCTAATACCGCCAGGTTTCTCCCGTTGAGAAGCTCGTAGGGGTTAAATGCAACCCTGTACCGTAAAATTGGAAGAGGCTCCTTCCCTCCCCTTTTAAGTGCACGCTGCAAACTGCAGTCTCGACTCAGCTACGTCGCACTAGAAGGGCTAAAGTTTTGTTTTGCTCTTAAAAGAAGTGTAACGCAGTCGAGACGCGTGGCAAATATGAATCATTTCATTGTCGTCGTCTCAAACGAAAAACAGCAGCAGCAGGAGGCTTTGGACGTTTTGTTGCCACGAAGGAGCAGCAAGAGAGAAATAGGAGGATCCGCCCCTCTAAAAAGACGACCCGCTTCTCTAACCCACTCCTAGGAAACTTAAGCCTTCGGAAGATTGCTTGAGACTTAAGCACCGTTTCATCAGTAGCTGAGCGCAATCGGACTTGCTTAGGCGCGGAAAGGAAAGGGACATCTGGGTTTGGAATAAAGTCATCGTAGATGAGCACTAACATATATGAGCACTAACTTCCCACTAAATTCCCGTCTAGCACCAGGGCGTTCCTAATCCGCAGCCATTCTGGATAAAATACAGGTGAACTTCTGGAAGGGGGGAAGGAGTGCCACTCCCCCCAAACCAGCACTTTAACAGAACCGAGCCGCTTCCCGCATCTCGAGCTACTCTCGCTTACTTCGGAACCTGTCGACGCTTCCAAATCTCTAACGCGTCACTTGTTTTATTCCTCTTAGCAACTGGCCAGCCGTCGAACAACTCATTCGGGCGATCACCTTTCTTTCCCTTTTAACTTCTCTCCAAAAACCCGCCGTCATTTTCGCCTGAGGGGGTGGGGTGGTCACCTGTCTCCTGAAGCCGGTCCTAACGCTTAGTTTTACGCGAGGACGAAATCGCAGACTGAAGACCAAAAGGAAGTGGGCAATGGGGTTGGGTGTGTTTGTGTGGCGAGAGGTCTTCACAACATCCCCCAAAAGATATACATCTACTACAACACAAGTTGGCGAGAGGGAGGGGGCGGAGGGGAGCAAGCACCACCGGCTCTTTGCACCTTAACGGGCTGTGGGGTCGCATCCTGGCTCTCCTCCTCCTCCTTCCTTTTGTCAAATACTCGGGAAAGCAAACGCTTTGCATTTACCCGCTGGGTTGCGCCTCCGGGTGCCCCTCGGTTCTTGCAATCTCCTTTGTCTTGTAAAAGATCAGGAGGATACTTATCGTGCAGATAGTCCACCTCTTCCTGATGGAACGCATGTCTCCCGCAAATCGGAATTCCTCCTGTTTCCTTTGTTTGGCAGGATGCGAGAGAAAGGGGAGCAAAGGAGAATAAAACAAAGCAGCGTTCAGCCAAAGGGGCTTTCTTTTTCTTTTGAAAAAGCAAAGCGGAAAAAAAAAACAGCCGAGTGGATGATGTGGGAGGCGAGGCTGCCGCTGCTTTCCCTCCCTCCTTCCCTCCCTCGCAGACGAAGTCCTGCCCGAAGTCCACGCGCTCCCGAGCTCGCCCAGCAATTGCTCCTCTCCAAGCTCCTCTCACGCTGCCTTCCCGTTTAGGTAGCAGCAGAGGCGGCAGCCGCCAGTCTCCGGGGCGTCACGTAGCCCCGCCCTTTCCCTAGCGGGGAAATGATGAGCAAATCTCGGCCAATAAGTGGCCAGAGGAGGCGGGGAATGCTGCTACCCTAAACTTTAAAACGCGCCTCTCGAAGAAGAGAAGCGAAGCTTGGTTGGGGTGGTCTTCGGTGTTTTTTGAGGAGAAAGCGGCGAACGGTGGTGGCGGCGTGACACGGTTTTTTTCCTTCTTATGTTGCGAGGCACCTCAGTGTCGCTTTGGGCGCACTTAGGCAGAAGTAGGTGCCCGGGAATTCACTGACTCTCATTCTCATTTTTTTTTTTTAATGCGCTCGGTAAGATGGTGCGTCTCACCTTAACTCCGCATTGTTTGAAAGAAGGATGTGACCGAAGAACGACCGTGTTTTTTGTTGCGAGATGATTTGCATTTGTTTACTGCAAAAGTGGCGGTAAAACAGAGTCTTTAACTTCTGAGTGTTCTTGTCCGGGGTTAACCTAAGGTAATGATTTCTTGACGTCCACCTTGACTTAGCAACAATTACACGGTGATGAGTTGTTCCTTTTGTTTCCCCTGACCGCTTTTGACTCTTTAGACTAATCCCAAAGCCCAAGATTTCCTGGTGTTTCCTATTCAAATATCAGCCGGATCTGGCTTTTCTTAATTTTGGGGTTATCATCCCAGCACTGAGGGTTGTCTTTCAAATCCATTGGGTTCTGTGAAGGTATGGAGGAATGATCTTGGGAGACAGGGCAAAGGCATAACAAAGACAATACTAGGAATAAAAAGCAGTTTAATCTGAAGCAGGAATGTGGATGGGACAGAGACTCCCTTAGAGCTATAAAGAGATGGGAGAATTGTACTTTCACACTTGCAAGATTCTCCAGGAGTTCACTTACAATAAAGTATAATTAGCCTATCTGGTCATGTTTCTTGTCTTGACTGTCTTGTAAAACTGTCGGGTTTATACCACATTCTAAACCTGGATTAACAAAGCAAAATTGGTGTGTTATAGAACTTATTATGCCAAAGAAGTGAAGCATATTATAATGTGATTGCCTTATTCATACAACATTCACACCACATAAGGTGGTGGGTGGAATATGAAAACTTGCTGAACTACAAGCTACTTGGGTTAGCCTAGATTAGCAGGCTGTGTGACCATGATTTTCACCCTCCCTGTCCCCTTGAATTGGAGAATCCCTGGCAAACTTGGGAGGGGACTCTCTTTTAATATTATAGAAATTAAGAATTGTAGAGTGGGTGAGAGAACGGAATACAAAATGGTGGGAAGGTACTGGGCTTGGGGAACATTAGATAATTTACTTTGTTTTAAGCTATGATGTACATATTTTATTTATTTTTATTTTATTGGACTTATATGCCGCCCCATCTCCGAAGATTCGGGGCGGCTCACAGTTAAAACATACAAATACAATAAATAATTAAAAAGAATTAAACCACTATAAAGTCCAATGAAACCGAATTAAAAAGTTAAAACTATCTCATACCCCCCGTGAGGTAATCACAGCCCGACTTGGTCAAATAGCCAGGTCTTCAAATCGCCGCGGAAGGTGCGGAGGTCAGGGGCCAGACGGAGGTCCAGAGGCAGTTCATTCCATAAGTCGGGGGCCGCCATAGAGTAGGCTCGCCATCGGGGGACTGCCAGCCGGCATTGACTTGCCGACGGGACCCCGAGGAGCCCCTGCCTGTGTGCCCGTACAGGGCAGTTGGTCCCCGATATCGGCAGGAGGCGCTCCCTTAAATATTGTGGACCCATGTCGTGTAGGACTTTGTTAAAGCCAAAACCTTGAACCTCACCTGGAGCGCAACCGGCAGCCAATGCAGGCCGTGCAGGAGGGAGGTAATATGGGAGAATCGGGTAACTCCCATCACAACCTGCACGGCCGCATTCTGCACCAGCTGCAACCTCCGGATGGTGTGCAAGGGCAGTCCTAAATAGAGGGCGTTGCAGTAGTCGAGTCGCGAGGTAACAAGGGCATGAGTGACTGTACGCAGGGCATCTCGGTCCAGAAACGGGCGAAGCTGGTGAACCAGCCGGACCTGGGCAAAGGCCCCTGGCGACGGCCCCCACCTGCTCCTCCAACTGGAGCTGCGCATCCAGGAGGACCCCCAGGTTCCACGCCCTATCCACAGGAGGCAACACCACTCCCCCTGTGGTCAACGATGGACAATCTTGACTGGACCGAGATGCCAGTATGTACAGCCACTCAGTCTTGGCCGGGTTGAGCCGAAGCATGTTTCTGTCCATCCAGATCCGTACCGCATCCAGACAGCAAGTCATCATGGAGAGGGCATCACTGATCTGGTTTGGGGTGGAGATGTATAACTGGGTATCGTCAGCGTACTGGTGATACCTCACCCCAAAACCACAAATGATCTCGCCCAGCGGTTTCATGTAGATATTAAATAAAAGGGGGGAGAGGACCGACCCTGAGGGACCCACAAGTGAGCCCCGGGGCCGACCTCTGTCCCCTGTCAACACCGATTGCACCGCCCGAGAGTAGGAGGAGAGCTACCGAAGAACAGTGCCCCCCACTCCCAGCCTCTCGAGGCGTCATAAAAGGATACCATGGTCGATGATATCGAAAGCCGCTGAAAGGTCTAATAGGACCAGGACAGAGGAGAAACCCCTGTCCCGATCCCTCCAGAGATCATCAGTGCGACCAATGCCGTCTCCATGCTGAAACCAGGCTGGAAGCCCGATTGGTACGGATCTAGGTAGTCCGCTTCATCCAGGAAAAGTGGAAACTGCTGAGCCACTACACTCTCAACAACCTTCGCCAAAAGCGAAGGTTGGAGACTGGACGAAAGTTGTCTAACACGGTTGGGTCCAGGGCAGGCTTCTTCAGGAGGGGCCTCACCACCGCCTCTTTCAAGGCAGAGGAAAAGACACCCTCCCTTAATGAAGCATTGACCACTGCCCGGAGCCAACCGCAGGTGACCTCTCTGGCGGCATAAGCCAACCAGGAAGGGCACGGGTCCAACAAGCATGTGGTGGAACTCAGACGCCGCATAATCCTGTCCATTTCATCCTTGGAAACAGGATCGAACTCAGCCCAGATCACATCGGCCAGACTGCTTGCACCACGATCCTCAGACCACTGCAAGGTGGAACACAACCCGCCCTGAATCCGCGTGATCTTATCCAACAGATATTGACCAAATTCCTCAGCCCTTCCCCGGAGAGGGTCCACCGCCTCCCCCGGATGTAGGAGGGAGTGGGTGGTCCTAAACAGGGTGGCTGGGCGGTTATCTGCGGACGCTATGAGGGTGGAGAGATAGGACCTTCTTGCCACCCCCACAGCTACCAGGTAAGTCCTAATATGGGCTCTTAGCTGGGCTCGATTGGTTTGGGAGCGGGTGGCCCTCCACCTGCTCTCTAAACCCCTCCGATGGCGCTTCATCTCCCGGAGCTCCTCAGTGTACCAAGGAGCTACCTGGGATCCATGGCGTGTGAGGGGACGCATGGGGACAACCCTGTCAAGGGCAGCCTCAGCAGCCTGCTGCCAAGCAGCCGCCAGGTCCTCGGCAGAGTTGGGCAAGGGAAGTGGGGAAAAACCCCAGTTCCGCCTGGAACCTCTCAGGGTCCATTAGGCGTCTGGGGCGGAACCATCTAAGTGGCTCCTCATCCCAGCAGTGGGGAGCAGCCTGTTGGAAGACCAGCCACAGGAGATAGTGATCAGACCATGGGACGGACAGACAACTAGCCTGCCCTATATCACTACACCACTGTTCCGAGACAAAAACTAGGTCGAGAGTGTTTCCCCCCTCGTGAGTCAGGCCTTGAATTAACTGGGTCAGGCCCATGGTCCCCATGGAGGCCATGAATTCCTGGGCCAAAACCGACATCCCCCCAAGGGAAGGCAGATTGAAATCACCCAGGACCATAAGCCCTGGGAGATCCACCGCCACCCCCGAGAGGACGCTGAGAAACCCAGGCAGGGTTGCTACCACACAGCTGGGGGAAAGGTATGTCAGCAGCAAACCCACACGACCACCAGGCCCCCACCTCAGGAGGAGGGTCTCACTTCCGCCTATCTCAGGAACAGCGACCTCCCTTGGAATCAGGGTCTCCTGAATAACCACAGCCACTCCACCACCCCTCCCCTGAGCCCGTGACCAGTGCAAAATCCAGAAACCTGGGGGGCATAAGTCAACCAGAGGGACTCCTCCCTCTGGACCCAACCAGGTCTCGGTGATGCAGGCCAGGTCCACAGCCTCCTCCTCAATCACCTCGCGGAGGAAGGAAGACTTATTAGCCACAGACCTGGCATTAAAATACACCAGCTTGAGCCCAGGGGTCCCCGTTCCCCTGCCCCCAGGGGAGGAGGTCATAGGGTCAGAGCGCACCACCGCTCGAAGATAGCGAGGGCGCGCTCCCAACACATGATCTGGCCCTATGCCTCGTCGTCTCCCGCCAATCCCGACCACCAGAGGATTTCTTTTTTTGATTTAAAACCTCACCATGAGAAACTTACCCAGTTTTAATGGTTAAGGTAGGTTGGCTATATAAAGAGAATTTCAAGGTCAGACCCAGCCCTAAGGTCTAGGTCCGTGATGGCGAACCCATGGCATGCGTGCCGGATGTGGCACACAGAGCCACTTCTGCCGGCATGTGAAAGCTTGCCCAGAAGAGCTCCACACACATGGCCCACCTGACAGCCGATTGTCGGATATCTGGTGCGCATGTGCGGGTGTGTGTGTGGGTCTCGCGCACATGCACAGAGATGTGAGGCATGCGGGGGGGTTGTACACGCATGTGCGGGGGGTGGGGGGGCCTACCCGCTCATTGCCTTTTGGGTGCTGGCACATGAGCGCGCATGCAATTTTCGGCACAGGAGTCCAAAAAGGTTAGCCACCACTGGTCTAGGTAGCCCTGTCCTGGTTCAGAGAAACATGTTTTTGCTCTGGAATTATATACATACAGCTACAGGTGAAACTTGAAAAATTAGAATATCGTGCAAAAGTTCATTTATTTCCGTAATGCAACTTAAAAGATGAAACTAATATATGAGATAGACTCATTACATGCAAAACAAGATAGTTCAAGCCATGATCTGTCATAATTGTGATGATTATGGCTTACAGCTCATGAAAACCCCAAATCTACAATCTCAGAAAATTAGAATATTACATGCAATCAAGAAAACAAGGATTGTGCATAGAACAATATCGGACCTCTGAAAAGTATAAACATGCATATGTACTCAGTAATTGGTTTGGGCCCCTTTTGCAGCAAGTACTGCCTCAATGTAGCGTGGCATGGAAGCTATCAGCCTGTGGCATTGCTGAGGTGTTATGGAAGACCAGGATGCTTCAATAGCGGCCTTCAGCTCTTCTGCATTTTTCGGTCTCATATCTCTCATCTTTCTCTTGGCAATGCCCCATAGATTCTCTATGGGTCTCAGGTCAGGCGAGTTTGCTGGCCAATCAAGCACAGTAATCCCACGGTCATTGAACCAGGTTTTGGTGCTTTTGGCAGTATGGGCCGGTGCTAAGTCCTGCTGGAAAATGAAGTCAGCATCCCCATAAAGCTCGCCTGCTGAAGGAAGCATGAAGTGCTCCAAAATCTCCTGGTAGACGGCTGCGTTGACCCTGGACTTAATGAAGCACAGTGGACCAACACCAGCAGATGACATGGCTCCCCAAATCAACACAGACTACGGAAACTTCACACTGGACTTCAAGCATCTTGCAGTGTGTGCCTCTCCATTCTTCCTCCAGACTCTGGGTCCTTGGTTTCCAAATGAGATGTAAAAGTTGCTCTCATCAGAAAAGAGGACTTTGGACCACTGAGCAACAGACCAGGTCTGTTTTTCTTTAGCCCAGGTAAGACGCTTCTGATGACATTTGAAGCCCATGTCCAGGATCCGTCTGTGTGTGGTGGCTCTTGATGCACTGACTCCAGCCTCAGTCCACTCCTTGTGAAAGTCCCCAACACTTTTGAATGGCCTTTTCCTGACAATCCTCTCCAGGCTGCGGTCATCCCTGCTGCTTGTGCACCTTTTTCTTCCACATTTTCCCCTTCCACATAACTTTCTATTAATGTGCTTTGATACAGCACTTTGGGAACATTCAACCTCTTTTGCAACTAACTACCTTTTGAGGCTTTCCCTCCTTATGGAGAGTGTCAATGATGGTTTTCTGCACAACTGTCATGTCAGCAGTCTTTCCAATGATTGTGATTCCTACTGAACCAGACTGAGAGACCATTTAAAGGCTCAGGAACCCTTTACAGGTGTTATGGCTTAATTAGCTGATTAAAGTGGGACACTTTGAGCCTAGAATATTGCACCATTTCACAATATTATAATTTTCTGAGATTGTGGATTTGGGGTTTTCATGAGCTGTAAGCATAATCATCACAATTATGAGAAATCATGGCTTGAACTATCTTGCTTTGCATGTAATGAGTCTATCTCATATATCTTCGTTTCACCTTTTAAGTTGCATTCCGGAAATAAATGAACTTTTGCACGATATTCTAATTTTTTGAGTTTTACCTGTATATTAACTATACCAGTTGGATAACAATACCTGCATGGATTTGAATGCAGAAATGAACAGCTTTCCTAAAGCAATCTAGTCTGAATTGTACAATCCTTTGAAATGCTAATACAATGTGAGATAGGGCATAAATACTCAGTGGTGTGGGCTTCTACATATAAAGCAGCCAATCCTATCTACATTCTATAAATATTCTTCTATAAAAATATAAGATAGTTTTTATTCCAGTAAAACACCTGTGCATATTTGTTAACAGATTAGAGATTTCATAAAGATTGGTGAATGTAATGACCAAGCAACGCGAGTTTCCCAATGCCAGAATAAAGACAGAAGCAATACCGTGTTTCCCCGAAAATAAGACCTACCCCGAAAGTAAGACCTAGCACTATTTTCTAAACCTGCCCTAATATAAGACCTACCCCGAAAATAAGATCTAGTGTAAATCTCCAGTTCCAGGAAGACTTTTCAGGGAGCAACCATGCACCTGCGAAACACCCCCTCACACTCACACCCACTATTTGGCACCATAAATATATAAGACCTACCCCGAAAATAAGACCTAGTGTGTTTTTGGGAGCCAAAAAAAATATAAGACAGTGTCTTATTTTCGGGGAAACACGGTATTATGCTCTGTTCTAGCATATGATTATGTTTTCCTCAGAATAATATATAAGCATTGCGGTGTGACTCTTGATCAAGTGATTTGTCTGGGTCTCAGCATTTTACCTCTGTAAAACAGGTTTTAAAGCAAGATCTGAAAAAAGTAGGCTTTTTTGTACTTGGATTCCTTGAGTATCTTTCACCTCTCCCAAATTTGAAAACTCATGAGTTTAGAACCTGCTTGTTTGTGTCATACCATATGATGCCTCAAAGTAATATGGAACTCAAACAATATTTGACTAATACTTGACTTTCAAGGATCTTTGCTATGCATTCACCAATCTCTCAGGAGCACTTTGAAAGTAATATACACTAGTCTTCTGGTATTCAATTCTGTTCAATATGCTGAAAACAAGGGCAAAACCCATTTGATCACTGTTCTACCTCAAATGCCATACTACTTCTAGTGACAAATATCTTCTCTATACTCTCATTCCACATAAAATGGAAATAAATTACATGAAACTCTCCCTATTCAAAGATCATTTTGTATTTTTGAGGGAATGCATGTTTTTCAGTAACAAGGTTTGTGTTCTGAGTTTTTCAATCCATGGTTGAGTTTCTAGGTTTCTTTATTTTAAAATTTAATGAAATCTAGATGTTTCTATTCATTGCATTTTGTTGCATATATTAAATAGGTAAACATAATTTAGTTTGAGACTGATTTATTGTGTGTGTTATGTGGACATTTTTTTCTGAAGAATCTGGGTTTATTTGAGCAAAAAATATTGGGTTTTTTAGAAAACCCATAGGTAATCCAGAAAGAGTACTGCTGAAGGCCAGATCCTGGTAGGTTGATGAGATCATATCATTGATTGGTCAGAAATTCCACACAGCCATATGTTTTCAAAGAGAAAACTAGTGTTACTCTACTGTCAAATATATAGCAGCCAAGCCAGAAGCAAATCTAGCCTCTTGAGAATAGATGCCATCATAGGATTGAAAAGGTTTACATCAGTTTTCAAATTGGAAAGAGTTGTTATATGGAAATAATCCAGATATCACAAAGGGCAGTAGAAGCTTTTGAATCCTTCCAAACTTTTCATCAGAAAGATGTTACAAAAACAGGAGGTAGAAAACAAACTAGAAAGATCTTGCATTTTTAAAATATCTTGAATTAACTTTAACATTTACAACCTCTTTTGTATCATTTTATATTACACAACTCTGGATTTTGGATTTTTTTCCCCTTAAGGTACCTTTTAAAATCATACATGTTATTTAAAAGTTCTAGGGCATGTGATGGGAGAACCAAAAATTGGGTCTTCAAACAAGACCACATATTTGATATTAGGAAAGCTAAATATTAAATCATAAACTAAATCAGTTATTCAAATGAGTTACTTCTATAAATGAATGTTAAATAGTTCAATTAAGGGAATGAAGATACCAATTGAGAGAAATCCTGTTTCATAGCTTTTAAAGATGACACACTCTGTTTTATGGAGTATGGCTTTGAAAGAGCAAAATGTAAATGCAGAAATAATTGTACATTAAGCTATTCAAATTACCCTGGGCAAATTAGTATGCATTTTAAAAGAAAGTGTAATATATGTATTGGAACAGCAGAGTCATACAGTAGCTTTAATATTTGTGTTATGATATGAAGACTCTTGTTAAACATGAATTGAGCCACAACACTGGACTAAGGTTAGAGGCCTAAATTAGAATTAAGGATCCAATTTCTCATTTGCTCACAAAACTTACAAACAATACTATACATGTCTACCAAAAGTATATCTAAATTCAAGGAATTACTTCCAAGTCAATGGATGTGAAACTGCAGCCTGCATAATTTTAAAGTAGTTATTTACCTCCTGACTGTAGTATATTATCATAAACCACGTTTTAAAAACTAATTTAGGGCCTCACATTAACTCTTTTGCATCTCCCGCTAAGCCATAATGTTGTAACTATTTGATTTTTTAACAATTGTTTTAACCTTCTGCAACTCACTTGGAGCACTGTAGATAAAATGAATTGGAGAGGGAAAACCACATAGATCTTTACAAGCAGAATGGGATTTTAAAAAGTAACAGCTGAAGTTACTGGAACGATGACTCTTGGCTTTCTTTTCTTTTTTGTGATAAGTACCTTCTAGAACACGGGTGTCAAACTCAATCGCGTCACATGACATCTCATGACCATTTTTTTGCCTTTGCGGAGGTGGGGTGGGCATGGTCACATGACACATCCACCCACGAGCTTCCAGTTTGACACTCCTGTCCTAGAAGAAGCTTTTCATGGTTCTCCAGTGTTCTGAAATCAGGTGGGCTGAAGACCAAAAGCATGCATTTGGTGATGACTTCTATTTTAGAGAGTTTTCTTCTTAATGCTAGGTTGGCACTTGCCTTTTGCCATTATGGAAACTGGTGAAAACAGAGCTTTTCCAGGAAGCCCTAATAGGTAGTTCCTGTTTTTTTATTGCTCAAGATCATCTGATTCATTGTATGTTTATAAATTATGTTGTTCTGTGTTCAAATTCTTATGATTTTAGTCACAAGGAGCCCATTGTAACTGCCATGAAATTTCAGTCTTGCAAGATTTTGTTAGTGCGTAGTCTTGCAATAAATCTGATCTGTTTCCTATCTGTTTTTCCTTCCCCACATACTTAATTGGTTGTTTCCTAGGCAGCATCTCTTACCTGTATCCCAAGGTCATCCCACATACTGCTACATATAAGTCTTAGTATAAAAAAACCAAAATAAAAATAAGGCTAAGCTTCCTATATATTTACTCTTGGTAGAGTGCAAATTCCATAGCCTTTCAATTCCCAGAATGGACTGCAATCTGTTTGCATGCCAAAGTCTCAGGTTCATCACCAGAGTCTTGAGTGAAGTCAGCCAAACAGCTGATGATATTTGAGGAGTTGATTTCTAAAAACTTAATAAGTTGTGCTTAAGAGATAACACTGTACTGAATCTGATAACTGATGGCAGAATAGTTTAACCTGGTATAATGTAGTTTATTTAACTGCAGCGGACACATGGCTGACCTCAATCTTTAACAATACCTCTCTTCTGTCTTGATTCCCTTTCATTTTTCTTTATAATAATATAGCAGAGCTTGGCTCCTTTCAGTTTGCCCCCCAAGGCCAACTCTGGGTATTTGCATTCCTTTCATCTTTGTGGGATGCTGGGATGGTTTTTGGTCTTTGATTTAGAATGGGGAAAGAATCTTCCTGTCAAATTTTGTAAGCCATATACAAATAATATCTTCTGTTATCATTTGGATGTTAATGTGTTTGAAATAAACTTTAAAATAATTAACATAATCTTTGGAATACAATCTATTGCCTCACAATGCAATATACAAATCAACTAATTCTGAGAGTTGAAAATAAGATGAGGCATGACTTCGGTACAAATAGTCCCTAATTTATATTCCCAGTAAGACACATGATTGCAATTTGATTTGGACGCTTAGCAAGTTGCATGTGTTTATGATGGTTACAGTGTCCCAGGGTCATGTGATTATGATTTGCGAACTTCTTTGATGACTTTCTACAAGCCAAGTCAATGGGGGAAGGTGGATTCACTTAAAGGCCACATGATTCACATATTGATTGCAGTGATATGCTTAACAATCATGGCAAAAAAAAATCTTAAAATTGGGTGTAGTCATGTGGTGATTCACTTAACAACCACATCACTTAGCAATGGAAGCTCTGGCCCTAATTGTGGTTATAAATTGAGGACTGCCTATAAATAATACTGCATACTGTAGATAATTATGGGGGTAGTAAGAGGACTTTTTTGTTGTTTGAACAAATACTCTGAAAGCTGACATCTGTGAATTTACCAAATTTTTATAGGAGGACGCAAAAAGTTTAGTTAAAAATAAGAGGAACAGTGATGCAGGAGAGGATTATGAAATTCTCATTAAAATGCCACACTTTTCCAAGCTTCAGAATAAAAACAATATATGTCTCTTTTTAAAAGCAAAAATTCAAGAGGGTGAATTTTGACTGCTTTCCCCTTGAACTCAGATATCTTTGGCATTTTTCCCCATTTGCTGAAATTAGATGTTGGCGATCTGAAGTACAAAACATGCTTTAAAAAATCGAACAACCTGGTTCTCAATCATGTATTAAGAGTACTAGTAAATACAGCAAATTGCAATGAATGGCTGGCAGAAATTTCCAACAAAAGTGAATTAAAGAAAATGTATCCGAAGCTTTAAAAGTTTCAGTGACAATCTTATTTATATTACTTCCAGTTTCCTCCGACCCCACCAGAGGTGGTATTCAGCAGGTTCTGAACAGTTCTGGAGAAACGGTAGCGGAAATTTTGAGTAGTTCGGAGAACCAGCAAATACCACCACACTGACTGGAGATTTTACAGTATCCTTCCCTTGCCACACCCACCAAACCATGCCCACAGAACCTGTAGTAAAAAATTGGAATGCCACCACTGCACCCCACTCCCATGAAAGAGTATTTATTTATTTATTTATTTATTTATTTATTTATTTATTTATTTATTTATATTGGGATTTCTATGCCACCCTATCTCCCAAAGGACTCGGGGCGGCTCACAGCAATAATAAAAACATACAATACAAATATTAAAAACCCAATTAAACAACATCCCAATATAATAATTAACATTAACAAACCAGCACTAAAAACCCACCCCCTCCATCAGTTCAGGTCAGCAAGCTGAAAAAGCCATGTTTTCAGGCCACGACGGAAGGATTGAAGATCAGCAGCCACCCGAAGCTCCAGGGGCAACTGATTCCACAGGGTGGGCGCTCCCACAGAAAAGGCCCTAGCCCTAGGGGTCACCAGCCGACACTGGCCAACGGCACCCCAAGGAGGCCCTGTCTGTGTGGCTCTCACCCGAGGGCAACCAATGCAGCTCGGGAGGGTGTAACATGAGAGTATCGGGATACTCCCATCACAACCCCGCAGCCTTTGCACCAGTTGAAGCCTCCGGGGCAGCCCCATGTAGAGAGCATTGCATGAGTAACCATAGAAGGCATATGCCCCAGGCCTACAGGGGCATCATAACTGGGTTTCTTGGCCGGTACAGCCACTCGCTGAGCTGAAGCTATCCAGATCCGCACCGCTTCCAGGGGACATCACGCGAGGGCATCACTCATCATCAGCATACTGATGGTACCTCACTCCAAAACCATGAATGATCTCGCCCAGTGGTTTCATATAGGTGTTGAACAAGAGGGGAGAAAGAACCGACCCCTGGGGCACCCCACAAAGGAGGGGCTCAGGGTCAATCTCTGCCCCACCAACACCACCTGCGTATGACCCGAGAGGTAGGAGAACCACTGTAAAACAGTGCCTCCCACCCCCAGCCCCTCGAGGCGTTGCAGTAGGATACCATGCTCAATGGTATCAAAAGCCGCTGAGAGATCTAAGACGACCAGGATAGAGGAATAACCCCTATCCTGAGCCCTCCAGAGATCATCCACCAGTGCAACCAATGCCGTCTAAGTGCTGTAGCCGGGCCTGAAACCCGATTGATACGGATCCAGATAATTAGTTTCCTCCAGGAACACAGCGAGCTGTTGGGCCACCACGCTTTCAACAACCTTCAACAAAGCGAAGGTTGGAGACAGGAAGAAAGTTGTTTAAAATAGCTGGGTCCAGGGCAGGCTTCTAAGGAGGGGACCACCGCCTCCTTCAAGGTGGAGTGAAAGGATCCCTCACTCAAAGAAGCATTAACCACTGCCTGGAGCCAGCCTCGTGTAACCTCCTGGGTGGCGTAAACCAGCCAGGAGGGACACAGGTCCAATAAACACATGGCAGCACTCAGCTTCCCCATGATCATGTCCACCTCATCTGGAGTCACAGTATCAAACTCTTCCCAGATGGAATCCATAAGACCCGTCGCCTCCCTCCCGTCAGACTCTAACCAGTCAGAATTCAGACCGGCCCAGATCTGAGCGATCTTGTCCGATAGATGCTGACTAAACTCCTCGGCCCACCATCGCAAAGGGTCCTCCCTCATCCCCTGATTAAGAAGGGAACGGGTGACCCTGAACAGGGATAATAGCATGAAAACATTTAAACTGGCCAGAGAGATAATAAAGTAACAAAAGTTCTCTAGAACATATTCAGGGCTCAGATATTTTCCTTCCAGAAAAAAATCTTTGTCATTTTAAGAATAGCATGTTTTATATTTATGCTTCTATTAAATAAAATAAGAGAAGACTGTACTTCTAACCTTAATTTTTGAATGCATAGTTAGATCTGTCACTTAAAAATACGTATTTTGATTTAACAGAATAGAAAATACAGTTGAATATTCATTTACAATAGACATGATCTAATACTTAGCATAAGTTTAACATTAATTCATTTACTTTTGCAAGCAGATTTGGTAAAATAACGATAAATGGCATGCTAATTCATTTTATGGCTCTATGTTGCCTTCAACTGGACAAGTTTTAAGTTATAAAGTTTGCGAAATAGTTACTTTCAGACACTTACATCTTTTGGTTTTGGTAAAATACTGGGTTTAGAATACTGACAGCCCTGCTCTAGAGATATTAATCAGTATTTGTCAGAAACATACATACATACATATATATAATGTATGTATATATAGTATATTTATATATATTTAGTATATATATAAAGTATATATGTAGGTCTTGGTGTATTCGGGTCTTGTCCCGTGTAAGATTGAGAATACCTTGGCAACGTTTCAACGAAATCTCATCCGTCATCTTCAGGCTGGTGTCTTCAGCTTCGTTCTCCTGGGAGAAGTGTGTGATCGTGGCTGTTTTTCCCTTTTAAACTCTAGAGTTGGCTGTGTTGTTACTTCTTGATTGGTTTGTTGAGTTGATGTATGCAGATTGGCGAGTGGGATCTCGTTGAAACGTCGCCAACGTATTCTCAATCTTACACGGGACAAGACCCGAATACACCAAGACCTACATACCTTTACCCGTGAAAATCTGTGATATATATATATATATATATATATATATATATATATATATATATATATGAGCATGGTTACCAAATCACAGGGCTTAGATTGAAGTTTCATGCTGCTTTTTCTACATTTTTATTTGTGCCTGGAATTAATCCACTGCCTTAATATTAGAGGACACCAAGCAGTGTACAGATACAAAATAAAAAATAATCCCTAACTCTGTGGAGAAAGGATCTAATACTAGGAAATATGGAAGGAAAAAGGAAAGGACAACCACCAGCAGTAAGATGGATGGACTCAGTCACAATGGCAATGAGTACAGAAGTGGAGGATCTAAGGATCAGATTAGGAATGAAACCTTGTGGAGAAAATTTATGAGGTCCAGAACAGTTGATATTGACTTGACAGCACATAATTAAAAACAAAAACAACTTTTAAGAATACACAAAAATACATAGACCGAAGTGGTCCTACCTCTGATCCTAAAGACTGTCAAAAAAGCATTTTTACTTAAAATCATGTGTTCACAATCTTTAGGATAAATGTCAATGTAAGAGTCCCAAAGATTAGAACAGTTTTTTCCTCAAAACCCCTTCATTTTTCTCCCTAATGTATGGCTGCACCATCTCAATCTTCCAATACTTGGATTATGATTTCCAAAGCCTCTCCAAATATGCAGCCAGGTTGTACTGTTTAATTGTCAGAAAGGAAATAATTGTATCAAATGTATTAAAGAATCCAGTCCAATTTAGTTTGTGTCCTGGATTGACTCGCTTTTTTTTTGAGACTATGATCCAGCACACAATTAACATTCCAAGTACAACCCTCTGTCCAAATAACATTATTGATTCCTTTATAGAATGTCTATAAAAAGAATATTGGTGAGTCATTCCAAAGGCCAAAATGGACTGTCATTACATTTTTCACTGTGGGAAGTTGAAAGCTTGTGAGAAATCTTAAGTAGGACTAAACCAATGATGTTCCTGTATTATCCACCTCCAGTACTTGGACTTCCAAGGTAGATAGGAACAGCCTAGTGGCATTGTTTGCTGCAACCTGTTCTCAGAACTGAGGTCTGATAATTGAAAGATGCTTTAGCTGGACATGATAGAAATGAATCTGACAAAGCTGAAGTGTCGTGAAACTTTGGATTTTATTTTTCACCTTTTATTGTAATTGAAGTGGAAAAATGATGTGTTTCCTTCTGAAATGGATGTTGAGGAACTATAGAGAACAAAACGATTTGCAAGGTAAGCTGTAACTCCATGATAGAAAGTAGGTTAGTAATACTTTTAACACAAAGCCTCACAGTTATTGTTTTTAATTATAATGTTAATAGTATATATATATTGGAGTCCTTTTCATAGCCTTCAGAAATGGGACAGAATGTTTCGTGACTGTTTTCAAAAAATGAAAGGAATTCTAAAAACTTAAGTTTCTGCAGGAGCGCCTGACATTTACACTGTTGTCCACTTTTTCCTCATGACACCATTGCTAACCACTAATTGCTGCAACTTGGCTTATAAACTACCGGTAACAAGATGATTAAAATATTATGGTTGGTTGCAAAGACAGGTGGAGATTTAGATTGGATTTGGCATTTTTATCTAGTTAATGAGTCTTTTCCAAGGACCTGGAATAGGCAGATGTTGTTTAATAATATTAAAGGCATCATGGGGATTAAGCGAGTGGTGCAGTGGCATAGAGGTTGAGCTCTCGCCTCACAATCAGGAGGCTGTGAGTTTGATCCTTCATAGAAGCAGATATTTCTCTGGGCACAATGAGAGTATATTTACACTAAGATTTTAGTGAAAAACATAATGGAAAAACAAAGGAAAATATGAATGGACAGTCTAAACATCCAGATCACAAAAAAAGTGAAATACCTGGGAATACAATTGACAGCAAGATGTGGAACACTTAAGGAAGACAATTATTATAAATTAAGACAGATTGCAACAGATTTGGAAAAATAGAAAAATTTACAGCTATCTTTAACAGGGAGAATATCTACAATTAAAATGAATATACTACCAAGGATATTATACTTGTTTCAGACGATTCCAATAAAATTAGGGGAAGAATACTTTGAGGATTTAAATAAAATGATGTTGAAATATATATTTATCTTATTTATTTATTTTATTTATTGGGTCTTGTATGCCGCCCTATCTCCCTAGGGACTCAGGGCAGCTCACATCATAAAACATACAATACAAAAGTTAAGAGAAATTAAAAGTTATTAAACGCAGTTCGACCAAACAAATTATCTAAAACTCCAAGACATGACATTTAAAAACTAACCACCACCACCCCAGTCCAGGCCGGCTTATTCGAATAACCAAGACTTTAGGCTGCGGCAGAAGGAGTGGAAGTCAGGGGCCAGTCGTAGCTCCAGGGGAAGCTGGTTCCATAAGGTGGGCACTCCCACAGAGAAGGCCCTATCCCTAGGGACTGCCAGCTGACATTGTCTGGCCGATGGTACCCCAAGGAGGCCCTGTCTGTGGGCGCGCACCGGGCGATGGGCATTCTATGCTGGCAAGAGACGTTCCTGCAAGTACCCCGGCCCTAAGCCATATAGGGCTTTATAGGTAAGTACCAGCACCTTGAATCTCATGTGGAGGGCAACTGGCAACCAATGCAACTTGCGCAGGAGGGGTGAAACATGGGAGTATCAGGATACCCCCATCAAAACCCATGCAGCCACATTCTGCACCAGTTGAAGCCTCCGCATAGGGCAGCCCCATATAGAGAGCATTGCAGTAGTCAACCCGGTGTGTAACGAGCACATGAGTGACCATGCATAATGCATCACGGTCCAGGTAGGGGTGCAATTGGCGCACTAGACGAATCTGGGCAAATGCCCCCCGATCACAGCTCCCACCTGCTCCTCAAACTGAGCCATGTATCCAGGAGGACACCCAAATTGCAAACCCTATCCACGGGGGCAACACCTCTCCCCCCATGCCTAAGGGTGGAACATCCTGGATCATCCAAGATGCCAGTATGCACAGCCACTCGGTCTTGGCTGGGTTGAGCTGGAGCCTGTTTCTCCCCATCCAGATCCGCACCACTTCCAGGCAACGAGACATCATGGTGAGGGCATCACTGAGTCAGTTTGGGGTGGATATGAAAAGCTGGGTATCAGCAGCATACTGATGATACCTCACCCCAAAACTGCGGATGATCTCACCCAGCGGCTTCATGTAGATGTTGAACAGGAGGGGAGAGAAGACCGACCCCTGAGGCACCCCGCAAGTGAGGGGCTGCAGAGCCGACCTCTGCCGCCCTGCCAACACCGATTGCAAATGCCCCGAGAGGTAGGAGGAGAACCACCAAAGAATGGTGCCTGCCACCCCCAAGCCCCCAAGGCGTCGCAACAAGATACCATGATCAATGGTATCAAAAGCCACTGAGAGATCTAATAGGACTAAGACAGAGGAATATCCCCTGTCCCGAGTCCTCCAGAGATCATCTATCAGTGGGACCAATGCCGTCTCTGTGCTGTACCCGGGCCTGAAACCTGATTGGTATGGATCTAGGTAGGCAGCTTCCTCCAGGAACTTCAGGAGCTGACATGCCACCACGCTTTCAACAACCTTCGCCACAAAGCGAAGGTTGGAGACAGTTGTTCAAAATGGCTGGGTCCAAGGCAGGCTTCTTAAGGAGGGGCCTCACCACCGCCTCCTTCAAGGCGGCTGGGAAGGACCCCTCACCCAATGAAGCATTGACCATTGCCTGGAGCCAGCCTCATGTAACATCCTGGGCGGCATAAACCAGCCAGGAGGGACACGGGTCCAGTAAACACATGGTGGAACTCAGCCTCCACATGGCCCTGTCCACTTCATCTGGAGTCACAAGGTCAAACTCATCCTAGGTCGTAACAACACCCAATGCTACTCCGTCATCAGACTCTAGCCAATCGGAGTCCAAGCCAGCCCGGATCTGAGCGATCTTGTCCAGCAGATGATGACTAAATTCCTCGGCCTGTCCCTGCAAAGGGTCCTCCTTCCCCCCTGATTCAGGAGGGAGTGAGTGACCCTGAACAGAGTGGCTGGGTGATTCTCTGCGGACGCAATGAGAACGGAGAAGTAAGAAGACCTTACCGCTCTCATCACTGCCAGGTAAGTCCTTGTAAAGGATCTTAACTGCGATCGGTCAGATTCAGAACGACTGGACCTTCAACTGCTCTCTAGGCCCCTCCTCCAGTGCTTCATCTCACGGAGCTCCTCAGAAAACCAAGGAGCTAACCAGGATCTGTGACGGGTCAGGGGCCACAAAGGGACAACTCGGTCAAGAGCCCCCGAGGCAGCCTGTTGCCAGGCATCCACCCTGGCACCATATGGCAGGAAAGAAGACAAGAATCAAACTAAAACTATTACACAACACTAGAATGAGAGGAGGTTTTGGACTACCCAATTGGGAATTATTGTTGGCAGGGGGGCAGAGGTTGAGTCCAAGGCCCCTAGTTTGTGGGGTGCCCCAGGGCTTGGTCCTTTCTCCTGTCCTGTTCAACATCTACATGAAGCCGCTGGGAGAGATCATCCGTGGGTTCGGGGTGAGGTATTATCAATATGCAGATGATATCCAGTTGTTCATCTCCACTCCAGACCAAATCAGTGATGCCCTCTCCATGATGTCCCATTGTCTGGATGCAGTGCGGATCTGGATGGGGAGGAACAGGCTCCAACTCAACCCGGCCAAGACTGAGTGGCTGTGTGTACCGGCATCTCGGATAATCCAGGATGTTCCATCATTGGCCATGGGGGGAGAGGTGTTGCCCCCGTGGATAGGGTTTGCAATTTGGGGGTCCTCCTGGATTCACAGCTCAATTTGGATGAGCAGGTGGGAGCTGTGATCGGGGGGCATTTGCCCAGATTCGTCTGATGTGCCAGTTGCGCCCCTATCTGGACCAAGATGCCCTATGGACGGTTACCCACGCACTTGTAATTTCCGAATCAACTACTGTAATGCTCTCTACATGGGACTGCCCTTGAGGACCTCCTGGAGGGTCAGCTGTTGCAGAATGCAGCTGCGTGGGTTGTGATGGGAGTATCCCAATACTCCCATGTTACACCCCTCCTGCGTGACCTGCATTGGCTGCCGGTTGCCCTCTGGTTGAGATTCAAGGTGTTAGTGATAACATACAAAGTCCTTCATGGCTTGGGTCCGGGGTACTTGCGGGAGTGTCTCCTGCCAGCATCGACTTCCAATCACCCTGTGCACTCCCACAGGCAGGGTCTCCTTCAGGTGCCGTTGGCCAGACAATGTCGGCTGGCTGTGCTCAGGGGTAGGGTCTTCTCTGTGGGAGCACCCACCCTGTGGAATCGACTCCCCTTGGAGCTCCGGTTGGTCCTGACCTCCGTTCCTTTCGCCGTGACCTAAAGACCTGGTTGTTTCAACAATCCGGCCTGGACTGAAGGGTAAGGGGTGGGGTTTTAATGATATTTTAAATTTAATTGGGTTTTTAGTTTTATTGGGCTTAGCTATTTGGTTTTAATATTAGGTTGTGATGAGAGGTTCCCGATACTCCCATATTACACCCCTCCTGCGTGAGCTGCATTGGCTACCGGTTGCCCTCCGAGTGAGATTCAAGGTGCTGGCATTGACCTATAAAGCCCTTTATGGCATTGGACCAGGATACATGCAGGAGACCCTGCTGCCGATAACAGCTTCCCAATGTTCCATGCGCTCCCATCGAGAGGGCCTGCTCCAGATGCCGTCGACACAACAATGTCGACTGGTGACCCCCAGGAGTAGGGCCTTCTCGGTGGGAGCACCCACCCTATGGAATCAGCTTCCCCTGGAACTCCGGATGGCTCCTGACCTCCGCTCCTTCTACCGTGACCTAAAAACTTGGCTATTCCAACTAGCCTACCCGGACTGATGGGGACTGATGGGGACTGAGGGAGGATGTTAAATATATTTTTAAAATATTCTAATTGACAAATGAGACCTTGGTTTTTAATGTCCTTTAACATTTATGTAATTGTATTGGGACTGTTTTAATTGTAAGCCACCCTGAGTCCCTCAGGAGATAGGGTGGCATATAAGCCTAATAAATAAATAAATAAATAATAAATAAATATATTTTAATCAATTGTATTTCTATTTTTTACTGTAAGCCGCCCTGAGTCCCTAGGGAGAGAGGGTGGCATATAAGTCCAATAAATAATAATAATAATATTATTATATTACCAGGCAGTAATATCACTGTGGATGAAAGAATGGATTGTTTGAGAAATACTAGACTGTTAACATTGGAAGACCATGATCTGCAATTGGGATGGCATGCATTTTTATGGTATGAGGAAAGTAGAGTGCATGAATACTTTCGGAGACATTATATTTGAGATGCTTTACTATCAACATGGGAGAAAATAAGGGAACAACATTATTTGAAAATACCAGTCTGGTTATCAACAATAGAGGCATTTGCGTATCCAAATGTATTTCAAATGGAAAATATTGTTAGATATACTGAAATTTTAAATGAAAAGGGTGAACTCAAAACAAAGGAAGAACTAGATGAACAAAGAATAAAGATGAATTGGTATTCATATGTGCGAATACATTCTAGATATGAAAAAGATAGTAAGATAGATGGGCTTTACAAAGAATTGACTGAATTAGATAAAATTTTAACAGGTACTGAAGAGAGGATGATTAAAAAAAATGTGGTTATTTATTAGGGTTGAAATTAGAAGAAGAACAAGTTAAGGAAACAATGATCGCTTGGGGGAAAATTTTTGGATATGAGATAGATTTGGATAAATGGCAGAAATTATGGACTAGAAACTATAAATTAACAATGTCAACAACTTATAAAGAGAATTTGTATAAGATATTTTACAGGTGGCATTTACCCCTGGCAAGAGTAGCAAAGATGTTCAAGGACAAATTGGTGAAATGTTGGAAATGTCATCAGATACCTGGATCATATTACCATATGTGGTGGACTTGTACAGAAGCTAAAAGATATTGGACTAAAATACATACATGGTTGGAAAAAATGATAAAACAGCATATAGACTTAAAACCAAAGATATTTTTATTGGGGATTTTATCTGAAAATTATAGTAAAGAAATAATGTATCTGATTATTAATGTTTTAACTGTAGCTAGAATTGTATCAAAATTGGAAAAATGAGAAAATTCTGACGGAAGAGGAGGTGATTAAGAAAATAATGGAATGTGCAGAAATGAGTAGACTAATATTAGCAATTAAAGAGCAAGAAGAAAAGGAGTATTATAAGATTTGGGATTTATTTTATCAATGGCTAGATAAAGAGTAACAAATTGAAGTACATTGTAATAGTAATGATATAATTTATTATTTTTGAATAAGTCATACTATTAATATAATTTAGTAAGAATTGAGACTTGTTTTTAAAGATAGCCTGGAAATGAAACTAAAATTTTAAAGATAGTATAATAACAAGATAAAATGATATGGAATGTTGATTAGAATATAATACGAATGTAAAGTTAAAAGGAAAGGATTATAGATACTGTGCACATGATATATATACCAAACCGACACACTGTACAACTGAAAGATGGTTTATTTGTTATTTTGTATGTTATAAAAATAAAACTTTTCAAAAGAAGAGTATATTTGCTGAATAAAACTCCGTATTGGCGACAGGAAGGGTACCTGGCCAGTAAACACTCAGCTCCATTCAGTTGCACAGATTCTACCCCACAAGGGATTATGGGGCATTAAAAGAAGATGATGATCATGGGGATTAAGCAGTTCGAGATAAAGCAGCTTTTTGAAATTGACCGATGGTGATTTTGTCAATGCTGATAGTGTTCAAATGATGCTTTGGTTAATTTTAGATTGCTTGGTACTTCCTTTGCTTTCTTTTGCCACAGCCATTCAACTTCCATTTGCAGATCTTTACATCTTGTGATTTTTCTTCTAACTCTTTCTCTTCTTTTCTTCTATCTCCAGGTACTGCAACATTTATTACCTTGGCATTGTTATGGTTGTTGCACAGTCAGCCAGATATTAAGACTGGATTTGACATTTTTATCCACCTTTTGAGTCCTTTCCAAGAACCTGAGATAGGCAGATATAGATATTTGATATAGATATCTTGCCTTAAGGGTGTCTTCAGTGGTGGGATTCAAATATTTTTGCCACCGGTTCTGTGGGCGTGACTTGGTGGACGTGCTTTGCACATGTGCACATACTTCGCATGCACATATGTGCCAAACATGCACTTTGCGCAGGTACAGAGACGTTTGCGCAGGTGCAGAAATGTTCTAACTCGCCTCCTGCAAGCCTGCATGATCCTGGTCGCTTCAGCAGCTGCCGCGCAGCACTATTCTGTGCTGTGCAAAGCAGCTGCACTTCAAATTCAGCAGATAAAAGTGAATATGGGAGCCCAGGCGGGCAGGTGGCCCCAACAGCAGAGCAGTGGAGAGAGCCGATTCGGTCTCCACTGCTCATCACTGCTACCAGCTCGCCAGAACCAGGCCGAACCGGTCGAATACCACCACTGCGTGGCTTGAATTATTTCCTTAAACTTCTGTGTGTTTACTGAACTTCAGTATAGCTTACATAACACACACAATATGAGCATGCTTACATTTAAAAATGTTAAGTGACAGGATTTGGTCATCCAAACTTTCCCCTGTGCAAGGCATTCCCATCTTTGCTATGCTGTAAAAAAGATAATTTTCAAAACCAATAGGAACCTGATGTTATTTCTATTTTCTTTCAGTATAGTTCCATGGTATAAGGGCCTCATTGTGAACATAGACATTCATATTGCCCTGGCATTTTACCATTTTACCATCTGCCTAACTTGTCTGAAAATGTTCCTCTGATTCCTCTGGTCTTTGTCCATTTTGTCCACACCTCTGATCAGATGGAGCAGCACCCATTTTGATTTTTCCAGAACTTGTCATGTAAATTTCAACTCCAAGCTCTTTGGCAATAGTTGGGATGAAAAGTAAAAGCTAGGCATGGTTCCAGTACATATACTTCTGAAGCACTTTCTTCTTGCATTTATTCTCACTGCATTATCATTTCAAGACATTTTTCAGCCTTCTTAGTAGTTATCTTCATTTCCAACAACAAATTAAGGCACACTATAAATAAAAGAATGTGAAAAAATATACAAGGCCTTCCCGCGTGTTTCAAGCCTGCTGTGAGACTTATCATATTGTAAAAACTCTATTTTTCAGAGTTAGAATTCTTTTTTTAGGGAGAGGCAGTTAAATTACTTATAACTTATTTGTGACTCATATACAACAAAGCTTGGGGAAAAAGTATGCTGCAACATTTTCCTGGTCAGTGTTACTCTAAATGTTTTAACCATGGCTTCTGGCTTTTTTTTTAACAATGCAGAGAAGATGATAGTATCTGTTAAGTTTGCATGAAGAGTCAGACGTGAAGAGCTTCAGTGAAGAGTTTATTAAGTGACTACAGCTCAAATGGACCCGACTTGGCTGGGCTACGGCTGCTTCTTATAGCCAGCAGCCGTAGTTGCCAGCCAATCAGAGTGCAGGGTTTTCCCGCACTATTTAAACCAATCCTATTTGACATTTTACAAGAACAATTCAAACTAAACCAATGACATTCAAACCATAACAGATCCAAGTGATTAGAGAGACTTAGGCTGGGGAAACCAACCTGAAAACATAGGATTCTGAGTGCAGTAAATCACAATGTGATTTATATAATTTTGGTTTAGTTGGTAGATCATGGTTTGTATTTATGGTTATCTGTGATATAGCCAGTTGCTATTTAGTCAATAAACTATGGTTTTGTTTGTTTTGTAAATCTCACTGACATTCCCTCAATAAAATGTATATGGAGATGGGTGCAGATTTGTATCACCTATTGGTGAATTTTCTGTTTTTGGAATTTAAATTATCCTTGTTTTGTATGAATTCTGTTTCTTGTGCCCAGCCTTTACTGATTCCATGAATTTGATGTTTGAATTTGAATTATGTTTACTTAGGACTTACTTAAGATAGTTTTCTCTATCAATGGATATTCATAAAGATAAGGCCATATTTAGTGTCTACTAACTATGCTAGTTATGTGGTATTTCTGAGTTATTATTCCTATGTCATTATTTTGTAGTTTCTTTAGGCAACTTTTGGCAAGTTGCTTAGTGCTGTGAAAAATAGGATGCTGGATTTGTGATCCAGTAGAAGTCTTTTAATAAAAACTGGTAAATCAGCTTTCATCAAGCATCCTTCAGAAATGTTTGATTATATATAGAAACCCCAAAATTTCCAGCCAACTGTCATACTGGCTGGGTTAATAGCAAATGTAGTGCAACAGGTACAATTGGTGGTTGATTGAAATAGAGTTTAGCTTGCCTTTCCCACATTTTTTGAAAGAGCACATAATAAATTTAAAGATTTAGGTTAGGGTTTAGCTAAGGCTGGGAACAGGTACCTCTTTTTTAAAAGTGCTGAAAATAATTCAATTAAATGTAATTATATTCATTCAAGATGCCTAGTCATAATTTGTTATCCAAATAATTATATTTTCTGGTTTTGCACAATAGATTGAATTACAAACTAGCTATATAGTCTAAGCTTACAAAACAGGCTGTGATGCTCGCAGTCATGGGATTTTTTTAAAAATTCATATTTATATGCTGCCCTTCTCCGGAGACTCAGGGCGGCTTACAATTTTTGGAGCACAACCCAATGTGTTCAGCAATAGCCTTCATTCCATTGTATATGCCTGCTTATTACTAGGGCTTTTTTTGCCCCCCCCCCAAACGGCATTTTTACAAAGTCAGCTTATCGCCCCCAACAATCTTGGGTCCTCAATTTACCTACCCCGAGAGGATGGAAGGCTGAGTCAACCTTGAGCCTGGTGGGATTCGAGCCTGCACTAATTGCAGACAGCTGGAACTAAGTGCTAGGCATTTAACAGCCTGCACCACCAAGGCTCTGAAAGGGTATAAAAATTCTAACCAATACATTATATGTATATATGTACGTATGTAATGTATGTATGTATGTATGTATGTATGTATGTATGTATGCATTTCCAATGTATATGGCTACCCATTTTAACATCATGACTCTGGCAGCAAACAATAGTTAAAAACATAACATCAATGTAACAATGCATATTGAGAGCTCTGAGAATTTCCTTTTGCAGATGGCTGCCCAATTGATGTAGTTATTCCAGCCAGTGGTCTCCACCCGGATATCAAAAAAGAGGAAAACAAGGGTCTGAGGGCCTACCCCTCTCAACACTGGTTTGATACAGAATAGTTTGAGTCTAAAAGTAAATCGATTAGGGAATTTAAGTTATAATAATACATGCATAAGCATCAACCAAGATAAAATGGACAAACAATAAGCAGCACAGACATCACATACTTTCTTCCATTCATTGCAATCCCCATGTCCAGCGACACATCAAGGGTTTCAAGGCCTTGGGGTTGAGGCTAATCTAATCTCCATGGGGATGATGTTCCAAACAACAGGCACCACAACATCCTGGGTCCAACCAGGCTCTTTAATTGATAGAACCTCTTGTAAGGCTGTCCTCTTGAATCTGTTGACCTGGATAGACACAATTGGGGAAAGGCACTCTCTCAAATTAGCTCTGTAATTTTACTGGCTAATTTGTGGCTCAGGAACTTGTACAAACACAACTTTCATATAATTACTCCCAAAACTACTGATATATTGTTTGAAATGCTCAATTATTTTATTTTGTACTGCTTTTCTAGCTACCATACAAAATATAATTTTGCAATTAGTGTTTGAAAAGTTTGTTTCTTTGTAAGGGTTAGGTTTAAATCATGCATCCATTAATCTGAGTACCATTATCTGTACTATTTAAAAAATAGTTGAGAACAATGAAAGCAATATTTTGAATTTTTTTTGCTTATACTCAGATTATATTTGGATTGTATCACTTCATGTTTATTACTTATGGAATATTCTTTCATCAAGCAAATACACATAAGAGAAAAGTGAGATGACTCTGGCTTCTCCAAATTTATTTGAATCTCAATCTTTTCATTTTGATGTGAAGTTATGGAGACAGTGAAAAGTCAAAATCATTAAATAAGTTAATTCACATCTATTTTACTAGATTTTTTTATTACCTTTATTGTCAGAGTACAACATGTGTACAATGAGATTGGCTGAGATTCCCTTCGTGCACCCTCCCCAACACAACTCAAAGTGAGGACAGAAGTCCCTAACCCAGTCCCAATCTTATTAGTCTATGTGATCTTGTTGCACAACATGCCGGCCCCGCAAGTCTATCATACTATGTTGACATGAAGTTATTTTCCGTTCAGAAGTCTGACAGCCCATGGGTAGAAACTGTTCTTCAGCCTGTTGGTGTGGCTGGCTATGCTTCTATATCTCCTACCCAATGGTAGAAGAGTGAAGAAGTGCTGACCGGGGTGTGAGTAGTCCCTGAGAATTTTCCTCACTCTTCTAAGGCAGCGAGCCCTAGCGATGTCATCTAGTATCAGGGAACAGTCCATGATGTTTTGTGCTGTGCTCACCACCTTCTAATGTCTTTCTATCTGCAGCTGTCAAGCCAGCATACCACACCTTAATGCAATATGTGAGGACACTTTCTATTGTAGACCGATAAAAGGAGGTCATCAGTCATTGTTCCACTTTATTCTTTTGCAAGACCGTAAGGAAATGGAGGCTCTGTTGGGCCTTTCTGGCCACCTTGGTTGTGTTGATTTTCCAGGTAAGATCTTCACCGAGATAGACCCCCAAGAATTTAAAGGAGGAAGCTCTCTCCACACAGGCCCCCTCGATGTACAGTGGGGCGGGTTCCTCTCTCTTCTTCCGAAAGTCTAACACCCTCTCCTTTGTCTTGCTGATGTTTAGGTGCAGGTTGTTTTCTAGGCACCATGATAATAATTTTTGAACCACCCCTTTGTACGCTGTTTTGTCTCCACCTGTGATGAAACCCAATACGGTAGTATCATCTGCAAACTTAATGATCACAGTGAATGGGTCAGATGATACGCAATTATGTGTGTACAGTGAGTACAGGTAGGGACTGAGCACACAGCCCTTTGGGGAGCCATTGCTGAGCTTCAGGGAGATGGATGTGACAGATCCAGCCCTCATTGTTTGTGGTCGATCCCTCAGAAAGTCTTTGATCCAGTTGCGGATGGAAGAGGGAAAATCCAAGTCAGTCAGTTTTTCGATAAGAATGCTCAGCAGGATAGTATAACAGGCCAAGCTGTAGTCAATGAAAAGTATCTTGACATAGTTTGCTGGTTTCTCCAGATGGCTCGCTACAGAATGTAAGGCAAGGTTTCAAAACAAGCCTTCAAATATATAAACTGCTGATCTGGGAAGTGTTTGAAGAAGTTACACTTGAAATGTTCCCCCCTGTAGGCAGACTGATGTTTGTCAAAGTCTGGTGGGAGGCATGTCCTAAGGTGTTTTGAAGCATTTCATCACTAATGACATTAACACAATAGGTCTGTAGTAATTTAAACAGTTAATTGCTGTTTTCTTGGAGACTGGGATAATAGTTTTAAAGCATGATGGAACACAGGGCTTTGCAGGGAGATGTTAAAGATCTTTGTCAGGATCCCTGCTAATTGATTGACACAAGTCTTTACCATTATCCCCAGCATTCCATCTGGACCTGCAGCTTTTACTGGGATTCACAGCCTTCAGTGCAGCTCTCACTTGATGTTCATATAGGGTGAGTGGCTGGGAATCAGAAGGCTGGCAGGCAGAGACTATGGGGTCTGGTCTTTTCACCTTGTAGTGGGCGAAGATGTTCAACTCCTCTACCAATGAGGCATCAGCATTGACTGTGTTCCTCATGTTGCCCTTATAGTTAGGTGCTGCAGTTCCTGCCACACTTGCTTCTATCTGCTTGGTGGTTCTCCACATTACTTAGATTATTTGGAGCCACTATTCTTTTATATAGGGATTGTAAAACAACAAGATCTATAGCATTGACATTTCAAGTGTTAACTTCTTCGAACACTTCCCAGATCAGCAGTTTATATATTAGAAGGCTTGTTTTGAAACCTTGCAAACTATTGAGTGGCTGTCTGTATGTGGTAAAGAAAGCACATTCAGTTTGGACTTCCAGAAATGTGGTAAAGCATTTCGTATAAAGCAGTGTATTTATCAGTACCATGCACAATCCAGCCTAATACCTAAGTGTTAGCTTGAAATGTTACACTGACATATTAGTCTCATCTGTAAGTACCTGGAGAAGTACCAGAGAAGTACCTGGAAAGAAAGCATTGTGACTTAAATTGCTTAAGTTCAAGAGATCGTTATGAAACTTTTTGTAACAATTCACTTTGAGCTGAGCTTAAGTAAAAGAAGTATTCCTCTGTAAATGTTATGTTGGTTTTTCAAGAATATTTCAATCAATTTTGGCTGGAAATAGACATTGTGATGATAAGACTCTAAGGTACCTTTAAATATTAAAGAAGCACCAGAACTAAAATCTATTAATCATTCTTAGAATTTCAGTGCTTAGTATTAAAGAGATTAGAAATAATACATTTCACAGAGGAATGTAAAATGCTGATGTTTGTTGGTTTGAATATGCTTGTAAAATTAAATGGGGAAAGAGAAGAGAAAAGTATATATAAATATAAATATTTTTGGTTTTCTTACAGTACTGGAATAAACATACACAATTTACTGCCACAATAACTTGAAAGACGTTGGCATGTGGGGTGGGGGCGCTTAAAACTGTCAAGATGGCAAGTATAATTAAGACAATTAGAGTCCCATTCCTTTCATGAACTGTCCATAAACCATTTAAACTGGGTGGGTGGGTGGGTGGGTGAGTAGGGCAAGGTTTCAATTGCCTATTAACACCTACCATTTTGATTCTGTTGATTCTCCCTGAAGATACCTTTGTGGGAGGACCATAAGTGATATCATCAGAAGAGTAAAAGGGGCATTGTTAAGTTTGCATGAAGAGTCAGACGCGAGGAGTTCCAACAAAGAGTTTATTAAGTGACTACAGCTCGAATGGACCCGTCCTGGCTTGGCTACGGCTGCCTCTTATAGCCTGCAGCCGTGGTTGCCAGCCAATGGGAGTGCAGGGTTTCTTCCCGCACTATTTAAACCAATACCATTTGACATTTTACAAGAACAGTTCAAATAAACCAATAACATTCAAACCTACATACATAACACCCCTCCCCACTAGGTTCAGTCCATACCAAATCCCAACCTATCTAATGTATTCCTTTAAATAGGTGGGACTCTTACGTGTACGTTGAGACCTTCGTGGTTCAGAAGTTTTAACGTTCTCACCCAGTGAGAGGAAATGTGTCTGCTGACATTTCCCTGTTGGGACTTCCTGTGAAAGGAGACCCTGTTAGGCTGTTAGAATCTGGTCTCTCCTCCCAACCCATCTCCATTCCAATGTCAGCACCCAAGTCAGGTAGTGATGTGCAATCTTCCACTTCTAAGGATGACTCTTGGCATTGTGACAGGGTTCGGGATGGTTCCTGTCGCAATGGCTCATTACACATGGGGTTGATTCTTGCTTGCTGATTTTCCTCCTGTTCCTCCCTTCCCCTAGAAGAAACATCAGGTGAGGGACCTAGAGAGAGACAGGGACGATGTTCCTGAGGGAACCTGGATCTAAGTTGGTCAATGTGCCTGCTCCAGAGGAGGCCATCCTCTGTTTGTACCCTGTAAGAACGAGGGCCAGTGATGTGAGTTATTTCAGCAGGAATCCACAAAGGTTCACCTATAAGGTTCCTAGCATATACAGAATCTCCCACACTAAAAGAACGAAGTTTGGAAGTGGAATCCAGTGGTGCGTTGGGTGCGTAAGTGGGATGAAGGTGGTCAAGGGGAGACCTAAGTTTCCTACCCATCAACAACTCTGCTGGGGACAAGTTATTTGATGGGCTAGGAGTGATGTGCTGAACACTAAGAAGCTTTTCAAGCTTTTCAATGATATCCCCAGGACCCAGCTGCTGAAGCTTCTCTTTGGTAAAGCGTACCATAAGTTCAGCCCGGCCATTAGCCGAAGGGTGCCCAGGGGCAGTGAGGGCATGTCTGATACCCTGTTGTGCTAGAAAGGTTTAAAAAATGTTAGATGTGAATTGAGGGCCATTGTCAGAAACAAGGACATCTGGTAACCCATGGGTTACAAACAATTTTCTGAGCTGCTTGATGACAGCCTCAGTTGTAGTGGATGTCATGGGAATTACCTCTAGCCATTTGGAATATGCATCTACTATAACTAGAAAAGTGTGCCCTCTCGTAGGGCCTGCAAAATCAATGTGGATTCTAGACCATGGGCCCCTAGGACATTCCCATTCCTGTGGGGGCGTGAGGTGGAGCAGGCCTGACTACCTGGCAATTGGGACAAGATGCTACCCAGTTTTCAGCCATTTTGTCAATACCTGGCCACCATACATAACTCCTGGCCAAACCTTTCATCCTTACAATCCCAGGATGACCCTCATGTAACATTTCCAAAACCTCCCTTTGCAGTTTTGCAGGAATAACCACCCTGTTACCCCACAAAATACATCCTCTTAATACAGATAATTCAGTTTGCCTGGACTTAAAGGTTGGGCAGATGAGGTAGATCTTGAAGAGGCCAACCTTTCTTAATCCAGCCTATAACAGGTGCCAACACAGCATCTTTGGCAGTCTCTCTGGCAATCTCAGCAGCATGAACTGGAAGCTTAGCAACAGTCTCTAGGAAAAAGGTGTGAGTTTCAAGTTCAAAGTCCTCCTTGTGGCAAGGTAGTGGGCAACGACTCAGTGCATCAGCATGTCCAATGTCCTTGCCAGGCCTGTGAATCAGTTTGTATGAATAGGCTGCAAGAAATTCAGTCCATCTCAGCATTCTTGGTGACAGGATATTAGGTGTAGGTTTGTCTCCTGCCACAATGCCTAATAAAGGTTTGTGATCTGTAACAATGGTGAATGACCTGCCATACAGATATTCATGAAATTTCTTAACAGCTGCAATGACTGCTAATGCCTCCTTGTCGAGTTGGCTATAATTCCTCTCTGCTTTGGACAAAGTGTGAGAGTAAAATGCAATAGGGGCTTCCCTTCCACTGGGAAACCTGTAACTCAAACCCCCCTCCACTCCAAAAGGGGATACATCACAAGTCAGAATAACAGGCAAATTCTCAGAGAACTGTATCAACACAGCATCAGACGTGATTAGTCTCTTAATACTGTTAAATGCTGAGTGTTCCTTCCTCCCCCAGATCCAAACAGCCTTCTTATCAAGCAGGCGATGTAAAGGCTCAGCAATGGATGCTTTGTGAGGTAGAAACATGTGATAAAAGTTAATAAGTCCAAGGAAGGCTTGCAAATCTGTCTTGCATCTAGGTTTAGGGGCTTCCTTGATTGCTTTAACCTTGGCATCAGTAGGGTGGATGCCATGCTTGTCAATCATGTACCCCAGGAACTCAACTCTGTCTGTTTTGAGTGTACATTTGTCTTCCTTGACTTTTAAACCCGCTTTTCTGAATCTGGTAAGGACTTCTCTGAGTCTCTCTTGAAGCTGAGTGTCATTTTCAGCAGAGATTAACACATCATCAAAATAAGGCACTACCCCTGGCAGTCCTTGCAACATTCTTTCCATCAGGCTTTGAAAATGCCAGGTGCCACGCTTACTCCAAATTGTAGTCTTTTACATTTGAAGGTACCTCTATGAGTCACAATTGTTTGTGCCTCTGCAGTGGCATCATCAACTGTTAATTGTTGATATGCCTGAACCAAGTCCAGTTTGGCAAATACTGTACCCCTGCCAAGGGAATGTAGCAGATGATGCACAACTGGTACTGGGTATGCGCTCTGCTGCAGCGCATGGTTAAGTGTCCCCTTATAGTCACCACAGATTCTCACTGACCCATCAGCCTTGACTGGTGTGACTATGGGTGTTTCCCATCTGGAGTGGTCAGTAGGCTCTAAAACCCCTTGAGCAATGAGTTTATCTAATTGTGCATCATTTTTCTTCCTTTAAAGCAAATGGGACCCTCCTGGGCTTTAAACGAATTGGGGGCACCTTGGGGTCTAGGCTGAAAGCAATAGGGGTCCCCATATACTTGCCCAGTCCTTCGCTGAAGACCTCTGGAAACTCAGACTTCAAGGACTCCTCCCATTCAGAGCTGCTCACGTGATTGATGCCAGTCACCTCGATGCCTAGTGGCTTGAACCACTCAAGTCCCAGCAAGCTTGGGCGATCCTTGTCCACGATGGTCAGAGGCAAGCGTTTGGTGTGGCCTTTAAACTGCACGTTGAAATCTCTTGCTCCAACTACTGGAATCTTGTTCCCTTGGTAATCTTTAAGAGTCAGTGCTTGCTTCTGGAAATGCTTCTTCTGAATGTTAGGAGAGTCTGTGGATAGTGTCCCATGACACCATAGATAAATAAGAGCCTGAGTCCACTTCCATTTGGCAAGGCCTTCCTTAAATAAACACCTTCACGTGTACTTTTCTGCTTTTTAAGGGTGAAGAATGACCAATAGTGATTGTTTGGTGAGTTTCATTCTTGCCATTTGCTTCTGAATTTCGCCCCATCTTTTCAAGGAAATTGTTGGGCTTAAAGTCTTTGTCAGGAAATTTTTTCCTACTAGGTGGAGTCCTAGATGATTTGCAGACTCTGGCTATGTGACCTCGTTTCTCACAACGTAGGCAGATGGAATCAAAGAACTTGCATTCAGTGCGGGGGTGGCCCCCCCCCCACAGCCTCTGCAATAGAATCCTTGCCTGTTTTTCCCAGAGTCTTTTCTCTTCTTCTCCATTCTGAGTTTAAAAATCCCCTCCTCTGCCTTACTGCCATCTGAATCAGAGTCTATTTGTTCGCAATGGGCTGTTGTGGATTTTTCCCCATCAGAATGGCTTGAGGCCTGGTTTGAGGCCTTGTTAATCTTTTTCATGGCCGCTGCTGAGGACTTGGTGGCTTCCGCTGAAACAGCTTCTTCAATGGCCTCTTTAAACGTGATCTTAGGTTTCATTAACAGTTTGCTTTGTAAGACCTTATCTTTGAGGCCTAAAACAAACCGATGACGCATGGCCTCTTCTAAGTTGGTAAAGTCACAAGCACCCCCAATGTCCCTTAAACTTGCCACGAAGTCATTAACATTCTCGCTATCCCCTTGATCCCGACGGTAAAATTCGTGTCTCTTAATGAGGCACGATACTTGTGGGGCGTAATGGGCTCTTAAAAGTTTCTCTAAATCGGGCCATTCCATTACCTTCAGCTCTGCAGCTCCCGCTAACGCCTTCGCCATTTTGAAGACTGCTGGAGCGCAGTGCGTGAGAAAAACCGCCCTCTTCTGTCTCTCGGGGATGTCGGCGAGGTCGTTTCCTTCCAGATACATCTGGAAGCGATCCACATATGATTCCCAGTCTTCCGCCGCCGGATCGAACGGGGCTGGGGGGGTGTTCAGCGCAGCCATCTCGCTCTGTTGCTTGTTCTTCGCGTCGTCTTCTCTTCAGGGAAATCCCATCCTCGTCGCCAGTGTTAAGTTTGCATGAAGAGTCAGACGCGAGGAGTTCCAACAAAGAGTTTATTAAGTGACTACAGCTCAAATGGACCCGTCCTGGCTTGGCTACGGCTGCCTCTTATAGCCTGCAGCCGTGGTTGCCAGCCAATGGGAGTGCAGGGTTTCTTCCCGCACTATTTAAACCAATACCATTTGACATTTTACAAGAACAGTTCAAATAAACCAATAACGTTCAAACCTACATACATAACAGGCATCATGATTTTTCTGTCCGTTTTCATTTAGAGGGGGGACTGATTCATTTGGAGACTGATTAAAGTTAGAAATAGCTAGTCACTCATGCCCTGGTCATCTCCCATTTGGACTATTACAATGCGCTCTACATGGGGCTACTCATGAAAAAAAAAATCCAGAAGCTTAAGCTGGTACAAAATATGGCTGCACAAATAATCTTGGGAGGCCAAAGAACAGTGCATGTAACACCTCTTCTGTCTGAGCGGCATTGGATGCCCATTTGCTTCTGAGTCCAATTTCAAGTATTGGTTATAATCTTTAAAGCCTTATATGACATGAGGCCAGGCTACCTACGGGACTGTCTTTCTGTCTGAAATGTCAGTTAAAGAATTCTGAATGGGTGGGATCCAGGAAGAGAGCTTTCTCTGGTGGTGCCCCCATTCTTTGGAACATTCTCCCCCAGAAGTGAGGTCAGCCCCTCCTTCCTGGTCTTTCAAAAATATCTAAAGACATGTCTCTGCTATCTCGTTTGAGGCTCATGGTGAAGCACAAAGCCGTTATCACCCTGAAGGTTTCCTCCTGCCTTTTAATTAATTTTAAATTAATTAATATTGAATGTTAACTATACTTATGTCTGTTATAAATTTTTAAATTTTACATATGCAGTTTTATGTTTTTAAATTTGTTATTTGTACATTACCCAGAGTTCCTCTGGGAGGGAGATGGGCAGTTTCTCAATGTGTTTGATGGAGTAGAGAGAGACATAGAGACAGAAAGAGAGAAAGAGAGATAGTGACAGAGAGAAAGACAGAGAAAAATCAGCCAAATGTTTAGGCTGGATTTGGTGTTTTTATCCAGTTATTGAATTCTTCCCAAGGATGTGAGATAGGTAGATGCTGTTGTTGAAGATGTCATAGATAATATTGCAGCAGTGGTGGGATTCAAATTTTTTTACTACCAGTTCTGTGGGTGTGGCTTGGTGGGCATGGCTTGGTGGGAGTGGCAGGGGAAGGATACTGTAAAATCTCCATTCCCACCCCACTCCTGGGGAAAGGTTGCTGCAAAAATCCCATTCCCTCCCCACCCCACTAACCTGCTTTCCAGCTCCATTCTCCTGTGCAGGGCAGATACTGAGTTTTGATGGTTCTGGAAGTATTGTCATAGGATGATGAACATGAGGAGGAAGAAGAGGAGGAAGGATAAAGATGATGAAAAGGTAGAGAAAGAGATTGGAGATCTTTTGAAAGACTTTTCTTATTTTTTTTCCATGTCTGTTTCCATCTTCAATGTCTTTACAGATGTCATTGCAATACTGCTTATTGTGTCTTCTGATCACTTTCTGAAACTTTTTATTAAGTTCCTTCTTAGATTTTTGTCTTTCATGACTTTGGCTTCTCTTTTCTTCGCAATTTCCACAGTTTGTTCTGACCAGTTTGCTTTTGTCCATCTTTGGCAATCTCCTTTCACATTCATCCTTAATTACTTCTTTATTTCATATTCATGGATATGAGTCCCTCAGGAGATAGGGCGGCATATAAATCGAATAAATAAATAAATAAATATCATATATATTAATGAATGGGAGTTCTTTATCTATAAGCCCTCTAGCTGTCTGAATATATGTGAACACATGACTCTCATATAAGAGATCCTGGCCTAAATTAGATCTGCTCTGCATGCTTAATATCTGTAAACATATATTATAACAAGTGGGCCCTTATTCATTTGCATCAAAAGCAAATGCATTAAGCAAATGACTACCGAGCAGATTAGCAGCAAAACTTGATCATTGTCCTGTGTTCTTGCATGGACTGATAATGCTAATGATACCTATTCTATTTTTAATCTGCAGATATTGTATGAAATTTTGTACTCCAAAGTGGGTACAGGCATACTCTTCACATATTTGGACAAACATTCTGAAGTGGCTATCACACCTGATTTAGCCAATTACCTTCCCATTTCCCGCTAATATATAGTATTCATTGGGAGGAGCTCTTGTGTTATATGGTTATTCTTTATAGCTACATGAGTATAGTAATACAATAACAGAAGCTAGGGCAGGCATGGAATACTTCCCATTCGAATATGCGAAATAAGTTTTATGTTCATGGTTGATTCAGGTGAGGTTGGTGGCCAAGAATATTGTTATAACCATAGCTGATTAACTTTTTGTGACCTTTCTTTAATATTTTGATTTAATTACTACCATACCTTGTTAGCCTATAAAATTAGTTACAGAATTGCATTCTGCTTGATTTAAAAGGAGGAAAGAGAAGGCATGAATGAAGATGGTTTGAATATCCAAAGTGAAGTATAAGGCCCAAATATTATTAGAAGCAGTTATATAATTTGTATATAATCAGTTTTTCTTTGTATAAAGCCTTCTCTCTTTTAATTCCACTTCCTGGGAGTTCTGTTTTTCCTATGTTGTTTTATTTTATTCTATGTTATTTTATTTATTATTTTATTTATATAGAACTGTTGCACTTTTCCAAGTTATGTTTTCCTTTGCTTGGACTTTAAACTTCTTTTCACCCCTCGTTGGTCACTTCGGTTGAAAGAAAAACACCTCCCTCCTTTTTTTTTTAACTTTTCAATTTGTTGCTACCTGCAGAGCTCCAAAATTCTATTCTTCTCTCATATCTATGTCAAAGTTGCTGTTTTATTGAGGAAAAGGCTCAAATGGGAGAGAAAAGAGGTGGCCAGTTGCCTCCAATTTTCACAAGAAGCCTGCTTTTCGATGGACTTCTACATTCTATTTTTCTATGTAATATCCAAAGCCACAAAGAGTCAAAGAGAACAAATTAAAGGCTGTTCATTTTTCATGGAAACATTAAATATGACAAGATGGAAGAGCCTAATACCAACTGAAAACAATAGATTAAAAACAGAGAAGATGACAGAGAACTCTGGAAATGAAAATATTTAATATAGTACCAGTTCTGTCTAGGATGATGCTTAATGTATGGGATGAAAATTTTCCTTATTGCTGACAAATGATTGCGTAGGTTTGGACAGAAGAGCTTTGAAAAGTCATTTTCCTTATGATGCAAATAAAGTTTATTAAAAACTTTCTTATAAGTCAAGATGCAACCACACTATTGGAGCTCTGTCCCTTTTTTATATGAATCTTCAACAGAAAGATATGGCTGAACAGCATTTTTTCAATAATTGTATACTAAGATATGAGCAAAGCTGCATTTTAAAACAATCAGTTATTTGCCAAGAATTGCTGATGCACTGCTGAGCTGCAGTTCAATTGCTGGAATTATATAAATTTTTCATTACCTACAGAAAAATAGCTAGCATAACCACATTAATACCTACAATTTTAAAATTTAAGTGCAGATCCAGGTAGTCCTTGAAATATGATTGGTCACTTAATGACCATTCAAAGTTTTGATAGACTTAAAAGCTACTTATTGTCAAAAACTGCCAATTTGAAAAAATGGATTTGCTTAAGAATTTAATGACCATGTGATTTGCTTTATGACCACAGTGACTCACTTTATGATAATTGAAAAACAGCCATAAAATTAAATTTGGTCATGTGATTTCCTTTACTTACAACCACAATGATTTATAATTGAAATTTCTGGCTCTGTTGTGAAGTTGAGGATTATCTGTACTTATATGATAAACGTAACAAGAATAGATATCGCCAAATGCTGTCAATAATTTTATCTTAACTTCCAGAAGCCCAGGACGGTAACAGTTTATGACATTTTATGACATTTAACATGACATTTAACAGAAAAAGAAGTGCCATTTCATGCACTACATAGTTTTATATATGTAAATGCAAGTTTCTCAGTTATGCAACAGACTTCACAAAATCTCTTGTTAAATTATTGTCAGCTGCAAAAGCTATTTCTTTACAAAAGTTCAAGACAGATATCTGATTCTTTCTGACCGAATTAGTAACCCTTTCTTTGGCCTGTGCTGCTTCCAATTGCAACTGAGACTAAGGATTCGGATTCAAATTTCTTAACAACCGGTTCTGTGGATGTGGCCTAATTTGTGGGTGTGGCTTGGTGGTCATGTGACTGGGTGGGCATGGCTTGCTGACTGGGCATGGCTTGGTGGTCATATGACTGGATGGGCATGACTTGTATGTAAATATTATAAATATGTAAATATTGATTTTTTTTAAATAAAAAAGAGCAACTTTTACTCAAAAGCAGGCAAAGCAGGCAGGCAGATTGCGTTGTTCACAGAATTACAGATTCACTTAGACATCTATCTGCAATTGACTACTGAGTCTGTCACATAAAATTTGCTAGCAAGCAAAATCACAAAATTTACTCACAACACACCATGACTGGGTGGGCATGGCTTGCTGACTGGGCATGGCTTGCTTACTGGACATGACTTGGTGGTCATATGACTGGATGGGCATGACTTGTATGTAAATATTAAAAATATTTATGTAAATATTGATTTTTTTATTAAAAAAAGCTACTTTACCCAAAAGCAGGCAAAGCAGCCAGGCAGATTGAGTTGCTCACAGAATCATAGATTCACTTAGAGATCTATCTATCTTTATTAATAAATTGTATTATAAATGTATTGGCTGCCCTTTTACCACTTACAATGTTAAAAAGATAAAATTATACAAAACCTAAAAACCAGGGCTATCAAACTCACAGCCCGCAGGCTGGATGCATCATGTGCTAGCCATGCACATGATGCATGCATGGTTTAGCGAAGGGCGAAAAAGTCCCGATAGTAACATGACACTTCTGTGATGATGTGAGTTTGACCCCCCCGCTATAAACAATACAAATAAAGGAGAACAAACCCATCAGGACTAGATTCAGCAGTCCATCTGATTTAAAAGACAAAGGCCACTCTTTTGAAGACAGCAAAGTCCACATTTTGGACAGAGAGGACTGCTAGTTTAAAAGAGGGGTCAAAGAAGCCATCTATGTCAAAACTGAACAGCTCTCTCTCAACAAAGGGGAGAGGATATGACATCATCTATCTCCAGTCCACAACAACAGTTCCACAAAGGCTCCACACCCATTTGCACCAGTCAGGTGACCCTGGCAACACAGATTGAATTGAATTGAATTCTTTATTGTCATTGTTCATATAGGCACAGTATACATACAATGAAATTTACATAACAGCCAGAGACCAGACCTAACACGCACGCACACATGACAATCCCCAAAACAGCCCCCTACTGCAAAATTTCCCACCCCCTAAAAACAAACAAGCATTCACACAACCAACCAAGTAATACTGTCCAACAGCTCACTGATGGTGGTCCTTAAGTTCATTGTTAAGTGCAATTATAGCTCTGGGTAAAAACTGTTCAGAAAACATGTGGTCCAAGTTTTAATTGTTCTGTATCTTCTGCCAGAAGGCAACAGTACACAAAGATTGTAAGCAGGATGGGAAGAGTCTCTGAGAATGTTGTGCAACTTCCTCAAACAGCGAGATGCGAAGATGTCATCCAGGGCTAGTAGCTGGAGCCCGATGATATACTGGGCAGTTTTAATGATTCTTTGTAGAGCCTTTTTGACCGCTACAGAGCTGCTCCCATACCATGGGATAAGATAAGATAAGCCTCCAGGTGGCCTTAAGGAATGCAAATGACCAGCTGTCTGCAAGGAGTATAAATCCTTCCATTCCCCACCATCCAGTCAGAGCTGAAGAAGCTTCTTGGATAAGAAGTGAAATGTCTTCAAAGAAAAACCAGAAAATCCAGTGGCCTCTTGAAAAAAAACACCTCTGGGGCAACCATGACCTGGATGACTGGGAATCTCCTTAAACAATACAAATAAAATACTATAAACTAATACGTACTCCTAACTAAAAGATGGGTAGGGAGAGAGTGGGATGACAAAGGGGATGACTGGATCTGTTTTTAATCTATCAACCACCCCAACATGAACCCACTCTTCACCCCCGCATTGGAGTTCCAAGCCAACTGGCAGAGCCCGGTCTTTAAGCTCTTGCAACTATCAAAGGAATTGGAGCTGACCTTACTGGGAAAGGGGGACGGGAGGCAAGATGTACTAAAGACCAGGAGCAGCAGCAGAGAAAAGGTCTGTTATATACAAGCTCAGTCAGTTCCTACTCAGTTGCTTATGCACTGTAAGAAATGCACTATAGAACAATCACTTCTGTCTCTAAAAAAGCCAGCCAGTAGCTGGCAAAATGTTATATATTGCAGCCTATTAGACCAATAGTTCCTCACAATTTGATTGGTGTTGGATGTGAAAGACTGCAACGATATATTATTAGATATATTATTATCAGTGGATGCAAGTTATTGTTTTCCATATACACTTTTTAGGCACATTTCTGTATGTAGTTATTTAGTATCTTCTAATGAGACTAAACAATTGGTGGGATTCATTTTTTTTTACTACCGGTTCTGTGGGTGTGGCTTGGTGAGCGTGGCAGGGGAAGGATACTGTAAAATCTCCAGTTAGAGGTGGTATTTGCTGGTTCTCCGAAATATTCAAAATTTCCACTACCGGTTCTCCAGAACTGGTCAGAACCTGTTGAATACCACCTCTGGACTAAACCTTTAAAGCAAGTAAGAACCATTTAAGTCTACTGATACTTTTTAATCCTATTAATTTAATTCTTTATTTTGTTAATTAAGAAATCAAATCACTGTTGATCTTAGGATATGCTATATCCTATAAATGTATGTCAGCATGTTTTTTTACCATAACATAAATTAAAATCGTTTTAGCAGATATTAGATATCTTGTACCATCTGTCAATAGGGAGACACCATGCACAGATGAAATAGCCGTGAACTTTTTTTCCTGTAGGACTGACAGCTCTAAAGTGCTAACAGCTCTAAATACAAAAAACAAGACAGTATAACCTAAAAATTGAAAAAGATTTATGTGTTTACATATTCCAAAGTAAAGATCCTAGACCATGCAAATTATGAAAATGCTTGACTAATTTCTCATGTAAACAAACTTTTCAGAAAAGGCAGAAGAACATGACAGCAGATACATAAGATGGATAAGGAACAAGAAGATACCCCGAGGAGACATACATTTATGGTACTGCATTGATTACTGCAAGGCCTTTGATTGTGTAGTCCAGCTATGAAACATATTAAGACTAATGGGCATAGCATCCTCAGAGGAAAGTGTTAAGTTTGCATGAAGAGTCAGACGTGGAGTGCTTCAGTGAAGAGTTTATTAGTGACTACAGCTCATAACAGACCCGATTTGGCTGGGCTGCGGCTGCTACTTATAGCCAGCAGCTGCAGTTGCCAGCCAATCAGAGTGCAGGATTTTCCCGCACTTTTTAAACCAATCATTTCTGACATTTTACAAGAACTAAACCAATGACATTCAAACCTGCATACATAACAGAAAGTATGATTGGTGCTAGTCCTGCCTGTATCCACAGAAATAATTAAAATAACTCATCTCCCTAGCATTTAAATCTCTAAAGCAAATCCTTTACTTATAAATCAAACTGTCAGAGGAAATTATCAGGATCAGAGTATGTTTCTATATAA
This sequence comes from Naja naja, assembly GCA_009733165.1. Taxonomy (NCBI): domain Eukaryota; kingdom Metazoa; phylum Chordata; class Lepidosauria; order Squamata; family Elapidae; genus Naja; species Naja naja. The sequence continues at coordinate 260,639,494 of CM019149.1, read as the reverse complement.
TGTAGGCTACTTTTGTTTAGGTTTTTGAAATGTGTATTGAGATGACACTTTATTGTTAAGAATACCATAAAACTGTAAGTGAAATTTGGATGATCTTATGCTAATTATGCACATCACTGGAAGCTAAAATCATAAGACTACATCTGATTTACTTTTTTTTAATTCACATTTATATGCCGCCTTTCTCCAGAGACTCAGGGCAGCTTACAATCTTTGGAGCACACCTCAATGTGCTCAGCAATAGCCTTTATTCATTGTATATGCCTGCTTATTACTAGGGCTTTTGCCCCCTCCCCCAGCGGCATTTTTATACAGTCATCTTATTGCCCCCAACAATCTTGGGTCCTCAATTTACCTACCTTGGGAGGATGGAAGGCTGAGTCAACCTTGAGCCTGGTAAGATTCGAGCCTGCACTAATTGCAGGCAGCTGGAGCTAAGTGCTAGGTGTTTAACAGCCTGTACCACCGAGGCTGGCCATGTTATCCATGCAAATGTATTCATAACTATGTTTATCCTTATATTTATTATCTTGTAAGCGATTGACAAAATAAATAAATTAAATAAATAAATTAAATAAATTCACTGAAGAAGGCAATGATCAGAGATGGTATTCAGCAGGTTCTGACCAGATCTGGAGAACCAGTAGCGGAAATTTTGAGAAGTTCAGAGAACCGGCAAATGCCACCTCTGATTGGAGATTTTACAGTATCCTTCCTCTGCTATGCCCACCAAGCCACACCCACAGAACCAGTAGTAAAAAAATTTGAATCCTACCACTGGCAATGATGCTAGGAAATTTTAGTGGACAAAGAAGATGGGGCAAGCAAAGAACATGTTGACTTGATAATATCAAATCTGACCCAAAGTTGAACATACAACAGTTGAAAGAAGCTGTGCTTGACAAAGTAGCATGGAGAATACTTGCCTATAAAGACACCAAGAGTCAGACATCACTAAATGGATAAAAACAAAATATGCTAATCATTAGAATAGTTATATGATGTAAAGTGTTGGTAGTGTATTAAATAAAGAATGGTAATATTAATACCTGCTAATGAGTTTGTATACATTAAAACCCTTTAATCACAATTGTATCAAATGATGATTGTATAATTGTATAATGTAATTATTTATTTGCTTTTTAAATGATAACTACAATGCTGTCATATAAATTCTTTACTCTTTTTATCTTTTATTTGCCCTGTTTTGTGTGTAAAGATCAATATACGGAAATACTACAAGCAGAGTTTTACCTAGAATAAAAGATCTAGAAGGATTTTTCTGGATATTGTATTAATCAATAATCAGAGAATCAGAGGAATAGTACCAAGGGGAAAGGAAATATAGCTTATACTTTAATTGAGTAATGCAGTGTTTTGTCCAGATATGTGTAGGTATTATTTAGTAATATGGATACTTGAAACAATTATATTTTAGATAGATTATGATTGTATAACATCAGGATTTAAATCAACACAAGTAAGCTCAGAACTTAAATTATTCTTGTGTAACTGAACATGTTTGATGTAACCTGTTTTGATGGTCCTGAAATTATATTATTGCCAGAAAAGTCTGTTTTGTTGCTCAGTGAATAACAATTCACTTGTTTAAGAATCAGTTATGATTGTATTGGTATAATTTGCTTTGTGAAATTATTTTGTGGAATTTTATTATTTGGTCAGGCCCTGATAAGAGATTGTCCCAATAGAAATTACAATCCATTTACTTGTAGAAAATGTATAAATAGACTAAAAGTAATAATAGGTTTAACTCTATGATTTTAGGCATAAATATCTTACTGTGAGCATCAAAGATGCAAGAGGTTGAATGTTTAAAATTTAGACTGCATTTCAAGCAGGATTATTATTACTTTACCAGGCATTGCTCTTCAGTTTATTTATTCATATATTCTTTCACTTGCATGTTAGGGAAGAATGATTTTTCAATAAAACTCTAAGTAAATTTGATAAATCTCATTTTTTTTGTTGCTGTTCAAGACCACATTCAATTAAACTGTTCAGCAGTATTTTATCAGTTCCACAAAAGCATACACAGGAGAAAAAAAATATCTGCATGTGCTCTTGGGTTCTATGCCTTGAATGTTTCTCTGAATGTAAATTGAGTTGGAATGGCAAAAATATCCGAGGAATTGAGTCTCTTGATCCTGTTCACAACATTTTTCATTTGTGGCTTCTTTTCCTCTGCTTCAGTTTTAAAAAAGAAAAGACAACCATTGCATCATGCTTCAATACTGATTCTTTCTAAATATGCTGGTTTTTCTAAAAATTAAGATCAAAAGAATCCAGAACCGCTGAATCAGACTGTCTCTCCTTACCTGGATAAGCCCAGAGCCTTTGAGAACTCCCAAAATAAGCATGAATGTAATGCCTATGTGACATTACATATTCTGAGTTCAAATTCTAACTCAATTTGAAGTCACACCTCTTGCAAAAGTAGAGATAACACACCGTTGCCATAACTAGCATAATCAATAACAACTTCCACTTCCATACATTTACCAAGTCCTTTTCAGAGCCCTTCAAGTCTGTTTAAATAATATATAGTGCCATCAAACATCATTATGAAACTATCTGTTCTGTGAAGAAATACTACTAATTCTATCTCCCACCATTCAGCTTCCTTAAATGTTTTTAGTATCACCCAGTTTCTCTACATCCTTTATTTGTTAATCTCTTTATTACAGGAAAGTTCATCTTTTCCCAAGCCAAAGTTCACACTCGGTCTTTGGGAGAGATACTACAAGACATTCTTTAGAAGCGAGTGAGGCATGAACAAAACATAGAATGATTATTCTGAGTTACTCCAGAATATAGGACAAGCAGCACATTACTTGGGAGCCAATTGAAGTTGGTCACCAGCAAACTCTCCTGACAGTAACAACAGTTCAACAGTGAAACATACTGCCTTAGCATGTGGTAGTAAAGCAGAGGTCTCCAAACTTGGCAACTTTAGGATTTGTGGACTGGCTGGAGAATTCTGGGAGTTGTAACAGACTTGATTCCTTGATTAGTTCTTTGAGTGTCTTTAAGATAGGAAAATGAAACCCTGTACTTTTCCAAGAGTATAAATGATTGTGTGACAGCTATGCTCCTTCATTTTGGAATTAGATGCAGGCATGAGGGACAGAAGGTCAGCCATAGTGAACTACTGTAATGTTGGGACTCTGACAACTAAACTTGCCTTTTAAATTGCTTGCTAGAAACCATTTTTTTGGAAGACAACCATAATTGTTGTTATTGTACCACTTCCAGCACTTCATGACCCAATAGACACCATTTTGGCTAGAAGCTGTCAGTAACAGCTTCCTTGAGTTCTTGTAAGTTTATGCTTGTGTCAGCAGCGATAGCATCTTGCTAATTGTCTTCTGTCAGCTTCTTTTTCAATTGCCTATCAATTTTTCAAGCATGAGGGTCTTTTCAATGACTGTTGTTGTCACAGTATCCAAAATATCTAAAATTTAGCCTCATCATTAGTGCTTCCAAAGAGCAATCTAGCATTGCTTCATCTAGTATATAATGTTTTATTTTTCTTGTGGTTCAGGGTATTGTCATTTAGCTGAACTAAAAGGCACTCATCTTCTTTTGTTCCCCATTTCTGGTAGCCTAGATTTTATAGCCATTCTTTACAACTATGAAAACTCTGGTTCTAATTTTTTGTTGTTAATATAATCTTGCCAAATGTCAGTATCTTGTCTAAATCTGATATAGGCTTTCTTCCAGGTAGCAGATTTTTTTTTTACTTTCATGCTATAGTCATTATCATTGTGGAGATTTGAGCATAGAAAGATAATGTCTGTTACTACTTCAGCTACTTATCTTCTCTTTTGTACTGAGTTGGCACTGCCTATTGAAATAAACTTAGTTTTTCAATACTGAGCGGGAAGCATTTTCTTTTTTCACCTTCAACAAGAGATTTCCTGCTCCCAGCTATCAAAGTGGTATTATCATCATATATAAGGTTGTTGATATTTCTTTCAGCATTTTAATTTCTTTTTCTTCTAATTCATCAATTCTCATAATATATTCTGCATATAAATTAAATACATTATAGATATAAATAGTTATATAATCTTGTTCTATCTTTTCTTTACTTTTTTACAAACTGCTTGTTTCATTTTAACTGTATCATCTCATAAAATTTTAAATAGATCTGTGGTATTGATTAAATTTCTGCAGCTTTATTGTTAGCAGTGTTTTCTAGGAAACTTTTGACTTCACTTTCCAGAATGTCTGGATCTACCGTGTTTCCCCAAAAATAAGACCTACCCCGAAAGTAAGACCTAGCACTAATTTCTAAACCTGCCCTAATATAAGACCTACCCCAAAAATAAGACCTAGTGTAAATCTCCAGTTCCAGGAAGACTTTTCAGGGAGCAACCGTGCACCCGCAAAACACCCCCCCCTACACACTCACACCCATTATTTGGCACCATAAATATATAAGACCTACCCCGAAATAAAACCTAGTGTGTTTTTGGAAGCCAAAAAAAATATAAGACAGTGTCTTATTTTCGGGGAAACATGGTAGTTCAGTGATCAAACATGCATTTTTATAATTACTTTTAGGATCTTTGATATAGGTTTTCCACAAAGGTTGTGTATGTTTATTTGTCATTTGGTTTTCTTGGCAAAATGTTGGAGTGAGTTTGCTATTTCTTCTCTCATGGATTTATTTAGACTTGAATTATGTCCTGTCCTATTCATGGTTGAAACTTCCAGAAGCAAACATTTGTGACTATGTTCTTCATGGTGTAACTGGGACATATAAGCCCACTAGAATGCATCATTGTAACAATTCTTAAAGGGGTCCCCAAAAGTGGGTCTAAGAATTCAGCTCCAATTAATTTAAGTTTAACTTAATTAAAATCCATAATCCATTAAATATAATTATTTTCTATGTGCATGTTTTCCCTAATCTTTCATAAATTAGCAATTATAATTTAAAAATAATTACATTAGAATTAGACTAGACTAGCCAAGTTCCCTTTGAAATGCTAGACTTCTGCATGACAGGATGGTTTTTTATATTCAGTCATGAACATTTCTATCTATTCTGTGGAGTAATACATTCAAAACAGGATTTACCATCTCATCTGTGCTTAGTGAGTCCATATGCGGCCATAAAAGAAATCTGTAAGGATAAAGCTGTCTAGGTTTTAAAATAAAACTTTTTATGTGTTTGTTAAAATCTGTTTATTTTTAAAATTGTCCACTGATAGGTTTTGTCAAATGAACAAACAGTGCAAGTGCACATGAGTACAATTGCTTTGGCCCAAATTAAACTCCATTGTTCTTGTGCAGAGTAATACTTGGCAGACAAAAGAATTCAGTGCTTTTCATAAAGATATTTCAAAAAATGCAATATAAGATTTAGTTCAGGCTTACTTAGTAAATTACTCACAAATAAAAGTTAACTAAATAAAGAAAACCATAGGATTATGCAGTTCTGGATATGGCCTTGTTGCACATGTCCCTCCGTTCTATACACACACAGAGAAAGAGACAGAGAGGTGGGGTACATTATTTATAGACCTTTCTATAGGCATCTTTGGAAGACTCATTGCGGGAAATGAAATTTTAAATGTATATAACTAGACTGTTATATATGGGTAAATGAAATGGCTATAAATTAGAAGAAAATGATTAAGTTTGTCTGATGGTGATCAGATCCATTCTGTCGCTACCAATACCCAAGTATGTTGGGTTCCATTAAGATTAACTAATTAAAATGTAAAATTGATATAGAGAAAAACAGAGTGTGAATTTATCATTTCACATATTTTGTTGTGTCATAGATTTATGAAACTTGAAAAAAGTAAGAATTTCCAACTGCAGTAAAATACAGATAGATATAAAGGTTATGAGAGGTTGTGAATCATGAAACAGACCATTTTATGGCTGTGAAAACTGAACATGGAAGAAAAAGAAAAAAGAAAGAAAGAAGGAACCGGAAGTGGGGGTGAGAAAGTTTGAGTCCTGTATGAAAACTTTTAAAAATATATTTTTGCTTGTACTGAATGAATGGGAAGTGGATAAGAAAATACTGTAATATATGGAAGCAACTTGGTTAGAGTAAAAATGATAGATAGATAGATAGATAGATAGATAGATAGATAGATAGATAGATAGATAGACAGACAGACAGACAGACTTGTATGTGTGCTTAATATTTGTTTATTTGTTTATTTATTGCTGCCATTCAATATGACTGGAATCCAGTGTTAACAGAGAGCAACTGAAGAGTGTGGAAGTATGGTTCAGGAAGTATGAAAAAGAATGATAAATACAATGATAAAATAAAAAGACCACGAGTAACAATAGTACAAGTAAGAAGAAAATATATACTAAATACAGGGAGAAAAACAGCTGCAAGAATGTAATCTAAGCAACAAGGAAAATAAAATAAATGTGGAATCAGTAGAATAATACAGTAGAGTGAATAAGTTAAAACTACATATAATTTGAAATAAAACTGAAGTGAATTTAGTGTGGTAATAAGACTTGAATGGAAACAAATGCTATAAATGTTACAGTTCATAAAAATGATGCAGCAATGTGAGAATGTTGAAAAACGATGTTGTGGATGATATAACTGGGGAAACGTGACAATATGGACATAATTTGTTTAAGTAGTAGTTCTGAAACGTATTAATACATATGTGAAGATTATATCTCAGCTTGATAATTAAACTAATGTAATTGGTATCACCTATATTCAAAAGAAAAAGCAGAAAGAACGAATGCAAAAACCACAGGATATGTGTTCCTCTGAGTGGGCTGGTAGAATTCAGAAGAAAAATGCAAGGCTGATAATAACCAACATCTGGAAAGTGCAGACAAAATTTTGAGAAAGAAATGGGCTAATGATGCTACCGTAGATGAACTCAAATTAACTGAATAATCACATCCAAACAGCGCTCATTAATAGTTTCACTAAAGCTTGGAAGAAAGTATCAAGTAGAGTTTCATAAGACATTGTTCTTCTTATCAGTTTCAGTCAATCAGTTAAAAGAAGGAGTTGTACATGTATCAAGTTTGCAAGTGACAGAAAGTGGGGTGGGAAGTGGGGGTTAATATTTTAGATAAAAGATAGAAAATTCAAAAGTATAGTAGCTACTGAGATCCTATGGATGGTGCTACATGCTAGCAGCAAACTGCAGTGTCTAAAAACCTATATAGGGTCTCTTGGCTACTTGCATGATCTCATTCCCTCTCTTGGTGAAGGTGGAAAGTCCCAGACTTTCCAGACATATAGGTGATCTCATTTACTAACATCACCACTAGTATTAAGGATTGGTTGGAAGGTTATACCAATCTGGATGGGAGGTTTCACCCATGTGGTATCTATTCCCCAATCCAAATACTAACTCTTCCTTGCTTGTAAAAATGGTATAAAAGTAATAAACGCCATATATGTGGTCAGACATCTTGGCACAATGAAACCCATCACAAAAGGAAATAGACAGGCTTGTAAGTGGCCTGAAATGAATAGAATTGGAACTGAGCAGAGATAAATGTAACATTTTATATATGAGTATGAAAAAAGACAAGCTTTAAGTATCGAATGGAGAAGACCTAGCTTAGCAGTAAAATTTTAATTAGACAACATGTCTCCACTTGGGTCATTGTTTCAGAGATATTTCCTTACCTAAACAGAAAAAAGGCAAAAAAGCAGAGGGATCAGGAGTGAATTCTGACTTCTTGCTGGCTTCCTGATTGAGTTTCCTTATGGAAATCTGGAAGGGAGCATTAGAAAGCCCTCCCTTTTCACAGGCATGTAACTGGCTGTATTGGGTGAGCAAGGAAGTGAGTGATTGTGAGACTGGGTGGGAAACTGTCATGGAATATTGAAAATGAAGTTCACATGATCGGAGCAGAGGTACAGGACCCAGTAGCACTGAAACAGCCATAGTTTCCCCAAATTTCATTCCTTTGTCCTAGATTTTGGACACATTTTGAAATGTAGCCCATTTGAGGTATTTTGGTTCAAAAATTGTTGCCCTAGTATCAGCACTCTTTTACCCAGTTAAAGGTTCATAACAAGATTTCAGTAATATACAGAGAATATAACAAAATGTATAGAGTCAATTTTAAACTAAAATAGGAACGGTAACAGAAAAAAATTGTACTGTAATTGCAGACAATTACAGACAATTACTGTAATTGCAGACAATGATTTCATTAAGTTGTTCCAAATAAATATTCTGTGAATGTAAAAAATAATTAGCTAAAATAATTTTAAAAATCAATGAATAAATTATCAAATTTTAAGATCCCATATAGATCCTAACTCAGCTTCTATGTAATCAATAATTCTTCTTAATAAGAGAATGAGAATTGGCTTAGGATAACTTCCAATGCAAACAGTTTGTCTCTCTGCAATATGTTTTTCCAGATGGTCAAGTTTGTTTGGCTGAGTAGTTAGAAACTAATGGAATTTAGCTGTAAAATGACAATTGTTGTTCATTGATATATTTTAAAGACCCTGAGACATAATGAAGATACAGATATCATTATACATTAGTGATTGGGGTGTTTTGAACTTTATGATTTATGTCTTCTGACACATCGACTTATTTCAGTTATTGAATCAATGGCACTAAAAATGATTCTCTTAGTTAAGCTTCTTTAGTGACTTACCAGAGCCACCAAAAATTTCAAATATCATATAGGCAGCTCATTAATGCAGCAATATTAATACAGAACTTACATATTGCTTGGAGCATAAGTAATGAAGAACCGTGGTGGCACAGTTGTTAGTGTTAAGTTCGGAAGAAGACAGGACGCGAACTGCTTCAGCTCATTTTAATAATGTGACTACAGCTCAGAACTACGCCAGAATGGCTTGGTCTCAGCAGCTTATATAGCCAGCTGCCGCGGCTTGTAGCCAATGGCGGTATTCGGAATTCCTGCCATTTTAACAACCAATCAGATTGAACTCTGCATATTTTCAACAACCAATCAGATTAACTCTGCATACATTACAGTTAGAATGCAGTATTACAGGCTAACTCTTTCCCATAGCCTGGAGTTTAATCTTGATGGGCTCAAGGTTCAGCCATCCATCCTTCCAAGTTTATAAAATGAGGACCTAGATGGTTGGGGGCAATATACTGACATTGTAAACTTATCAGAGAGTGCTGTAAAGTACTATGGAGTGATATATAAGCCTAAGTGCTATTGCTATAAGAACCTGCTTTATAATAAGTTAGCCTATTGGTCCATCTAATTAATGATTGACAGAGTTAGGCAGTGTTATCAGCAGAGACAAAGAGTAATTTAGATATTTGAACTCAGCAATGTTTAAAAGAATTAAAACGGACCTATGTATATATACTAGCTAATGTCACTCTTGTTGCTGACATTACCTAGCCTTATACAAAAATTCTGAAGGAAAACTATTAAGGGAGTAAGAATTTCTGATGTAGGTTGATTTTAAAAAGTGAAGAAAATATTAGGAAAGAATTCCAGTAACTGCTGTTCATTAAATGTACAATAAGTTCTCTGTATATTGGATTCAGTGTTTAAGTTTTTTTAGTTCTTTCTCCTACCCACTCTTGGTAAAAGGTTAGAAGTTGCTCTTTCTATGGGGAAGGAAAGGTGCAGTTTCCATCTATTTTTATTTTACAAACAGTCAGACCTGGTATCATATTAGCCATCTGATTTCTGATTGATTATGTACCATCAAGCTGAGTTTGATTTTTAGTGACCACCTAGCTAGATTTTCTCCATGATGACCTGTCCCTGATCTGGTCTTACAGTGGTGTACTCATTGCTATTGTAATGTATTTTAATAATTGTATTTCTATTTTTATTGTAAGCCGCCCTGAGTCCCTAGAGAGAGAGGGTGGCATATAAATCCAATAAAAGTAAAGTAAAGTAACTGAGTTCATCCACTTTGCTGCTGGTCATTCTCTTCTTATCTTTCTTTCCACATTTTCCAGCATTAAAATCTTTTCAAGAGGGACAGGTCTTTGGTTAATGCTTCTGAAGGAGAATAATTGTACTTGGTCACTTTGTGACTCAAGTGAAAACACTACAGTGATTTGTACAAAGAACCATTTGATTGTTCTGTTGGTAAGGATTCTCTGGAGTTTTCCCTAACTCAAATGTGTCATTTCTCTTTTTATCCTTCTTCTTCGAAGTCTGTCTTCACTTTTATAGAATGTCACAAGGAATAGTTGCTTACATGATTCTGATCTTTGTTACAGTTATAAGAGTAGGTATAAACACTTCATGATCATCTATGTCCTTTCTAATGAAGTAGCAAATGGATCAGTAATCCACTGAAAGGCAGGGCGGTAGCATATTTTGAGATTGAGCACAGATACATTTATGATTCTGGGTCTGAAAAGTTGTCCCAGTACCCTTTTTTAACAATGACTGACATTACATCAGAATTGTAAAAATGTAGTGATGATCTCAGCCTTATCAAAGGGCACATCTGGTAAATGGGACAACTTACAAATATTCAAAGCACTTTCCCTTGAAATATTTATCCTAAAATTTTCAATAAAAGCATATTTTACTTTTATAGAAATTTGTGTTGCTTGGTCGATGTGCTAAATCCTTGTTGAACAAGGGCATTGTTATTGTAAATTGGTGGGCAACATGCTATTCTTCAGACACATTTATGCATTAGTCCTCTGCCAATGGCAACAGCAGTTTCTATCTCTGATCTTTTGCAGAAAATGCCTATCTCACTTAAAACAATAAGCAAACACAGTACTGAGATCTTGTGTCAAGCTATTTTGTCATTTTCACCTTGGTGAAAAATGACACTTCAGTTTTCATTTATACCTGGGGGATGCATGAGCGAAAAATCTATCGCCTTTTGAGACATTTTTCAAAGTGCTCTTTGAAACACTAAATACATTACCATTGTCAGATATAGATATTGTTAAAGAAAACATAACAAGTTCCTCCATAATTTCTTTTTAAAACCATATATATATTTGTATGCTCTGAACTTCTGGGAAATATTGGTGCTTAGATTGTATCAGATACTGAAGATAACAAAGCTTTCTTCAAAACTTTTTTTTACTAAAGCTGGTTGCTTCTTTCAAAAAAAAAACCTGAGCTTTATCAATAGTATCTCTTTTTCAATGTATTGTTAGAAATTACAGGGTACTCAGATTTTGCCAACAAAGAGCATACTGAGAGCCAACACCCCACCACCCAATTCCCTAAACTGGAAAGATTTAGGTGACAGTAATGGTCAAGTAATGACAACAACCCAATGGGAAAGGGAAGGAACAGGCTTTAGAAGCATTAGAAAAATAGCGAAAAATGACATAAAATGGAAAAAAATGAAAAAACATACTGTATTGTTATTGACATGAATTATTGAATATAATAACCCTAGTAGAGGATGAAATCACCCTGTTTTAAGAATCAACTATTGCTTTGAAGTAAGCCAAGCTTTTTAAGTCCTAGAGCAAAAATGTCTAGTCCATATTTAATATTGTATTGGTTGACAGAAGGTTACATAAATGTTTGTCCATTCTCTACAGTCTGCAAACAAACAACTGCAGAGAACTTTCAATCATTCAAACTTTTATATTGTGCATCTCTTGTGTGCTCTCTCTCTGTTTGTGGTAGAGCCCATTTAAGGAATTAATGGCTGGGGAACAGATTTCCTTTACATTTCATAAGACTTTATTTTCAAATTACAGAAGCTACAGTTGATGAAGACCCATTTTTAGATGGACAGAAGACTGAGTATAGGCACACAGTGTGTCAAACTATTAAAAGTCAATGAAGCAGAGTTAATAAATGCTTTCTAAGAAATTGCTCTTTAACATATGGAAGCAATAATCTGAAAGTAAGCCAGAACTTCAAGCATATAAACTAATCTGGCATCATATTATAATTTTCTTTCTCTTCATTCTTTGGTCTTGTATACTTTCTCTTAAAGAAATCTTATATAGCTTTGTGATTTTTCTTCTCAACATCTGAAAAATCATCTATTTAAAGCACCATGAGATCTGTTTGTGTTCCTATTCTGTGGCAGCTATAATCTTGCAATGATAAATTCAGCCATAGTGTTTCACCTGGACAGCTTGTTCTGTTCTCAGTGATAGGTTATGATTACTATTTCCATTCCGTCTCCTATTTAGACAGAAATCCTGATATTTCTATGTCACAATGGCCATCTTGACAAAGATAACTATTCTCTGCCAAGACAAACTGATAACACAACTGATTCATTACATGTTGTTTTTCAGTTGTTCCATGGATATTTTAGCAGTAACCCTGAGAAAAGCAATTTGAGGACTATAACCTATGACCCTGATGCACCAGATGGTAGCCTACTTTACCTTTATGAAATGAAATATCTGATTGTACATAAGAAGTTTTTACAACTAAAATAAAGGAAGGCAGGACAATTTTGCATCACCTGTGGTCACTTTTCTGTGTCGCAGACAATGACAAAAGCAGTGAGACATTCAGAGAATATATTAACCATGCCCCAGAATTATCCTGCAGTCAACAATTTGTCACTGAAGAGAAGCAAAATTGTTGCACTATTGAAAATGGAAACACATTGAAATAAATACAATCTATGTTGTACTTAGATTTCTCAGGTAAGGAAGTTTAAATTGGTCATAGTTTCCAATGAAGAAATGTAAGAAATACTGTATGGATAGTGTATACAAGCATGCCTTTCTTAACTTAATTTAGGAGAAAGGGAATAGAGGGGAAGTGGGAAATAAATAAATAAATAGCTAGCTAGCAAATAGGAGAAATGTAAAGTAACTGAAAACTTGAACAAATACATTTTACAATGGAACATAATGCTGATACCTGCTTATATTTATGCAAGATATTTATTGTAGGATATTGTATATAAGAATTTAATAATTTGCATATACAAATAAGCAGAAGAAAGTAGAAACTGATGCAAATTAGAAATTGAACTCTCCCATCCTACTCTATTTGCTTTTATTTTGCAGAGAGAGAGAGAGAGAGAGAGAGAGAGAGAGAGAGAGAGAGAGAGAGAGATTCCGTATAGATATGCTGTTCTGTAATTTCTATCATTTGCCACTTCACAACTGCAAGACTGGAAAATGTAAAGAGTAAAGATGTTTGGGAGAAAATAAATAAACATTAGCAGGCCCCTTTTGGCATGTTTTTTTTTAACTTAAATGTGTTGGCCCATTATGGAACATTTTCAGCCAGATTTATTCAGTTATCAAATGCTAACCCAGAATATGGTTGTGACAACTGATTATTCTGATAAAATACTCCAGACACTCAGGCAATTATATGAATTAGTAATGAACAATTCTATTTTTTTGAAGCTGTAGGAATATTTTTTGCCAGGCAAACATGAAGGAAGATTATTTGTCTGTCTGTCTGTCTATCTATCTAATCATCATCTAACCCTAACCCTATCTTTCTATGATCTGTCAATATAAAGCACAATGTGACACCAGAGCCACTATGTGATCTGTTGATACAGGGCTGAATATGGCCTTTGCTTTCATTCTTACTTTTATTTCTGCTAATGGCCTTTACAGAATCTCATGATCAAAGTGAGGTATCTGGAGTATTCAGCAAATATTGCTTCACAATATGGCCAGTTCTAGATACATTTGCAGCTCTCCCGTAAGTTCAAATGAACATGTACAGTCATGTGCACATTCTGCTGCTGCTATCTTCTTCTCCTATATATTGAATATCTGGGGAAAATTGTTTTCACCAAATCCAATCAACTAGTTTAGTATGTAAAACTGTCATTTATGCTTGAATATGATACTAGAGAACCCAAACCATGATCACAGAGCATAGTCTACTGGTGATATGAAACATAAACTAATGAAATAACAAGATTCACAAAACCAGGATTTGATAAAATTATACTGCTTTTAAAAAATTAGCTACAGATATATCCTATCATTACCTACATTAGAAGCTGTTTGTTTTATTTGTCTTGTTGGATGTCTATTGTAGGAAAGATATCAACAATGGAGTTATGGCTGAAATAAAAAAAAACTATCTTTAGGACATCCCTTCTGCCTTGAGGATGTGACAGAATCTAGACCAGAAGTTTCCAAATTCTTCAACATGAAGTTTCAAATTTTTCATCAACCCTCAAACATTTATTATACTAAAATAATGTAATAAATACTACTTTAACTAATAGTACTATGGTTAATAATATTAATGACTGTAGCAAAAGAAAGCAAAGATAGTAATAGGTGCCTTGAGAGAAATCCAAAAACATCTGGAGTATCACCTGAACACCATTGGCATTGAGAAAAATGCCACCAGTTAATTGCAAAAGGCAGCTTTGCTTGGAACAGCTTATATCAACAACCTGTTATCCCAGGTCCTTGGGAAAAACTTGATAGGTGGATAAAAATGTCAAATCCATACTAAACATCTGGCTGACTGTGAAGATAAATCATCATAATACAAAGATATTCAAATAGATGTAGAGAGACAGTGGCAAAAAAGGCAAAGCTAATATAAATAGTATTAGGTGCCTTGAGCAATCCCAAAAGAAATGGAGCACCACTTGAACATTATCGTCATTGACAAATTCATCATAAATCAATTGCAAAAAGCAGATTTACCTGGAAAAACTTACATCCTACAACATACCTTTAACACCATCAAACAACAACTATCTATCCCAGATCCTATGGAAAGAATTAATAAGTGGATAAAAATGCCAAATCCAAACCAAACTTCTGTAGGGGGTGTGCATAAGCGCACCAACCGTCCCTGTCCTATTGTTTCTTTTATTTTTCTTATATGTATTCATTTCATGTATTTATAACTATGTTTATCCTTATACTTATTATCTTGTAAGCGATTGACAAATCAAAATAAATAAATAAATAAACTAACTCTAATAATCATAATGACAACTGAAGGCTCCTCCTGTCGACCATCCAACCCTGGGTGACAACAGATCATTGCTACCTATCTCATGTTCAGATCATGGGACTAGGGTGGAATGCAACCAAAACACTAAAAAATTAATTAACCCCAATTGCATCATTTATTGACTACCTATGAACCTTAAGGCATTTATCAACCTCCTTTGAACCCCCCTCCCCAAATATTTATCAACCCTTTAAACAGTTTGATCAATCCTTGGGGGTTAATATTGACTGCTTTGGGGAACTCTAGCCTAGATCCTGCTTCTCTATTTGCAAAAGCCCATAATACCTAAAGAAATAATTCTTTTTCTGTTATGTATGTAGGTTTGAATGTCATTGGTTTAGTTTGAATTGTTCTTGTAAAATGTCAAATAAGATTGGTTTAAAAAGTACAGGAAAACCCTGCACTCTGATTGGCTGGCAACTATGGCTGCTGTCTATAAGAAGCAGCCGTAGCCCAGCCAAGTCGGGTCCATTCGAGCTGTAGTCACTGAATAAACTCTTCACTGAAGCTCTTCGTGTCTGACTCTTCATGCAAACTTAACATTTTCCAAAACCATGCCACCCAATCCTTTCCTTGCTGAAAAGCAATAAGAATTGCTAATCGTAATAAATGCAGAATGCAATTGAGTAAAGCAGCAGAGATAGGCCCTGTGCAATTCCCTAAGGAAAAGGTAAACAGTATAATTTAGCAGAATTACAGTCTACATAAATTTGACACAGAAGTGAGCCCATCAGCATTCCGTGATTTGTTAACAAGGGCATGCAAATTCCAGCTCTGGAAGCAAGGTGGTTTCCCCCCACCCCCTTAGGTAAACAAAACTTATTTTTCTTCTGTTGTCCTAAAATCTTGACACCAAATCAGAACTCTAGCATTTGCCACTCCATAATTCAAAATTCTTATAGAAGGTCTAATCTTTCTATTGTTCTCAAATTCTCCTTTCTGTAAGTTGGAACCCAATTATCTTTGCTGTAATAAAAGGTATGATCTTTCTCTCAGAGGTTAGTTCCATTTTTCACCTTCCATGACAATGACATTTAGTTTCCTCAAGGCTTAATATACTCAGGGATTCCAAGTTTTCTTCTGATAGGAAGAGGCAGGGGGTCTAACATAATAATTTTAGCTAGGTGGTAATTTAGAAAACTTGTAAGAAATTGTTTTTCCTCTTTCTTCAATGCTTCACACAAGGATGATTTTCCTTCACTAGATAATGTTAATTTTGTCATTCTTAAATTTAAGTAATACATGTGGCAAGGCATGATGCTGATAGGTTCAATATTAACTTTCCCCCCAGGATTTTCACATCATAACCACAGGAAAGGAAGGTGTAAATGAAATACACCACAATATATACAGTGCTGTTTTTATATAAACCATTATTCAATTAGTATATGTTTAATCATTGCTTGACTCCGGTTTTAAGAAACACATAATATTGGTTCTTCCCCTGAACATTGTTTCTACTACAGGTAGTCCTCAATTTACGACTGTAAATTGTAAATGGTAATGTAGCATACCCATCATAAAATGGATCGATCACATGACTGACCGAGATTTATGCCTTTTTTTGCAGTAGGAAAGTGAATTACCATATTTGTTAAGTGAACTAATGATTTGCTATGGGTCTGGTTTTGCCAAAAACTGGAAGTAAGTGTTGGTTTTCAGCAAAACTTAGTAAAACATGGTCACATGACCACAGAACGCTACGAATGGCTGAAAACTAGCCTTTTGTCTAGTGCCAAAGTTTGGTCAGGTGACTGTGGGGAGGGCCAACTGTCAGAACTTCAAACCCAGGTAATAAGTATCCCCGAGGTACGTCTGGTTATAAATGACTGTTCCTAAGTCAAGGCCTACCTGTGCAAAAAGTCACAATTACTATTAGCACTATTATTACTGAGCTTTACCATTTTCTGAAAACATTGATATAGACAGGCACTAAAGTTTGTCTCTTAGGGAGCTCCTTTATCTATTGCTTTCTTTTGAGATAACTACAGTATGTGGATTAATAGGGAGACCAAGAAATATTTTAACTCAGAAAAACATGGGGGAACTGCTTTTGACTCATCTGTTTTAATCTCCTTTTCCCTCTTTTTGTCACCCATTTGGAAAAGTAGTAAGTTGCAATGTATCCAGTGTAATTCCCTTACCTTTTCTGTGTGTGGGCAGGAGGTACACACACACACACACACACACACACACACACACAAGCATGCGGACACACATGCAGCCACCCAAAGAATAAACATGTCTGAGTAGCACTATCAGAATTATACATACACTTCACATTCCTATAAACTCTTGGAGAATAGAGATACAAATGTTACATTACACTACATGATTTTCATACATCCTTCTTAGGTGGACACAAATTTCCCTGTTTTTATACACTGGGGGGTACTTTCAAGTACATAAGACAACAGGCGGTACTGGATGACTGGTTTCATCCTTATTAGACTCTTTGTATGCAGGTAGACACACTTCATTCTGATAGCTTAAGGGAAGGGTATTTACCATTCAGATAGCGCTTCTGGGTATATCTTCCTGCATCTGCTGAATTCCAGCATCTGCTGATAGTTTGTACAGGTAAAGCTACATAGTTATGGACTGTGGTGGCACAGTGGTTAAAATGCAGTATTGCAGGCTATTTCTGCTGATTGCCAACAGTTCGATCCTGACTGCCTCAAGGTTTATTCAACTTTCCATTCTTCCAAGGTTGGTAAAATGAGGACCCAGATTGTTGGGGTCAATATGCTAACTCTTTAAACTGCTTAGAAAGGACTGTATAACACTGTGAAACAGTATATAAGTCTAACTGCTATTGCTATTTAAGCCATGGAGGGCCATGGCTTCAATTCCTGTAAATGGTTTGAACCCATGAAATAACTTGCCACCCATTCCTGAAGAGTTTGAGTAATGATCAAAGGGTCAAATGATTCCTTCTGGTGGTCAATGTAGTTACTTTTGATCTAGACTTTTCACTGGCCAGATAGCTGTACCATTTAACTAAAGTTGTTCCCCCACATGGCTGTGCCTTTCCCTTGCTTATTGAACTGAGAACAAATCTAAATACTTCCAAAATTGAATTTTCCTGATACACTGGAAAATTGTGGATTAACAATCCACTAGAAGAGAAAACTTTCCACAGTAAATGCCATCTATATTCAAGAGTAGATAGTAATAAGCTAGATGGACAAATAGTTAAATATTACATTAAAAATGTTAGAAGTATTTTTTTCAGCCTAGCAGATTTTATTAAAAGTCATAAGCTTTCATGATCTACATCTTATTGCATTAGTTCCAGTTGATGGTTGGGAAAGGTGCTACCAGCATCCTTATTTTTGGCTACTATAGACTAACTCCACTATTCTTTGCTGGCTTTCTTGTTGAAAAAAATAAATGGAAAACATTTTTCAAATTGTGTTAAAAAGTAAAAAAAAAAACACTGTTGCCCATGTTGTCAGAAATATCTAACAAAAGAAAGATAATAAGACTTATGCAAGGCATAAACTTTTTATTGGCGAAGATGTTCCTAAGCATGACAGCATTACTGGTGGGGGTGAATTGGAATGGAGAAAAAGCAAATCAGTGTCAAAGTTCCAGCTCAACAGAATAGAACTTTCTTATCCTTACATTTTTATTACTGTCTAGACCAAGTTCATTTACAAATCCTTTTGCTTACTTTTTTTGCTCAAGGTAAGAGACAATAATCTGGACTGTATCCTCAACTGTGTGGACGATGGAAAGTGTTCCATATACATTTGCATATAGTTTTGCTATAATGTATTTTTCTTTGGTGGTTAGAGTTTTGCCAAGTGTCAGGAAGTGGCCAGACACCAGACAAATGGCCGTCTCAAAGGTGCTTTTTCAAGAGGCAACTGGACTTTCTGGGGTTTTTTTTTTGAAGACATTTCGCTTCTCATCTAAGAAAGAAGCTGAAGAAGCTTCTTGGATAAGAAGCGAAACTTCTTTGTCTGAAGTGGTGTAGGGTTTCCTGCTTAGGCAGAGAGTTGGACTCCAAGGTCCCTTTCCAACTCTGTTATTCTATTATTCTTAACTAGAAAGTCCAGTTGCCTCTTGAAAAAGCACCTTTGAGACAACCGTGACCTGGATGGCTGAGAATCTCCATAGACAGAAAAATAGCACTTTTGAGGATCCAGAGACAATGAACATATCAATAAGTAGGGGGAATTTTAAACTTTAACTGTGTGAATAAATTTAAAAGAATCACAAAAAAAACCCCAATGTATCAAACAAGAGGGTTTATCTTCAACTGCTGGGACCCCCCTTTCAAGCAACAGAAATACTCCAAGGCCTTTAGTGCATCGCGTTGAATGCTCAAGTTTGTGCAGAATCTCAATGACAAATTTCATTTATTAAAAATTGGCACCAAGATTTCATGGCCTTGCTTCTCTGGTCACAAAACTGCAAGACCTGACCTTGGCTGTATAATTCTGGGATAAGACCACTGATAAGGCAGGGCTCTCAGCAGCTGTGTAAAGATTCCCCCTCCAATTTTTTCTCTCCAGTAAGTAGGTTCAGAATGTTGGGGCCATGAGGAAAGCACAGTCCCTATGCCTAGAATCACTGTTGCCTGCCCTCCAGCTAGCACCAATGTCTCCTCTGGCATTAAAAGATCTGTCCCTGCACTGTCAAGTATTACACAGAGAGGTAATTTACCATATGGTTGAACTTTCCATTTCACTAAACAGTAGAAGCCTTCTGAGCTTTTCCTACCTGTGGGCTTGTAGATTTGTCTTGCACCTGTATCATAACTGGAATGGCAACTCTAAGTACTACTGGATCTTGCCTAGTTAATCTTTCTGTATCAACAACTGTCTAATAGCACGCCAAAAGTTGCCTTTAAAAGATGTATAGTTACATTAGGCAATTTCTGAGACCAAAGATCTAAAGCAATCAGCCATAAATTCCATATAGCTGTTTCCTTATTTGTTGATATTTGTAGCTCCAAAGGCTGCCCTTTAATATAAGGTCTTAATGGCATAGCGGCTGCTTCTGCTGCTTTGGCATCAGATAAAGATTTTGGTTGCTGTTCTCCCCATTCAAAATGGACTTGTTTGTGAATTATATTATAAATAAGTCTTAAAATCTGAACCAGGTAAGGAATGTGCTGTCTCTGGGAACCCATTAAGCCAACTAGAACTTCAATTTTTGAAACTGGGGTTTGTAAAGTAGCAATAACCTTAATAACTATTTCAGGAATGTGCCTCACCCATCCTACCCAAACCACTCTTAGAATTGCACTTGTTGTGCTGGCCCCTGAGTTTTCTTGGGATTATTCTCCCACCCCTGGTTCAACCACAACAGTTAGCTCTTGTTGCATCTCATCTTATTTTGGGCCAGTGGTTAAAACATCATCAATATAATGACCAAGAAATATAGCAGGATTCAAAATAATTTGACTCAGGTCCCTTGCTACAATGGCACAAGGTGGGGCTACATAAATACTCTTGCAACAAAACTTGAAAGGTACATTATGTGCTTTCCCAAGGGAATGTACATTGACCTTGAGAATCTGAATCAGTTGGAATAAAAAAGAAAGCATTAGCTAAATCTATGACAGCATGCCATGTCCCAGCATTCTTCTCTATACTTTCTAACAAAGTCACCATATCTTGTCCTGCTGCTGCCAGAGGGACAGCAGGCTTATTTAACTGATGATAATCCCGTCTAACTCTTCCCTCTTTCATTGGGTTTCTTTGAAGGCCAAATAAGGGAATTAGAAGGAGAAGTGCTAGGCACAAAACCTCTATCTCTCAAAATCCCTGTATTATTTAAGAGATCTCATTATGACCTCCAGGTAGCTTGTATTATCTGATTTCATTGCTTCTCAGCTGGAGGTATTTTCAGAGATGTCCATTTTGCTATAGCCACTAGGGTAGTTTGAACCAAAGGCAAATCAGTGGCATCTGAAACCCTTTTATGTCTAATAAATTAATTACAATAATATATTCAAGAACACAAGAGATCAATATAGCTGCCCTAAAAGAAGCTGATTCCTAAAGCTAATTGCATTCACATCTATGTGGTACATTCTTCCCCATTCCTGTATGCATTCATAGTATTCCCCTTATACTTGTCATGTAGGAGTATTACTTCTGTTACTGTATCCATGAGGACCTATACTTGTATGTTACTACCAGATCAGTAAATTGTTAGTGGTAAATGAGGATGTTGGTCTCCAGGGATAACTGTCTACATTAACCCATCCCCAATCCAGAGGCCAGGGCATTTCCTATCCCTTGATTCCTTGTCCATTCAAGGAGGGATGTAATTGTTTCTCAGGTGAGGTGTTGGGGTAGTTCTCCTCACTTGTACAAATCCTTTCTTATTATGCTCCATTTCTGTTTCCACATTTGATAGGTTTCTGGAGTTAGCATGCCATCTACTTCTTTACTGGTTTTAAGGATGCCAGAAAAATGGTTCTTTTGAGGCTCCAGAGACAATAAACACACCAATGGGTAAAGAGAAATTTAAGTGTTATCATTTAACTGTAATAAGTAAAACAAAGAAGCAAACAAGATGCTGTCCCTTCATCTGCTGGGATTCCTGTTTCAAGCAGTGAAGATACTCCAAGGTCCTTGGTGCAGTCAAGCCTGCACAGAAGCTCAGTATTAAAGAAAATTTTTCAGGGCTTTTATTAAAATTTGGCATCAAAATTGTATGGCCTTGCTTCTATAGTCACAAGATTGCAAGACTTAAAATTAGCTAGATAACTCTGGGATGGGTCTGAAGGTCTAATAAGGCAATGTTCCCAACAGCTGTGTAAAGATTCATCCTCCCCCTTTTTAAAGCTAGAATGAAAGAAATAATCTGGTTCAAAATGAGCTTCCTGTCCCTAATATGAAAAAAATAAAAATATATCATTAAGTTCCTCAAAATATAATTGTCTTCTGCAATGCCATTGCAATTAGTTAACTACAGTACCATTTTAGCCAGTCTTCATTTTCTAGAAACTAAACAGCTAGCATTTCTCTTAGCATTAACAATCACATGATTTCCAAATTAGATCTTAATGACTCTTTCATAGGCAAACATGGATAATTTATTAACAGATTAGGTAAGAATAAATAATTTTTAATGAGTTTATTTTAACAAAATCTCTAGTATACACACATGTTTAATCAACTGTCTGCACCTTTTGATAGATTTAAAATTGCTCATAGGTGAACTACGTCCTTCACAGCCCATTAATGATACCATTGGAGATCCTTTATGGAACTTTTAAAATCCATTTTCTATGCAAGAAAAGTCATCTCTATATATCTAAAGAAAGTCAGTTTTCTGCTTTACTTCCCATCAGGAAATCATATCAGCGCTCTTCATCCATGAGTGATGGGAAAACTCATCCATGGAGGAGAATGAGGTGACACCACCAATTTCATCTATTGTAGTGACTTAAGAAAGTAAAGCTTCTGTCAGAAATTCAATTTCAAACCTTTATTCTACCAGGTTTGCTAAACAATTTATTTCCAACTAAACATATGTACAATGCCTAAAGCTTGAAGTGATTCTTTTTCAGTTTAATTTCCAGAGAAGTCGGTTAGGCTGTTTTTGAATAACATGGTATTTTTAAAAATGTTTCTAGAGGTGCTTTCTTTTGCTTTTGCTTTAATCTGTGTGCACTCATGTTCTCTCTCTCTCTCCCCCCCTCCCTCTCTCTCTCCCTCTCTCTCTATCTCTATCTCTATCTATCTAGAGAGAGTGTTGGGCCTGTCACAAATGCCTCTATTTGCATTTGGAGGTGTGTGATCCTTCAGCTGAAAATATTACATATGAGTGGATAGTTACACTGCTATCATCTGCTTTTGCTAACCTGAAATCTAGATAGGGCAATAAATGAGCTAAGATTTTAAATAAGCTTAAATGGGCCTTTTAAATAAGGCCATTTCCCTTTTAATCAGGATTATGTGGTCCCAAGTGGTGTCAAAGTTCATGCTGCTATGTAAACCCAATACTGGAATGATAAAAAGTAGGCTTTTTTATTTTAAAAGGAGAAGCCACGTGAGAAACAGGTTACATAGGGCTAAGATTTACATATAAATTTGGACATCATTAATTCTAAATACAATGAGCAAAAGAACAAAGACAATTTGGGAACAATAAATAAAACAGCTAAGCAAAGCAATTAAGTAGCCTTGACATATCTGGTTATCTTTTCCTTCTTGCACTTGTCCAAAGGTTTCAGAGCATTGAGTCTGAATTTCAGGCCCAGTCAGGAAATGTACTTCTGAAGTCCTTGCTTTCTAACAACCTCCAGGAAAACAGCTCTTCCTTAAATTGCATCCCATGTGCCTTGCTAGAAGGCAACATTGGTTTTACAGTTATGAGGAGCTTAACAGTCATCAGCAAGTTTGCAAACCCTTAGGAATGCAGACCAGTACAACCATAATAGAAACAGCACCAAGTAAACAATAGATTATCTATGTTTTTCAGGCATCTGGTAGTCAGGGAGAGGACAGTGCATTGAAAAAATGTATTTAGAACTCATATTTCTTGTATCTACCAGAATTCATGAGTTTTTATATCTCTCGGAAATCTGAATTATGGATAGATACATATTTCACATGTTTGGATTAAATAGAACTGTCTTTTTACTTTGCCTGAAGCCATATTTTTTTAAAAGGCAAAGTGAAAGCCTGGGATAAAAATGACTAGTTCTTAATGCCACTAGGAGCACCAAGGCAGAAAGTCAAGGTTGGTTGATCGGCTTGACTGAGTGCTTAACCAAATGGAATAGCATGGAAGTTCTGATTAGTTATATGGCCAACATCATTTTGAAAGGATTTTTTTTAAAATGAATTAAAACACGCATACTATAATAGGTTTCTTTCAAACTATTAAATCTCATATTTGAAGCATAGTATAATAAGGAACATGACAAAAGAAAAAGAAAATGTTTTTGTTCCCATGGCCTTTTTGATACATCAACTATTCAGAGATGGATAGGATTTGAAATTATATTAACAACACTAAAATTAAAACAACAACACCACAAACAGATATTTTTTATTTTTAGAATATTAAACAGTTTTTGTTGTTTTGTTGCTAAATCCAACTCTTCATGACTCTATGGGCCACACCACACCAGGCCCTCCTGTCCTCCATTGTCTCCTGGGGTCTCCCCAAACTCATGGTCATTGTGTCAATGATACAATCTAATCATCTCATCCTCTGCTGTCCCCTTTTCCTTTTGCCTTCAATCTTTGCCAAAATCAGGGAAATAGTTTCAAAATAGTTTATGAACCTGTTAACTACAAGGTTCATTGCAGTGATAGTTTGGGTCACACATAAGTTTACTGTACTCACTAATAAATATGCTTGCTAATCTTTTTTCTGGAAGAGACACTTTTCTTCTCTAGAGCAGGATGTAATGTGATAATGGATTTTTTTTAGAGAAATTCTTGATGCTGAAAATGATGCTTGCTTTTTACATTTATAGCCTACTTTCAATTCTAAGAAATAGATATGACATCTATAGTCCTCCTGCATATTTTTTCTTACACTATGGAATAGATTAAGCTAAGTAATTATGACTGACTTGGAATTATCTAATGAGGTTCCGTGGTTTAGGACAGAAATCACTACAATCTTAACACAAACAATGGCTACAATTCAACACAGATTTAAGCATGCTGAAGACCACTGGGGGAAAACGATGTTTGAACTTATTTGCTGAACTATAGCAATTCTGACAGACTAATCTGATCTCCTAAAGGGCAACACAGCATCAGGGAGATAATTGGAATTTGAGAACACAGAAAAAGAAAAAGGAAGAAACTGTCTGACCACTAATGTACAAAATAATGTACTGAGGAGGTTTTAATTCAGTAGATAAGAAAAGATGCTTTAGGCTAGAGCTTTAAATGTCTCTGCCAATAAGAAACTAAAACAGAAAATGCAATTATGAAAATTCTAAGGATTTTTTTTTTCAAAAAGGAGAAGACCTATATAACTTTTGAAAACAACAAGAACAACTACTCAAAAATGTTTATTAACAGAAGTACAAAAAATAAACTTTGGAAATTGACTAGGTATGTTGAAAAGTTATTGAGGAAAAATGCAATTGGGTTGCTGCTAGAATATAATGCCCCAAGAACTGCGCTGCTGGGTATTTTGAATATTCAGGTAATCCAGTTTTCTTCTCCCAAAAATGCCTAGACAACTGTACCCCAGCCAGACCAGCCCATCATTTGGCTGCTGGATGTTAGACCTTAAATGACTGTCTCCTCTCTCCTTTAATCAAAGTCATACCACCAAATCATTTTGAAACACGAAGCAGGAAATCTCACAAGTGCCCCTGCTTGGAAATAAAACTCTAATAAAATTAAATAATACAAAATTTTGCTAACCTGTCATAATACTCAGTACCAGTTGGTTGAGCTGGCTACTTTGTCAACAGTGCTGGGTCTCTTTCTTTACTTTAGTTTCTTTTATAAAATAGCATGTCAGAGCAGAATGTAACAAGAGTGAATGACTGGCCCAAGGTCCCTGTCTTTATGCCTAAGACACGATTAGAATTGAGCCTCACAGTTTATGTCCTGATGCCATATCCACTACACCAACTGACTCTCAGGACATAAACTCTTTCTTCAACATTTCTCAATCTTAGATGACCCGGCTATATTTTAAAGTTTTATCACACTCAAAGTCAAACTATATGCTATGTGGAAAACTGATTAGATTTCTTAGTTCTATCCAGAACAAGGGAGAAAGAATATTTTGGAATATAATAAGAGAGATGCTAGGGAATGGGATATTTAATTGGTTCATCACCACTCTTTTCTTTATCAAAATAACTGCTTTTAAAGTTGTTGCTAGCGCTAAGGAGAAAATACAGCTAGCTCTATTCTCCCAGGTTTGTGTGTTTAGTGTGGAAAGATACACACACATGACAAGGAAAATGTCATTGAGTAGGAAGATTAAAACACAATTCCCCTCAGCATTTCAGCATGGCTACAGGTATTTAGTTCAGCAAAATATCACCTTGGGCGTCTTTCTATTCAGATCAATCCTTTTCAAGGAGAGATTTGAATGGATGCTTGTGCTATGCTGCTGCTAGCCTAATCCAATATGATATTTCGCTATTTCTTCCAAAGAAGCTTGAAAAGAAGTTCACACTACCTGCTGCAATGTATTTTGTGGCAATGATAATAAACACCACCATTCTTCTTGAAGAGGCTGCTATTCTCCTAAAGCCACATATCGGAACAAATGGTTCTCCAACAGTTGCAACTTTTCTGGCAGTGACTGATTCTCCCTCTTTCTATCACTGGTTAGAAGGCCTTTAGTAATCTCTTAGCAAGGAAAATCTAGTTGTGATACCCCATGGTAGCAATGTATCTGATGAAACATCCCTTGGTCTATCTATCTACTATATTTAATTTTGTTTAAGTCATTTTAGTTAAAAATAATAGAAAAGGAAGATAGCAAGCTGCAAAACAAACTGCTAGCTTGAAGCATAAATTGTATTTCCAATGATGCCTCTGGGCCCCAACACAGACTCCAGAGATACTATTAGAAAATAAAATGGAGGTGCCTACAGCTTAATGCTTTGTTTTATCTTCTGATATATGGGTGTTTTGTGACTGACAAATCTCAGCATAGTTTATTTGGGGTGGTAGACGGTGTGATTAGCTAAACCCATAGCTGGCTTTCAAAATTTTAGATATGTGATTAGCCTGATCTCTGTTCTAAATTATAACTGTAACCATGGAGCCAGATGAACTATCTTCTAGTAATTTGCAAACAAGATGACCCTGCTTTATTAGCTGAACCTAGCATCAGACACAGTATGCTGCCATTTATTGACAATCTATTATTTATTGTTAGTAAAAGAAGCAGTGAGGTCAATTTGGTGAAGGAGAGAATGCAGAATAATAGACAAACTGAAATGAGCAACTTTCATTTTGAATCCCTGGTTTACTGTGGTTAACTGTCAAATCATTTTCTTATTTGCCTAGCTGACCTCAAAGAGATGAAGTAGATCTAATCAATGAGAAAGAGCCATGAATATTATTATCCATAATATTAAGAGTGAAATAAAAGTACCATACTTAACCTCTTAGTCTGCTATCTAATTGAATCCTTACAGATTTGCTAATCTTCAACATTTTCCACAGAATCTCCATAAATATTGTTATGCTTAACACAAGTCCTGAAATGGAATGATATGATCAGTAGCCCATCTGTTCCTATAATTTCAGACAAGTTGCCCTGTATATCTTCTTACATGAGGTAGCATTCTGAGAAAAGGTAAAGAAAATGGTATTGAATTTTAGGTACTCTAAATCTAAGTTTGATTTTTTAATCTGAAACTTGCACATCTTTCCATAGAAGATTTCTTTTAGGTCTACAACCACTGCACCAAGAATCTGGGATTCTTACTGGTAACGGTTTGAGGAAAACTTCAAGACTTAAATAACCAAGATTGCTTATTCAAACCACACATCCATCGACATTGGCAGGGCAAGATATTGTATATAACAGAGAACAAAAGTCACACTCATCTATACTGATATTGTTACCCAGTCAGGTAATGAAACATATACAAGCAAATAACAAAGCTCAGAGGGCTCCAAGAACTTCACAGTTCAACCTTGAGCTACAGATATCCTCTTTTTGGGAAATTGCTCATTCTTTTTATCCTGGAAGTAAAGGCCTGTAAAGTCATGCAGGAACTTGATGTTTTTCAGCATGTCTAAATCATATGTCCCATTTGTACTTACATCATAGTGCCATATATGTGATCAACTGAATTTTAAAAATGGGAAGAGAAAACATATATGTAAAAACATAACTATCTCTCAGCAAAAATTCATCTATTCCAGAATTTTTATCCATTAGATATGTTTAAATCTGAACAAGTGAAAATGTAGTTATAAGTCAATGAAAATGAGCACTAGATAATTGAACTATACACATGTAGTATCAAATGCACATAAAAATATTGGTATTATGGTAACATGTTCACATTTACATGTACAGAATTAAAATTAAAAGTAATTGATAAGTCAGTGCTGAAAAGCATCACTGTTGTGAGAAAAGGACAACTAGGCCCTAAAGTTGGTTTAGGCCTCTGCCTAGTTGAAGACCTCAAATTAACAAAATATAATAACACCGGCTGAGCTGATTTTGCAAGCATGGCAAAATACTTGCAATCTGCTGAGCTGATTTTGCAGGCACAGCAATATGTTTGCTATCTGCTACTTTTGCAAAAGCATATATTTGCTGGGCAATCAAAAATAGAGCTATTTTGGATCCTGAATGTCTGGGACATTGAGAAAAAGGGAAACGAAGTGGCAGATGGCAAACGAGTTGGCATATACCTACAAATGGGTATTAAGTGAGGACCAGTATGAGGGAATAGGGAAGTACATCCAGTAAGATTACATACCACTGGGTGTGCTTCAGAAGAAGAAGGGTATAAAAGAAGGGGGTAAATCTCAAATCAGGGCCACAGATAGTAAGGCTATCCTTGCTGAACTTAGCTACTATCTCTGGACTTCATTGCAATGGGTTGTTAGTGAGTACTATCTTACAGAAATGTTACTATGTTATGAAGGCTTTTCATTTTCCAAATTGCTCATGAAATAAACCTCTGATCTCAAAGTAAGATTTATTGCTTGTGGTTTGTCTGTGCATTTCTTTTATTGAATTATTTTTATAACACTGTTAAAAGTAAAACAAAACAACATTACCACTAATGAAGCAAATGGTGGATTAAATTCAGCTATAGAATAAATTTATTATATATGGTTCTACTTTTTTACAGACAATGGCATACTTACTTGGTACACAGTTTGTTGATCTAGGTATCAGCTTTGGAAGCCATATTAGAACCAGAAGCTTCCATGCTGCCTGGGAAAGTAGGAGAAGGGATTTTTAGAGTGTTGGTAGTAAGACATAACAGCATTCTTCTTTTTGGTCAAGGTCATGTTATTCCTGCACATGGAGGAGGAGTGGTTGGAGGGATGTCTCAAGTTGGGTTGGTGATTGGGCCATGTGATGGACTGATGGGTGCAGGGGTTGGGTTTTGACTTTTGAATTACTAAGGGAAACCCGGAACTCTCAGATTCGGGTTTTCCCAGATGTGCCAGTATACCTACTCTAATAAAAGGAAACTTTAATTTAATTTAATTTAATTATTGGACTTGTGTGCCACCCCCTCTCCGAAAGGACTTGGGGTGGCTCACAACAAAAAATAACAACAATAAATACATTAAAAACAAATTAAACACTACAAGCCCACATAAAATCAATTTCAACCCCCCTCCCCGAGAGGTCAGTCCAGCCTGGCCTGTTCAAACAGCCAAGTTTTCAGATCGTGGTGGAAAGAGCGGAGATCCGGAGCCAAACGGAGTCCCATGGGGAGTTGGTTCCACAAGGCGGGAGCTGCTACAGAGTAGGCCCTTCCCCGGGGCACTGCCAGCTGACACTGTCTTGTGGACAGCACCCCGAGAAGTCCCAGTCTGTGCACTCGCACAGGGCGATCAACATTCGATGTCGTCAAGAGACGCTCCCGCAGATACCCCTGACCCAAGCCATGAAGGACTTTGAATGTTAATACCAACACCTTGAATTTCACTCGGAGGGCAACCGGCAACCAATGCAGCTTGCGCAGGAGGGGCGTAACATGGGAGTACCAGGAGACTCCCATCACAACCCGCGTGGCTGCATTCTGCACCAGCTGAAACCTCCGGATGGAATGCAAGGGCAGTCCTAAATAGAGAGCATTGCAATAGTCGAGTCAGGATGCAACAAGTGTGTGAGTGACCGTGCAAAGGGCATCTCAGCCCAGGTACGGTCATAGCTGGCGAACCAGCCAAACCTGGGCAAAGGCCCCCCTGGTTACGACCCCCACCTGCTCTTCCAAACTGAGCTGTGAATCCAGGAGGACCCCCAGGTTTCGTGCCCTATCCACAGGGGGCAACATCTCTCCCCCTATGACCAAAGGTGGAATCTGTTGACTGGTCCGAGATGCCTGTACGCACAGCCACTCCGTCTTAGATGGATTGAGCTGTAGTTTGTTCCTGCCCATTTGAGGAAATGCCTGTTTCAAGAGTTTTTAATTGGAGTTGGGTTTTTCTGGAATCCTGGCACTAGGCAGTTCAGTTTTATTTTATTTTATTTGTTTTGACTTGTATAATTCTTCACTTTATCTGTTGGTTGGCTGTTAGATTTCTATCCTCCTGTTTCTCCAAGAATTCAAGAAGCTTCTAGGGTGATCTCCATTTTATGACTACAACAATAACCTTGCAAGATAGGTTAAGCTGGAGGGAGGTTAGGCTCAGCCAGCTACCAGGACTCGATAGCTGGGGGTGGGGTTTGAGTCAAACTTAGATCTTTTCAGTGGCAAACAGCTAACAACTTACTCACTACTATACCATAGTTTTCAAAAAAGGTTGTACAGAAAAGATGAAAAATAACAAGCAGGTTCTATCTTTCTTTAAATGACAGGTGCACTCTCTGCTATAGCTGTAGGAAACATTGTCAGCATCAGCTATTACCCTAAAAGGAATGAAATAAAACATGGCAGAAAATGATATAGTGCAAATCAAATATTGCAAACATTATTCTATTATCCAATATTCTACTGCTGCTCCTGTTATATTAGAAAGCAACGTTATATTCTGGCACTAGAATGTTGTAACAAATTCAGTTGCACAGTGTCACTACTGCCAAATGAAAAAAAAAGTCTATTCACTCTTCTTGGAGGAGATTTATACCTTAGAAAACAATTTAAGGTATACACATTTTCAGTTCTTCTTTGCAGAGAAAAGAAACATTTCTGTGACTATTATTTAGGATCTGGCCCTGAAAATTGATACGCTGAGCTGCATTCATTCTAGAGTATCCTTTCCAGGATAATCTTGTGAAATGCTGTCCCTTGATAAATGCTGGAAGAAACTGGAGCATGAACTATTGACAGAGATGAGAGATTGAGTCTGATATTTGTTTGGAATTGTTTCCCAAACCTACTTATACGTATCCATGCACTCCCACCCCCCAGCTTTACCTAGACCTCTATGTGTTGCAAACATGTTAACAGTTACTTTATGCCAGGCTCCCTGTAGAACCTAAAAATATGCCTCAGCATCTATTCACCAAATATACAAGGTAACTATCTAGAAAGATTCTGAGGACTAATTTTTCAACTCTACCCATGAATCTTCAGACATGCCATACATTCACCTGAAAAGGCCTTTTGATTTAGGCAACAAAACTAATGCAAAAATAAATTGGGATCTAGCTATAAAATACCATTTTAGACCACCTAACCAAATTTTCAAGCATTTGTGTCATTATATACATACTAGCGGTCATGTCTGGGTTATCAGGAAAAAGGAAGCATTTTGTGACAATGGTAAGAAAAAAAGAAAAAAGAAAGAAATAAAAATGTAAAATATGTTATTTTTTTAGTTTTATTAAACCTTCTTTCAGTTACAGATGTTTCTGGGGAAGTCTAGTACTAGAGTTGCCTTGTAAGTGTTAGAAACTTGTGGTTGACACAGGCTGATGAATAATTAAAGAATCAGAAACATTTGATTCCTGTGTTGAAGTATCTACAGTGGATGCCTATTTACTTTCAAGTTTAGCCAGCATATGTTCCAACACATTGAATCACAGTAATACATAATTGCTTTCTATGCACAGTTTAAGATATGTGTACATTCAACAATATCCATGCTACACTACCTTGGAAAGTGTCTCAGGAATTCATTCAACTGGTCGCATATGGATTCTGAAGAGAAACCTCAAGTTCAAAACAGGTTCAAAAATTGTATGTTTTATGGTTGTTTAATCCTGTAATAAAGCTAAATACCAAATGAAACACATAATCACTACAGGGAATATTGAACCATATTTGAATAATGCTTAATGAGCAAAAAAAAGGATACGGGTCTTCGAAACCAAGCAGTCTGAAGGAATTGGATGTGGTTAATTTGCAAAAGAATTATGGTCACAAAGGGGAAAATTTTGCAAAATATCAAGTGCACTATTGTCACCAAGCTCCCTTAACTTTTTCTATGTGTATGCTATGTCATTATGTGTATAAAAGAGGTGAGGCTATAAAAGAAGCAAAACGAATTTAATATAAATTATAAGAATTATATATTTTAATATAAATATTAGAACAGACTTTTTGATAATACAAGTGTTTTACAATGGAACAACCTGCCCAGAAGGTAGAAAATGCTCTTTGTAGGATGCTTAAGCAGAGTCCAGATTGCCTTCTTTGAAAGGTTGATTACTTACATTCGAGTTGAACTGGGTATTCTTTGAGATAATTTCCACTCTTTGACTCTATTCTTTCAATTGCCCATTATGTAGCTATTAGACAAACTTTTGAAGGTCTTTTTATTATGCTGCTTTTATGGTTTATTCTCTTCTTTGTTGAGGTATTCATAGTAGTGATAGGTATGGCTCTTTTTAACAAGTAAAATAAAATATTTTAATTTGACAGTATAATTCTATATAATTCTCTTTAATTTTGACTTCATTTAATGTGCAGTAACATACACTAAGAGAACTCACATTTCCCAAATAACTACATGATTGAGATATGGTGTGATGAAGGTTGGGGGGCCACTCTTTATTGCTGCCTTTGTTCCCTTTGTTCTCTCTTCTACTATTTTTTTCTGCACCTTCTGAACTTTTCTTTTTCTTTTCAATCTTTCTTTTAGTTTAGTTTGTATTAATTTTTACTGTGTTTATTAAGGACTTCCATAACATTGTTCCCAAAGATAGCGATGTGGTTTTTCTGTGTGATTCAGATAACATTTATTAACATCATTGATTATGAATTCAAATATGTGCTTGACCAGCTTCACAAGAAAAAGAGTTATTAATCCAACAAGATGAAAAGACCTTTTCACATTTTTGTAGCAGTCATTGTATATGTGCTTTTTAATCACTACAGCCTTTTTTGTTTCATTGTTCTACCAAGCATCCCTTTTCATACTTTTTATTAAAGTAACTCATACTTCTATGTAGTATTCTGTAATATAATTAGAGTATTTTCTCATTGCTTCAAGTAGACTTTATGTTCTTCTTCCTTATGCCTACTTCCCATTCATTCTCTTGGAAAATTACTCTGGCTCCTAATACTTTTAGTATACAGCACTCACACGCCCTCTTTCTCCACTTCCTTCACTTTTACTTCCATTTCTTCCCTTTCTTCAGTTGAATTTTTTTCTAATGTCTGCTTTTGATACTATCATATAATGGCCTTCTCCTTCACATTATATTTTCATTAATTCTCCCTCCTTTATAAGCAATTAAATCAATTCTTGTTCTTCCATAAGCATTATTCACTGACTACACACATGCCATTTTCACTAATCTATGAACATTGACTTTCATATGTGTTCACACAACCTAGATAATGCTGGTTAAAATTTTACATTTTAATTCTTTCATTCATTATTTAACCTACACCTGGACTTCCCTCATGTATTGCTTTCCACTCCACAAGTTCATGCAACTTTGATTCAGATCAATTATATGTTTTAACTGTTTATTATTTTGAGACATACAGAAAATATATTTTATTTTCTTCTTTCATTTGTGTTTCCTTATCTTGTATTCCAAGTAATAGTCTTCTGCATGCCATGATTATCATTGGATAAGTCCTCAAATATTATTCTTCATCTCCCATCCTTCAGTCAATCAAGGATTTTTAATAACATGTTTTTTAAGTAAAATAGAAAAGGTGTACACTAGGTAATAGTCTTTTGTACACCAATGCCACATGCAGTATTCCCTTCTAACCATAAGTACAAACTAGTTTAGGCATAAGCTGATTGGTAAGCACAGGTACAACCAAAGCCCAGTCTTACCTTAAGCATACTCATGTTATTCTATGCAAGCTAGAATCTTTAACATACTGTCCTGAAAGTATCCGAAATTCAATGATAATTAAGACAAATACCAAGACTTGAAATTATGGCTAATATTGCCAGTTTCTTTACAATATCCTCTATAATAGACACCTTAGTTTCCATGTTAAGAAAATATTGTTTGCATTGGATTTAGGCCTGTATTGAGCATTGAGACATTAAGCTTCAGTTAGAACACAGTATGCTTATTATTTGTATTCCTGCTGTTTCTCCTCAGAGAAGCAGAGAATATTCATTTATGTCCATGTCTCATGGCCATTTTAAGTAAAATTTAAAGGCACGTCACATTGGCTAATCATTGGCTTACTAATTATACTGTTAACTTTTCTTAATTATAATTCCCAAAATGAAGAATACATATCTAACATGTCCTTTCTTGAGGACTGGGGGACATGGCGGGGGGGGACCAGACATTAATTACCTAGATGTCTAATTGTTGCAGAAGTATTCTCAGAACATCTGTTTTCAAAAATGCATTGGCCTTCTGTTATTTTAACTTAACTGAAAATTGAGAAAGTCCTTCGATAATAGTTATTGCATGTGATGAAATCCCTTGCATGCAGCTATTCACCACAAAACAATTATTTCACTAGTTACTTGAGATCTTGAGTTCTAGAGAGGCATTCATGTTCTCAGTTTTCAATGATGAATTATCTTGACACTATGGTAAGTTCAGGAATATTGTCTGGAATGGAAAAGAAAGATCAGCTGTAAAATAAGGAATGCATTTCCAATTGGAGGAGGGTTTAAATCATATGGCTACAAAGGAAGACATTGTTACAGTCTGTTAAAGAATTCATATCAGTAAGGCTTTCCCCCCTTTATTTCCTACAGATTCACAAAGCATAGTAACCTGGCTAATTTTTAAATAGCATTCAGAGTGATCCAAATTCAGTACAATTGACCAGTGAAAAATTATTATGGTTGAACAGTAAGCCACATGTTTAGACTGGATTTGGCATTTTCATCCATCTATCAATTGCTTCCCATAGTCCTGGGATAAGCAGATGTTTCTATTATGGCTTTGATTACATTCATTCTGATGGCTTGTTCTTGGGCTGCAAGAATCAGGCCTTCTGTTTCTTTCTTCAGTGTTCCGTTGGTCAGCCATAACCAGGTCTATTCCTTATGTACTTTTCCTTGGATCTTTTCAAGGAACTGTCCGTGCAGTGCTTTGTTATACCAGCTGTCAGCCCGAATTTTCATTGCTGTTTTCCTATATTGATTCTTGGTTTGCTGCATTTTGAGAGCTTCCTTTTGTTGACCTCCATCAAAGCTGGTTCAACACTGTCTTTCACATCTGCCAGAGCATGCTTCTCTTCTTCAACTGTCTGCTTCACTTCCAAAAGTCCTCTGCTGCCTGCTTTTCTGGGCAAATATAGCCTGTCAATGTCACTACACGGGTGCAGCACATAGTGTATGGTCATCAGTTTTCTTGTTTTCCTATCTAGGCTGTCCAGCTCTGCCTGTGTCCAGTTTACAATCCCAGCAGTATATCTGATGACGGGTATGGTCCATGTATTTATAGCCTTGATAGTGTTTCCACCTTTCAGTTTGCTTTTTAGAAGTTTTCTGATCCTTTGTGTGTATTCTTTGCTGACCACGTTTTTCACTTGCCAGTGCTTGATATTGTCCAGCTGCAGTATGCCCAGGTATTTGTAGGCTTCGGGTTGGTGGCACTTGATGGTTTGTCCATTGGGCATTTCAATTCCATCACTTTCTATGATCTTCCCTTTCTTCAGTGCCACTGTGGCGCATTTGTCCAGACCAAACTCCATGCTAATGGCAGTGTTGAAAATTCGAATTGTATTAATCAGTGACTGGATTTCAATTTCTGATTTTCCATATAACTTCAGATCATCCATGTACAGCAGGTGAGAGATTTTCTGTGAATTTTTAGCAGTTTGATAACCCAGGTTAGTTTTCTGTAAAATTGTTGACAGGGGGATCATGGTGATGATGAACAGCAGAGGTGACAAAGAATCACCCTGGAAAATCCCTCTTTTGATGTTGACCAGTCCGTAGCTTTCACTTCCAATAAACAATTCTGTTTTCCAGTGCTTCATCACATGTGCAGTGAAAGTACCAATGCACTTGCATATTCCCATGACATCCAGGCACTTGATGATCCAACTGTGCGGTAGTGAATCAAATGCTTTCTTCAGGGGTGAGATCCAACAGGGTTAACTACCGGTTCCTGGTCATTTACAATGTTCAGTGATTTACGATGTGCTGCTCTGCACGCTGCATGCGCACCTGTAAATCTTCGTCAGCAGCGTTTGAAACAACACTTTTTTTCTGCTTTCCCACCGCAGTTGTGCCTCGCATGGCAGCTGAAGTTGAAAAAGCAGGAAATAAAGATCAGGTAAGAGCCCGGGCGGATGGGTGGGCCAAAACAGCAGCAGACATAGAACCGGTTCTATGTCTGCTGCTCTTCAGAGCTACTGGTTTTACAAAGCCGGACAGAACCAGTAGAAACCCACCCCTGGTTTTCTTGCAGTCAATCCAAGTTGTATGCAGATTTGTTTTTTGGCTTCTGCTGTTCTCTAGAATCATTTTGTTGATCAGGAGCTGATCTTTTGTGCCTCTGCTTCCTCGTTTGTTTCATTTCTGCTCTACTGGCAAGATGTTATTTGCTTCTAGGTAGTCCTGGATCCTGTCAGCTATGATGCCGGTCAGCAGCTTGAACATGGTTGGCAGACATGTTATTGGCCTGTAATTTGCTGGTGTTGCCCCTTTTGCTGAATCCTTCTGTATCAAGTAGGTTTCCCCAGCTGTTAACCATTCACTGATGTTTCCTGTCTGCAGCATCTCATTGAATTGTTCGGACATTTTTCCATGCAGGCTGGTCAAATATTTGAGCCAAAAGACATGCAGTTGATCATTGCCAGGCAATGTCCAGTTCTTGACTTTTTTCACTCTGTTGCTTATCATTTCAGTAGTTATTTCCAGTTGGTCCATTTTGTTCTTGGAGAACAAAATAATAATAATAATAATAATAATAATAATAATATTGTTGTGATTATTATTAGTAGTATCAGATACAGAATATATAGGCCAGCTCAGGGTTGTTCAAACTGTGATGGGTTTTGTGACGGTCAGAAGCAAAAATGTTTAGTCAAATGCAGCCAGTTTTCTATGGCAACAGAGATGCCTTTAGATCATTTGTTTATTTGTTTGTTTTAAGTAACAGATTCCATAGCCTGAAAAAATTGAAAACCCCTGGACTTTCTTATTTGCCTTGCTATTCTCCAGATGTATTACATTATACTTTCCTCTTTTATCACCTTTAGGCTTATGTTTCTTTTGACAGGATAAGAATATTTGAATGAGCATAAAAAATTAAAATAATGTGCATACATTCATAAATTAGGGTCAAAATTGTTATGTATGCAGGTTTGAATGTCATTGGTTAAGTTTGAACTGTTCTTGTAAAATGTCAGAAATGATTGGTTTAAAAAGTGCAGGAAAACCCTGCATTCTGATTGGCTGGCAACTGCGGCTGCTGGCTATAAGTAGCAGCCACAGACCAGCCAAGGCGGGTCTGTTATGAGCTGTAATAAACTCTTCACTGAAGCACTCCACGTCTGATTCTTCATGCAAATCTAACACTGGCGACGAAGGTGGGATCCTTCCCGAAGAGAAGACAACGCGGAGAAGAAGCTGAGAGAGATGGCTGTGCTGAACACTCCCCCAGCCCCGTTTGATCTGACGGCAGAAGACTGGGAGTCGTATGCAGATCGTTTCCAAATATATTTGGAGGGAAACGATCTCGCCGACATTTCCGACAAGTGGAAGAGGGTGGTCTTTCTCACCCACTGCGGTCCAGCAATTTTCAAGATGGCGAAGGCATTGGCGGGAGCTGCAGACATGAAAGTAATGGACTGGCCCAATTTAGAAAAGTTATTAAGAGCCCATTACGCGCCACAAGTATCGTGCCTCATTAAGAGACATGAATTCTACCGTCGGGATCAAGGGGAAAGCGAAAACGTTAATGACTTCATGGCAAGTTTAAGGGACATTGGGGGTGCATGTGAATTTATCAACTTAGAAGAGGCCATGCGCGATCGATTTGTTGTAGGCCTAAAAAGACAAGGTTTTGCAGAGCAAATTATTAATGAAACCTAGGATCACGTTGAAGGAGGCCATAGAAGAGGCCTCCTCAGCAGAAGCCACCAAGTCCGCAGCAGCAGCCATGAAGAAAATTAACAAGGCCTCAAGCCATCCTGATGTGGAAAAGTCCACAACAACTCATTGCGAGCAAATAGATTCTGAGTCAGACTGTAGTGAGGTGGAGGAAGGAATTTATAGACTCAGAATGGAGAGGAAAAAGAAAGACCTGGGAAGAAAGAGGCAAGATTTTTACTGCAGAGGTTGTGGGGGGAGCCACTCCCGCACTGAATGCAAGTTTCTTGATACCATCTGCCTCCGTTGTGAAAAAAGAGGTCATCTAGCAAGAGTCTGCAAATCATCCAGAACTCCACCAAGCAGAAAGAAGTTTTCTGACAAAAATTTCAAGCCTAACAACTTCAGTGAGAAAATGGGGCGCAATACAGAAGCAAAAGGGAAGAATGAAACTCATCAAACAGTCACCATTGCTCATTCTTCACCCTTAAGAAGCAGAAAAGTACATGTGAACGTACTAATTGAAGGAAGGCCTTGCCAAATGGAAGTGGACTCAGGGTCCTATTTATCTATGGTGTCATGGAATACTATTCACAGGCTACTTCCCAACATTCAGAAGAAGCATTTCCAGAAGCAAGCACTGACTCTTAAAGACTACCAAGGGAACAAAATTCCAGTAGTTGGAACAAAAGAATTCATCGTGAAGTTCAAAGGCCACACCAAACGCTTGCCCCTGACCATCGTGGACAAGGACTGTCCAAGCTTGCTGGGACTTGAGTGGTTCAATCCACTAGGCATCGAGGTGACTGGCATCAATCACGTGAGCAACACTGAATGGGAGGAGGCCCTGAAGTCTGAATTTCCAGAGGTCTTCAGCGATGGATTGGGCAAGTATATGGGGACCCCTATCACTTTCAACCTAGATCCCAAGGTGCTCCCAATTCGCTTAAAGCCCAGAAGGGTCCCATTTGCCTTAAAGGAAAAAATTGATGCACAATTAGATAAACTAATACCTCAGGGAGTTTTAGAGCCCACTGACCACTCCAGATGGGAGACACCCATAGTCACACCAGTCAAGACTGATGGCTCAGTGAGAATCTGTGGGGACTATAAGGGGACATTGAACCATGCACTTCAACAGAGCGCATATCCCATTCCAGTGGTGCATCATTTATTACATTCAGTTGGCAGGGGTACAGTCTTTGCCAAATTGGATCTGGCCCAGGCATATCAACAACTAACAGTTGATGATGCCACTGCAGAGGCCCAAACCATTGTGACTCATAGAGGTGCCTTCAAATGTAAAAGGTTACAGTTTGGAGTAAGCGTGGCACCAGGCATTTTCCAAAATGGAAAGGATGCTCCAAGGACTGCCAGGGGTAGTGCCTTACTTTGATGATGTGTTAATCTCTGCTGAAAATGACACTCAATTACAAGAAAGACTCAGAGAAGTCCTTACCAGATTCAGGCTTAAAAGTCAAGGAAGAAAAATGCACTCTTAGAACTGACAAGGTTGAGTTCTTGGGCTATATGATTGACAAGCATGGCATCCACCCTGCAGATGCCAAGGTTCAAGCAATCAAAGAAGCCCCTAGACCAAAATGCAAAACAGATTTGCAAGCCTTCCTTGGACTTATTAACTTTTACCACATGTTCCTACCTCAGAAGGCAACCATTGCAGAACCATTACACAGATTGCTTGACAAAAAGTCTGTTTGGGTCTGGGGCAGGAAAGAACAATCAGTATTAAAAGACAAATCACGTCTGATGCTGTACTCATACAGTTCTCTGAGAATTTACCTGTTGTACTGACTTGTGATGAATCCCCCTTTGGAGTAGGGGGGGTTTTGAGCCACAGGCTTCCCAGCGGGAGGGAAGCCCCTATTGCATTTTACTCTCACACCTTGACCAAAGCAGAGAGGAATTACAGCCAATTGGACAAGGAAGCATTGGCAATTGTTGCAGCTGTCAAGAAATTTCATGAGTATTTATATGGGAGAACATTTACCATTGTCACAGATCACAAACCTTTGTTAGGCATTGTGGCAGGAGACAAACCTACACCCATTATCCTGTCACTAAGAATGGTGAGGTGGACTGAATTTCTTGCTGCTTATTCATACAACCTTATCTACAAGCCTGGCAAGGACATTGGACATGCTGATGCCTTGAGTCGTTGCCCACTTCCTTGTCACAAGGAGGACTTTGAACCTGAGGCACACACCTTTTCCTAGAAACTGTTGCCAAGCTTGCCAAGCTGCCAAAGACACTTTATTGGCTCCTATTATAGGCTGGATTAAGAAAGGTTGGCCTCTTCAAGATCTACCTCACCTTGCCCAACCTTTTAAGTCCAGGCAAACTGAATTATCTGTATTAAGTGGATGTATTTTGTGGGGTAACAGGGTGGTTATTCCTGCAAAACTGCAAAGGG
Organism: Naja naja; assembly: GCA_009733165.1. Taxonomy (NCBI): domain Eukaryota; kingdom Metazoa; phylum Chordata; class Lepidosauria; order Squamata; family Elapidae; genus Naja; species Naja naja. The sequence goes on along the minus strand of CM019149.1, from coordinate 260,599,102 downwards.
AGGTTTTGGAAATGCTACATGAGGGTCATCCTGGTATTGTAAGGATGAAGGGATTGGCCAGGAGTTATGTATGGTGGCCAGGTATTGACAAAATGGTTGAAAACTGGGTTGCATCTTGTCCCAACTGTCAGGTAGTCAGGCCTGCCCCACCTCTCGCCCCCAAACAGGAATGGGAATGTCCTATGGGCCCATGGTCTAGGATTCACATTGATTTTGCTGGCCGTACCAGAGTGCACACCTTCCTTATTATAGTAGATGCATATTCCAAATGGCTAGAGGTCATCCCTATGGCATCCACCACAACTGATGCTGTCATCAAGCAGCTTAAAAAGCTTTCTGTAACCCACGGGTTACCTGATGTTCTTGTCTCTGACAATGGCCCTCAATTTACATCCAACTTCTTTGAATCCTATCTAGCACAACAGGGTATCAGACATGCCCTGACAGCCCCTGGGCACCCTTTGGCTAACGGCCCGGGCTGAACGAATGGTACGTTTTACCAAGGAGAAGCTTCAGCAATTGGGTCCAGGGGATATCACTGAGAAAGTTGAAAAACTTCTTAGTGTTCAGCACATCACTCCTAACCCGTCAACTAACTTATCCCCAGCAGAGTTGTTGATGGGTAGGAAACTTAGGTCTTCCCTTGACCGCCTTCATCCCACTTACGCACCCAATGCACCACTAGATTCCACTTCCAAAGTTCGCACATTCAGTGTGGGTGATTCTGTTTATGCTAAGAACCTTATGGGTGAGCCTTCATGGATTCCTGCTGAAATAACTCAAATCACAGGCCCTCGTTCTTACAGGGTACAAACAGAGGATGGAGTCCTCTGGAGCAGGCACATTGATCAGCTTAGATCCAGGTTACCTCAGGAACATCGCAATTGTTCCTCTCTAGTTCCCATACCTAATGCTTTGTCTAGGGGGGAGGGGGAGGAACATGAGGATAATCAGCAAACAAGAACAAACCCCATGTGTAACGAGCCATTACGACAGGAACCATCCCAAAACCTGTCACAATGCCAAAATCCATCCTTACAAGTGGAAGATTGCACATCACTACCTGACTTGGGTGCTGACATTGGGCTGGAGATGGGTTGGGAGGAGAGACCAGATTCTAACAATCAAACAGGGTCTTCTTTCACAGGAAGTCCAACTAGGGAAATGTCAACAGACACATTTCCCCTCTCACTGGGTGAGAACGTTAAAACTTCTGAACCACGAAGGTCTCAACGTTCACATAAGAGCCCCACCTATTTAAAAGAATACATTAGATAGGTTGGGGTTTGAGTATGGACTGAACCTAGTGGGGAGGGTGTTATGTATGCAGGTTTGAATGTCATTGGTTAAGTTTGAACTGTTCTTGTAAAATGTCAGAAATGATTGGTTTAAAAAGTGCGGGAAAACCCTGCACTCTGATTGGCTGGCAACTGCGGCTGCTGGCTATAAGTAGCAGCCACAGACCAGCCACGGCGGGTCTGTTATGAGCTGTAGTCACTAATAAACTCTTCACTGAAGCACTCCGTGTCTGATTCTTCATGCAAATCTAACAAAAATATCTTTCATTATTAGTGATTCAGTGTCACAGTATGATGTGACAAGTCACCTTCTAAGCATTCTCAATACATTAAATATAATATTTCCCTCCTGTGCTTTTCTGCCACATCTGAAATCATTTTTCCATGCAATGTTTATGTACTTTGGAAATAGTGTAACTTTCATTGCCAGGTTTATCCATTTAAACAAAACAAAAAATTCATGTGTTACTTGGAATGAGTGAAGTCTTTAGAATTCTGTTTTTAAAAATTGGCCCTGTTAATTCCCAAAGGAAGGCCACCTCTTTTAATTTCAAGTAACTCATGATAAAGCCAACATTGGCTAACTCATTGAATAGTGAATCTGTTTTGTGAACTCACATTAAGAGGAAGAACATTATCCAGGACTACAGTTCCTATTTATCACTATCGAATTAAGAGTGTAGATTTCCTGCTGCTCTGCAGAAAGTCAGTGTGTTGCTGCTCTATTGGTGAAGGTCAGCCCATCCCTTTAGAGACAGGTTAATTGAGTAACATACCAGATAATGTGGAATAATAACCATATTAAAAAGTGCAATATTTAGTGACTTGGTCAGAAAAGGTTATATTTGCTACTTAATAAGAATAAGTGGCAGAAGATTGACCATTACATAAAATGAGAACATTTCTTTTATCATTTTCTCCTCTCCAAGGAAGGAAAACATCAGTTTATAATTACAGTTTTCAATTTTTCCATTATTTATTTTAGATTTTTTAAAATACTGCTTTTTTCCATATACATTTCAAGGCAATAGTGATACATATACTCCTACCTCCTTCTATTTTCCCCACAACAACAATCCTGTGAGAGACTGAGGGAAAAAACTGGGCCAAAGTCACCCAGCTCATTTTTCATGCCTAAGGTGAAACTAGAACTCAGTCTCCCCTTTTGTAAGCTAAACTGGCTGTCACAACTTTCTACAACTTCCAAAGAAAATACTAGATACTAAATATCCAGTGGGATATTTTCCTTTGAAGGGTAAATAGGTAGAATAAAAGGTATATTAATTGCTTATAGAGACACTGTATGGGGTTCTTTTTAAGATTTACATCACTTTATTAGAGTTAATAGACTATATACTTAGAAGAGTTCTTGAGAAGTTACTGAGCTAAAGTCGTTTGCCATAGGAAAAAAGTAGGCAAGAGCCATGGTGGCACAGTGGTTAGAATGCAGTATTGCAGGCTAATTCTGCTGACTGCCAGCAGTTTGATTGGCTCAAGCCTTCTATCCTTCTGAGAGTTAAGGTTAAAATGAAGATCTAGATTGTTGGGGGCAATATGCTGTAAACCACTTAGAGAGGGCTGTAAAGCACTGTGAAGCAGTACATAAGTATAAGTTCTTATTGGTATTGCAAGGAGAAGAGCAGCCAGATATGGGAGGGGGGAGTTAAACACACCATTAACTCCTCCTGACTTCCATTGACCCTTCTCTGGTCCTAATTTAATGTTGAATTTTAGTTGACCAGATTCTTAGATATGGCTTCTATGCTGCAACCTAACTGGTGGTCCTGATTCCTTGTGCCTGACATTTACATGTTAATTCTAATTTTTGCCTGAAAGCCATAGAAAAATGCAGATACAAACACTTTTGGATATACTGGCTGATAAAACTTCAGTCTTGACACATATTGAGGATACCAATTGGAGAAAGACAATCCTTGGGAAAACCCTTCTTTTTCACCAGCAAATGATCTACAGGGGACAGGCTATCTCTGAACATAGAGATAGCATCTAGCCATCATTAATTCTTAGCCATTTCTTTGTCTAATTGGCATGTTGGCAAAGAATCTTAGAAATGTGGAATAAGATAGATAGACAGACAACACAATACTTGTAGAGCTCAGAATGGTTTCGCATCAAAGTCAATGGTAAAAGAAATATTACCTTTACAGATGTATGGCAACTTCTGCCAAAATATTAAAACAACCATCTTCAGCAAAGTTCCTTAAGCTGCACTGGATTTCAGACTCCAGAATTGCGAGGCAGTATGTTAAATGGAAATTCTGAGAATTAAAATTCACATTCCAATAATGAAAGTTTGAGGAAGGCTGTACTAATGAATGCAATGTTACTGATAATCAATGTTTCAACATGTAGAGTAGAATTTTTCACTTTTATCTTTGTAATGCTGCTGTTGTGACTATATCCAGAAAAGCTATATGATCCTATTAGGTGGATGACAGCTTCTGTGCTTGATGTACCAAAGTGCTTACATTATTTCACATCAAAAAATCAATTCCCAGAATGGTTGCAGGAATTTGGTAAGTCTAGTTTAATGAAATGAAGGACTAGGGGTGAAATGATAACGATGTTCCCATATAAAAGGCTGCCACAAAGAAGAGGTGGGTTAGTCTATTCTCCAAAGCGCCTGAAAGCAGAATAAGAAACAATGGATGAAAACCTATCAAAGAGAGATCCAACCTGGAACTAAGGACAACTTTCCTGACAGGGAAACAATTAACCAGTGGATTGCTTGCCCCCAAAACTTGCTGATGTTCCAATACTGGACCCTTTTAAAACTGATTAGGCAAGCATTTGTCTGAAATGGTATAGACTCTCCTGCTTGAGCAGACCTCCAGGGTAGCTTCCAACTCTTATTCTGTTATAATATAAATGATTAAGTTAGCATAATTCAAATATTTATTTTACATGTCCTTCGCATTAAACATTGCAATTCAGCTGCAACTTTAGAATTGCAGGGGGTGCATATTTGGCAGCTGTACCAAGTCAATAAAACAACTGCATTTGTCTGTCACCTAAAATTATGCCCCCATCTTGGAGGATTAAAAGCATTTTAATACGGAATATTCAGCATTTTAGTTGAGTTTTCAGACATCAGTATTTTAACTGACCGCTTCAAATGTTACAGTATGTATCCAGCTATTTAAAAAAAAACTATCCACATGGTAAGTTTGCCTAAAATCTAATTTTGGGGTTTTGTTAAGTAAATATAGTATTATGTTCATTAAAGTGCTCATTCACACATAATGAGGATGTATTTTATTCCGGTTCCTAAATGGTGCAAACTATGTCAATTCTTAAACAACTGGTTTCCATATAATTCATTTTACCACATCTCGGAAATGTAGGCCAGTACGCTTGTCCTTACTATCAATCTGTTTTAAAGCTGCATACTCAGAAAATTATAAGCAAATGTCTCAAACCAGAACAAGGAAGCAATGAGCCCAAAGATTGCATCTGATGTTATTAATACATTAAATTAATCCCTTCAATCCTCCTATCTGTAAATTTTCCCCTCAGTTATGCTTTGAAGAGGCTCATAATCCAAGATAGTGATGAAGGAAGGAAATATCTGTTTTGAGGGTAGATCAATGTAAAACAGACTTTTTACATTTACATAATTCAATCCCTGTCATGAAGTGGTGTAAGAAAGGCAATACAATATTATTCAGGCAAATTTGTAAATATATACAGAAGTTGAAAGATGAATCCATTGAGAATGCTTTATGTATGTAAAGTATCTTTCATATATTGGATTCTTCCAAGTCTTGCCTTCTCTTCCTAACAAAAGAGATCTAGCTTCCTAAATAAATTTCATATTCCCTTCCAGATGTTCCAAAAATTGCATCTGGCTAATCCCAACTACTGGCTTTTCAGCACAGTTTATGGTTTAGTATGTTCTAAGAACCTGGCCAATTTGTATATCCACAAATCATGTGCAAAGGGTGACCCTGGCTTTTTAGGTTAAACCAAATAGGCAGAGCTCTAAAAAAAAAGATAAGCTCAGAGGTCTAATAAAGCATCAAGCAGATCAAAGCTATTTAAGGCATTTTGAATGTCTGCTGAACATAATGGTGAAAAAGATACCAACCAGTGCTGTAAATCTGTCTCCTGATTGAGACAGTGAGAAGGGAATTGCATATACCCATTCTCTTCTTCCTCAATAGTTAGAAGGCAAAAAGGTACAAAATTACATGACCAAAACAAATGCGATTTGTCAATATCCAATATTGCAGTGGATGGTAATAATTTATTCTGTTCACACAACAACCTCCAGACTGAAGGGAAAATGAACCAAACTGAAAAATTAACTCTGCATATTTTTAGAAAGATTTAGAAATGAAGATTTTCCTCCCAATATAACATGCCTGTTTGATGAGGTTGCAGTTCAAGCATAACTCTGACAAGCAGGTTCGTAAGTTGCTAGTAAACACCACAAAATAGTGTCACCAAAGGGTACAGTCTGAGCTTGAGTTGAGCTAATGAGCTTTTAAGTAGTGCTTACTTAGAAAGCAAACACAATATTCATCTCTTGCACAATGACCATATATGCTATTAAGCAAGGCATTTAAGAGGAATTTCCTTGACTGGGGATTTCACTCACTCCATTTTAAATTGAATTACCAGCAAACCTTATAGGGCATTTAATTCTATCTTTGTATGTGTCATGTATAACTAGGGTTTAAATTGCACCAGACTTGCTAGGATTTATGATGAAACAATGTCAGAGCTTGTTTTCTATGCTAGAAAGTGGCTATTATGCACAAATTTCCAGAAAAGTACCTTGCTAGTCTCTAGCAAGCACAATAAAGTTCACTATGGAATCTGAACTGTAGCCTGGGTTCAATCATATCATTGTGGCCAACATGATTTGTTGAAATAGTCAATGTGGTCCAGTTCACACCTGAACTCTAAGCCATGAAACATGGTCTTCAAACTAATATGATTGGCTTTGCACTTCTCACTAAACCAAAAGTAAACAAACCACTTGTTAGTATAACTAACGTTTGGGTTTGTAATATATAAGCCAGAATTGAAAGTGTATGTCACTTTAAGAGTAGCCGGAATGTGATTGGCTGTGGCTACAGCAACCAGACATAAGATGGAGCCAGAAACCTGGTTCTCTCTCCCTGTTCTCTCTGCTCTATCTCTGTGTTGATTGCCTACTGTTTATGGTTCTCCGTGTTTTGACTTCGACTATTGGATGTAAGTTTGCTACTGTTCTGACAAACTACGAACTGTGCCTGCTGATTGGTAAGGACAAGGACATATTGATATTTGGAATAGCATTAAGATACTGACTGACTTGTTTCATGTATGACTCGGGCTGTTTTTGGACTCTGCTAAATCCTCACTGATAGTAAAACCAACTTTTACTGTATTCAGTTTATTCCTCGTGTCAAGTGTCTTATTCATTGTCTCTCTACTCACGCTTTCCTGGCTGCACTCATTTCTCCTCACGGAGATATATACTAACACTGGTTATGGGCCCAGTGTAGACCAGAGAGCAAAGGAGTGAGAGCTGGTCTGAATATTCTGTTTTAATGTTCGCCGCCCTGAGTCCTTAGGGAATAGGGCGGCATACAAGTCGAATAAATAAATAAATAAATAAATAAATAAATAAATAAATAAATAATTCAAGACACAAACAGCTGTTTACTGATTGATTGTGGTTTACTATCCTGGTTGAAGATGGCTAATGATCCAGCAACCAGTCTATCACTGATAACCAGACTGGATGGAACAAACTATGTTTCCTGGTCTATGAAGTGCAGTCTACTTCTGCGTAGAGAAGGGTTATGGTATGCAGTCAATGCTCCACCAGATGCTAATGAATTGAATCTTGAAAATGAGGATGATGCCAAGAAGATTGCTGGGTTTAAACGTGATAATGAACAAGCTCTCTGTATAATTGGACTAACACTGAATGACCAGCAGCTTATCCATATTCGTGGGGAAGAGTCTGCTGCTAGGTGTTGGGAGAATTTAAAGATTTATGTTCGTGATAGTGTTGGTGCACAGATACATCTAACACGGAAACTGTTTAGAACACGTTTTCTGAGAGGTGGAGATATGCTACAGCATTTAAACTTGTTGAAGAAAATTTTCCAGGAGCTGCATGAAAAAGTAATCTTTTCAGAACTACATCAGGTTTACATCCTACTTTCATCATTGGATGAAAGTTATGATACCTATGTTTCTTCTACTCGCTTTGTAGTAATGACAAGCCACATGATGAATGTATTCACTTACTACATAGGCGTCTGGGGCACATTAATTTTGAAAAGATAAAACAAACCATTAAGTTAGCAGAGGGAGTGAAATTGAAGCCTTGCAACAGGTATTTAAACTGCAATGCTTGCGACAAAGAAAAGAGCAAGGTTACTCCCGCAAACAAGGTTAATGGTTTTAAAATGAAGGAACCTCTAGAGGTGGTGTTTGTTGATTTAATTGGTCCTATGAAACCCAGTTTGGGTGGTGCCTGTTATATACTAAGTATTGTGGATCACTACTCTAGATATGGTTTTTGTTATTTGATGAAAACAAAAACTGAAATGTGCCAGAACTTCTTTAATTGGGTACAATTTGCCGAGCAGAAGAGTAAGCACAAATTAATAACTGTAGTAACTGATAATGGGACAGAATTTGTTAACAAGGAGTTTCAAACAAAGTTAGCAAATCTAGGTGTGAAGCATAAACGTTCTGCACCTTATAGAGCTGAACATAACTCGTACATTGAGAGAAGAGGACAAATGTTGCAAGCCATGGCTTGTACTATGCTTAATGATGCTAATTTGCCTAGAACGTTATGGGGAGAGGCCATTATGTGTGCCAATAGTCTGTTGAATAATGTAGTGCACTCCACTACAGGTAAAATACCGTTCACACTTTGGCATGGTAAAAAGCCAAACCTAGATTATCTCCATACATTTGGTACCCCTGCATGGGTGCATGTTCCATCTTAGATGAGAACAAAAGGGCAATCTAGAGCCAGGAAGCTGATCTTTGTTGGATATAATTCTAATCACAAATCATATAGATTTTGGGCACCAGGCACAACAAATACACACAGTAGTGCTAGTGCCAAATTCCTAGAGCATATAGGGTGGAATAGACTAGAGTCTACTGATGATGTGATTATTGAAACTAAGATTGTCCCTGAGGAAGATCCAGTAATTGATGTTAAAGTAGAGGAAATGGCACAGGATGATGTAGTATCTCAAGAGGAGATAAAACAAGAGGATCAACCTGTAAGTCCTGTGTTACCTAGAAGAACAACGCATATATCTAGGCCACCAGATAGGTACCAAGCCAGCATAGCATGCCAGGTTAATGTAGTTCCATCAACTTATGATGAGTTGAAAATGTATCCAGCCAAGGATCAGACTGCTTGGCAGGAAGCTATGAATAGAGAACTAAACTCATTAAAAAGGCTAGAGGTTTATCAGAATGTAAAACTACCTCCTGGTGAACATGCAGTGGGATGCAAGTGGGTATATAAAATAAAAACCAGCATAGATGGGACTGTGATCCATAAGGCTAGGTTGGTTGCTCAAGGTTTTAGTCAAACTGCAAATGATTATGATGAAGTGTTTGCTCCTAGCCTGAAAGCTACAACTTTGCATGCAGCTTTGGTATGGGCAGCAAAACAAAAATATATCATAAATCACTTAGATGTGGAAACAGCATACTTGCATGCACTGTTGCAACATAACATATATATGAAGAAGCCTCTTGGAATAAAAGAGGATAACAACACTGATTGTTGGAGGCTGAAAAAGAGTTTATATGGATTAAAGCAGTCAGGTTATGAGTGGAACCAATGTATAGTTAAAGAGTTAGAAAGGTTAGGGTTCGTAGCTGGCATAGCAGACACGTGTTTATTTAAAAGGAAACTGATAGTTCCATATCATTATTGCTCTTATTTACAGATGACATAGCTTTAATCACGAAAACTGAAAAGGAAGCAGCAGACATAATTTCATTGTTGGATAAGAAGTTCAGAATAAAAAATCTAGGTGAAATTAAACAATATCTTGGGTTACAAATAGACAAAACTGACAGAGGCTATAAAATTTCTCAGATAGCAAAAATCAATAGACTGCTAAAGATGTTTAAAATGGAGCTGTGTAAACCAGCAAAGACACCCATGAGCCAAGAGTTTTGTAATACTGATGGTAAAAGCCCAATGTTTGATAAGAATATCTTTCAATCCTTGATTGGTAGTTTGTCTTATTTAAGCAATTGGTCCCATCTGGATATTGCTTATAGTGTAAACCTAGATTTAATTCTGAACCAACTGAAAGACACTGGCAAGCCGCAAAACGTATACTGAGATATCTGAAGCATACAATGCATTATGCATTGTATTTAGAGCCTAGTAATGATCTGAAATTGACTGCGTATGCTGATACAAGTTTTGCAACTGATCTATCTACACGTAGATCAACATCAGGTACAGCAGTGTTATTAGGTAATGTATTGATAGGATGGCGGTCTATAAGGCAAAAACATGTCAGTTTGTCGATGATGGAAGCTGAATTTTCCTGTTTATCTCTGTTATGTACAGATCTAGTATTCTACAAACAACTGCTGTTTGATATAGGAATCAAGGTACAAGAACCACTGACTGTGCATGAAGAGAATCAGGCAGCAATACAAATGGCGTCTAGTCTTGCTGTAAAGACCAGGTCTAAACACACTGATATACGTTATCTAAATGTCAGGCAATGTGTGCAGAATGGAATGATTGTATTGGAATATTCTGCATCTGAAGACAATATTGCAGATAACTTTACAAAAGCACAAGGCAGTGTTAAACATAACATGTGTTGTGATAAGTATGGAATAAGAATGTAAGGTTTTATATATTAGTCAACCCAAAGGGGAGAATGTTAGTATAACTAACGTTTGGATTTGTAATATATAAGCCAGGATTGAAAGTGTATGTCACTTTAAGAGTAGCCGGAATGTGATTGGCTGTGGCTACAGCAACCAGCCATAAGATGGAGCCAGAAACCTGGTTCTCTCTCCCTGCTCTCTCTGCTCTATCTCTGTGTTGATTGCCTACTGTTTATGGTTCTCCGTGTTTTGACTTCGACTATTGGATGTAAGTTTGCTACTGTTCTGACAAACTACGAACTGTGCCTGCTGATTGGTAAGGACAAGGACATATTGATATTTGGAATAGCATTAAGATACTGACTGACTTGTTTCGTGTATGACTCGGGCTGTTTTTGGACTCTGCTAAATCCTCACTGATAGTAAAACCAACTTTTACTGTATTCAGTTTATTCCTCGTATCAAGTGTCTTATTCATTGTCTCTCTACTCACGCTTTCCTGGCTGCACTCGTTTCTCCTCACGGAGATATATACTAACACCACTATTGCTAAATCAATGTTAGGAAAATGATACCTATTTATGTTATGCCATACATCTGGGAAAACTTTCCTTGAAAGATAATGTTTGTGGCATATAGAAATGAATTGCATTGCTAGCTTTGTTTGATGTATTATATTTCAGACACCATTTTGACAAGATGGTCTGCAATATGCTGGCTTTGCACATCTTGCTAGGCCAAAACCAAATCACCTCATGATTGAGTACAGCATGTGAAACCTGCCATTCACAAATCTTTTGTGAATGAGAAACCTCTTCATCAATGCATTAGCTGGCAGTGCACTTTAGAACATATACTTCTGAATTGGCATATAAGATGGCTCTCCTTAGTTGCCCAAAGTGAACAATCTTTTCCCATGCAAAAAACAACAAAATCTTTTTTAAAGCTAAAGAAAATTATACTATATCTGGAAAAATAACAAGGTGCTGCAAAATGCAGCAAGCAAGCTTCTCCAATTTTACTGCAGAATTGGGCGGTTTCCTGTCAAGAAAGGGCTTCTTAGACACTTTGTCTTGAATTCAAAATTAAATGTAGAAAAACTGGAAGACTTGAGATGGGCTAGAGAGATTAAACTTTCCTTCCTTTAGAAGAAAGTAGTGCACATTTTTATAAATATGGCTTGGAAGCAGAATAGAAAAGCATGGATATTTGTGTCTATAGAGATTCTCTGTTATCCAGGTCATGGTTGTCCCGAAGGTGCCTTTTTTTTCCTCTAGAGGTAACTGGACTGTCTGGTTTTTCTTTGAAGACATTTTGCTTCTCATCCAAGAAGATTCTCACCAAGAGCCTTGGTGGTGCAGGCTGTTAAACGCCTAGCACTTAGCTCCAGCTGCCTGCAATTAGTGCAGGCTCGAATCCCACCAGGCTCAAGGTTGACTCAGCCTTCCATCCTCTCGGGGTAGGTAAATTGAGGACCCAAGATTGTTGGGGGCAATTAGCTGACTTTGTAAAAATGCCGCTTAGTAATAAGCAGGCATATACAATGGAATGAAGGCTATTGCTGAGCACACTGGGTTGTATCCCAAAAATTGTAAGCTACCCTGAGTCTCCGGAGAAGGGTGGCATATAAATATGAATTAAAAAAAAAGATTCTTCAACTCTGACTGGATGGTGGGGAATGGAAGGATGTATATCCTTGCAGACAGCTGGTCATTTTAATGAGTCGTTAAAGCATCACTCAGGTGACCCTGATAACACAGATAAACCTCCAGGTGACTTTAACAACTCGCTAAAAGAATGCAAATGATTAGCTGTCTGCAAGGAGTATAAATCCTTCCATTCCCCACCATGCAGCCAGAGCTGGAGAAGCTTCTTGCATGAGAAGCAAAATGTCTTCAGAAAGTCCAGCTCCCTCTTGAAAAAAAGGCACCTTTGGGACATGGGTATGTGTGCTTCTGATAGATAGGCAGGCATATGGATGGGAAATGGGAGAAGGAGGAGCAAGGAATAGAAGGAACGCTGCATAGAAGGGAAAACTTGAGTTCCTGGATGTGGTTTGGGAAGTGGGTGAATTTTTCTTGCCCAATGCCAACCCATAAAGCTCCATTTAACATTACTGGAAATTTTACATCTGCAATGAAGACATATTTTAATTTTAATGTTGTACATGCTGTTTTAATGGGATGTTTACAGTTGTTTGTTTTTATTGTATATTATGCATTCTGTATTTCTGCACAAACATATGATTTCCTAGTGTTTAGAACCCCAAACAAGCACACATATTCCAAGATTCCTGTCTCAATCTTGAAATAAATCATGCTGGTTTTATCTGGAGTTGGGCTGTTTTCAACAGCATTTTAAAATTTTCCAAAAATCCTGAATACCAAAACTGACTTGCTTGTCTATAAATTGTGATTGATGCAATTTTTCTTTTTCTTTCCAGAAAACCAGCCTGCATCCCTGTCACAATTTCAGCAATTTAAGACTAGGTGAAGGAAGAGGACACATAGTGATGGAGGTGGAGGGAAAGAGAGTTTTTAAATATATGTACAGAGGTTGATGCAAATATTGCTGGTCTTTTTACCACAGACATCTACTTTTAGCCATAATAAGGTCAATACAATGAAAATTACATTACAATATTTATCGCAGAAAGAATGCAATTATACTCATACATCCTAATGTCTGACACAAGTAAGAAAGTTGTGTCATATTATATGCAGTTGAGTTTTGACATGTGCCTCTCCCTGGCTAGCCTGGCTTATTGGCAAGGGATGCCAAATCATTCTGGAGGATTGATCCAGAAAAGAAATGATCAAAACTCTTCTCATTTTCTTCTGTGCATGGTAGCATGGATTTACTGTTTTATTTATGAATTCTTAGCTATAGGAAATTAAAAGTCACAGCTTCGGTTGTATGTTCTTTATGTTAAGCACTTTCATTCTCAAGCAAGTAGCAAGTAAGCAAGTGCAAATGTTTGGGTATGTGCATGCACTGTGTGCATTTGACAAGTGCTGCTAATGATGATGATGAGCTTTCCAGCTGTAAGTGATAAAATCAAAGACTTGGTTGCTGGCAGATTGCTAGATCTCATGCAGGCTCATGCATTAGAGGAAGAAAGAGACAATAGCCAGAAAAATAGGTTTGGGTCTTCCTGTTTATTGACTGTCTCGGAGTGAATCATACTGTCTGTTTCTAATATTTCATCACAATTAAATTAAATGGACCCCCAACCTGGACTGTGTAACATTGAAAATTACCATTTGACAGCAAAGTAGCTCTGGTTTGCGGCCCATTTAATTGGATTGTTTTGGGTTGCGTGGGACATTGTCTGGGAAAATATGATATCAGTGCTCAGGCACATAAAAAGATGCCATAGAGAGATTGATCAGGAACTTCCATGATCATAGAAGCTTTGACCAAAATTAAGGGGCCAGAGTTCTTTTTAATATAAGCTAAAACTTCCTTACAGTGGGATTTGTTCAACAATGAAAGAGTTTATCCTCAAAAGTTGTGTATTTTCCATTTCTGGATGTTTTTAGAAAAATGTTGGACAACCACCTCTTGGGTGGTTTATTGAAGAGGTTGGACTAGATTATTGCGTTGGTCCCTTGTAACTTCACAATTCTATTACAGAGCAAGATGTACAAGATTTAATAGGGTTACTACATCTGAACTGCAAATATTTATATATAGCCCACTCTCTTAACCTCCATCAAGGCCTGAGAATACAATACCTGCAGAGAATTACTGAAATCTGTTAAGTAATGGAACTGGAATGAACACTGCTATTAATTAATTTTTGGTTTGTGTCCTATAGTTGGACTGCTAGCAGGCTCTAGTTAGACATGTAGACTATTTTAGCATGAGATAAAAGAAATTGCTCAGCCTAATTAGTCCCTTTGTGCTATGCTATACGAACAAATTTAGCTAACACCTTAACATATATTGTTGCCTTACTTGCAATATTTCATGCTGTCAGCATGCAGTTTTAAATCACTGGAGAATACATTCTCCACCCCTCCAATTAGTTATGGTCTTTGATGAATTTCTAGAAAGACTTCTCTAACTTGTAGAAGAAGTTTTATGAGTCTGGATGGACTTCAGCATGTACAATACATTTCACTGCATTTCTTCAGTGGGAATGTTCCACAGTGTTATATGAAGGGTATTTAAAATATTGGGTGTGTGTGTGTGGAGACATTATATTAGTATAATAAAAATAGTCTTGTTCAGTGGCTAAAATCCTGAATAAAAGCATTGCATGTGACATCTATTTATTGTAATATAGCTTGATATCTTATCACTTGAAATCTTCTCTCTGAAAGTATAACTCCACCAGATTTTTCTACTGTGTTACATACAATGATTTTTTTATTTTGCTCATCACCTGTTTCTTCCTTGGGTAGTACTCTATAAAACAAAATAAAAGGAAATGTAAATAAATGCAACAGGGAATGCTTTCTAGAAAGTCATTGCTTCATAGTATAAACCTGTAAATATTTATTCAGAAACAAGCCTCACAGTGTTTAATGCAGTGTTTCTCAATCTTGGAAACTTTAATATTTGTGGACTTTAGTTCCCAGAATTCCCCAGTCAGCATGCTGGGTTGGTTATTAAGGTTGAGAAACTTTAGTTAGTTAGAGGGAATCCTTCCTTCAAAGATAGGAGTTAACTGCCCCAGACTCAGTTCAATGTCAGAGGCTGCATTTTATTATTGTCCCTGCATTTTTCATCTTTGTTGAAACTGATAATCTGTATACCTTTCTTCATGGCACAGTTTATTGTGCTTTTAATTTTACCAGAGTTACTATTGAGAATTATTGTTGTTGTTCTTATTTTCATGTTTTAGTTCCCATTTTTCTTAGAAGGGCTGCAATTCTGTTCACATCTGGGTTATGTGAATCCCATTGAATAGAGCAAGAGACAAGCAACCAGGAAAAAGAACTGCAAGCAGAAACTGAAACATATCAAAGAGAGAATCCAATCAAAATGTCTGAATAATTACATCAATATTTAACAGTTGAAAAGGACATTTCCACAAGACAACAGATTGAAAATAGCATCACATCTCTCTGCATTGGCTACATATGAGAAGTGAGCTAATTTATTAGTGGATCAGCTGTGATTTCTCTATTTGAACTAACCTTGTCTGCCAACTCTTGGGATTCTTTCAAGGGGAAAGGTCATCTGAGGACATTTCAGCTGCCTTCCAAGTAACCATGGGGATCATCATCTTCATTTGGCAAAGCTGTCTTTAAGTCAAGCTCCATTCCATGTGACTTCATGTGAGAAAATTTAAACCAGCATATTGGCTGATGAGCAGCAAGTGTGTAGACCAGTTAGCTACTTCAATCATTTCATTTCTACTTCAATTTTCTCCTCCTTCTGCGAGGAGAGAAAAACACTGCTTTCTATGCATATTACAACAAATCTAACATTAAGTCATCTATGTTCCAAATTAACAACATAAACAAAATGGAAATATTTAAAATATGACATTGTTGATAAAGACAATTTGAAGGAAAGCTATTTTACAATTTTGACTTAGCTACCAAGACAATTCTTTTCTATATTGGCATAGTACAAACCCATATTGGCATAGTACAAAAAGGAGATTTTTGGAGAAGAGTAAGGAGATGTAGGAAAATATATTGTTGCTTTATTTTAGGAGGGAATAGACTTCATGAAGCTTAGTGCAGTCATTGAAACTGCCTCAATTACTTATTCCTGAATATTGCCCACTAGACTGGCTATGTTTGCATACACCCTATTTATATGCTTAGTTCCTCCTACCTTCACAGTCTCCAGTTGTACCCTTCCTTCTTCCTCACCCTCTTCTCATCCCTTATGCCCTTTCAAATCTTCTACCTTCTCTGTCCTGTCATTACTTTTCTGCCTACTCTTTTTCAATTTCATTTATACTGATTTGTGACATCTTCGCCTAATTCTTCATTTGTTTGCCCAAAAATTGCAGATTCTCCAAAAGGAAAGAATTGATTTTCTTCTTATGCTCACTAGTAAAAAAAAAATACTAGTAAAACCAACCTACTGCGTTTCTTTCTTTCACCTGTATCCAAAGAATCACGTGCAATCATTTTTTAATCAGTAGAGGGCACTATGACACTGAATATTCATTAAGTGTGACCAGGGATGGGAAACCATCAACATTCCAAGCATCATTGGAATTCAACAAACTGGAATGTTTGAACTGTAATCTAGGAGTATCTGGAGATTGAGTTTTGCCATCTCTGCTGGCACAGTTTGTATCACATCATAAATGTGATAATAATCTATATAGTTTAGGCCAAGGAGCAAGTTCCAAATGGCAAAAGATGTTTCTGGAAATTTACTTGAAAATCTGGATCTAGCTGAAATGACTCTATGAAATCTTCTTTAAACTAGGATCTTGGGTAAATGTTCTTCATGATATATCTATTTAATTTCAGTAAATATACTAGACAGACAGGCACTTACACATTTGGTTTCTCTTGAACTGTGCACATTGTGTATATTTCCTAAACTCACTAGTTTTATGTGAACCTTATAAAACTTGATAGATAAAACTTGAAGGACACTTTTAAATGGTAGACTTTTTAAAAAAAATCTATATAAGATCCCACACCTAGGAGACAAAAGGAAAGAGACAAGGGATGTGCTAAAATTCTCTTCACAACCTGCAAGCTGAATCCAGATAAATACAATACTAAATATACAAATTCTTGAAGTAAATAATATTTGGTCACTGAGAATACTTCCAAATCTTTTTTTTTATTGGTATGAATGCTTAAGGTACTTAATGTGAAATTCAGGAGTATAGAAAATGTCATCTTGCTGCTAGCTGAGGTTGTCTAAGACAGCTTCTTTTTGTTAATAAAGTGTTGTACTATATTTACTAAAATGAGTCTACAAGATTCAATAATAGCCCTAGATATCTTCCAAAGGAAAGAAAGGAGGGAATGTAGTGCAATGGCATTGTTATGGCACAATTGTTCCTCACGTGGTCCTATTATCTAACACAGCAATAATCAACAAACACAATTTCATACTCCGTAGTGATCAGCATGTAGCAGTGCTATGGGAAATAAGATACATTGCTCTTAGATCCTTAATAAATTTTCTATACAAAAATCTATTTATTGATACATCATATTTAAAAACCAACCATCACCCTCACAGAGGGACTCTTATTCATTTAAATAGAATGGATTTTCATTCCCTTTCCCACTATGCAATAGTTTTTAGCAATGATTATAATTTGAAATAAATGTTGGTCTATCTTTCTCCTAAACATATGTCTTACTACATTATTTTTCTTTTCCCAGAAATATACCTGAAATTCCTCTACCTCTTTCTCAATTGAGAACAAATTAATGTATAAAATGGTATATAATATAAAATTTGTATTTATTAGATGAAAGGTGTGTGCATTGAGCTAATAACAACTGAAAAATGAAAATGTTAAGCTAAAGTTATTAAAGTTGAGAAATTATGCAAAAAAAAGAGTTTTGAGATCTCATTTGAAGGAAAATAGAATTTCTACATCTGTATGTAGTTTTGAAAACAGTGCCCTATGAACATATCAGTCAGGGAGAGAAGATGAAGTTTGTCATAGCCAATATTTTTCCATGATTGCTTATCAGAAGAACCTGTGTTCTTCCCAGAAACTTTGCCTTTCCTAACTCTTTGGGTTGACATGGACAGATTTCCCTACCTGGTCCACCATAGGAGTGCAGGTTGCTAATCATTTGGCATCATAGATTCACCTTGAAGATTAAGTATCTTCTTCTAAGTACTGAAATCAGATGTCTTTCAGAACTTTCAGAGCTTCATTAATCAGAGGCATGCCTGTAAAATTCCCTGGTTTCAGTGTTTGCATCCAGCCCCATTCCAGTTGCATAATTTCAAAACAGTTACAGGATAAACTGTTAGAGGAAGCCCTCAGCACAGAAGGAGGGCAGATTGCCTGAGCTATAGAGTCTGACAGCATAAGCAATGAATGCAATGAATGACTGTCCACTCTTTCACTGCTCCAGGTTAAATATTCTGTTTATAGCTTTGAATACATCTTTGCAACGTGTGTCCTTGCTCAGCTCAAGGACATCTCTCAAAATGAAGTGGTTCATTTTGTTTCTTCTGTTCAGTTTGTAAACAGAATAGATTACGCAGCAAAGCCTATACTTCCCTTAAACTGTTTTGCCAAGGGAATTTCTAGGAGATTGAATGGGTAGAATTTGCAAACTAGATGGGGTGCTAATGGCATTCTTTTTTTGTTAAAGAACAAAAAAATTGCATTGTGATAAGAAGCTTCCCTCTGAAGAACTGTAGACATCAGTCATTTATTTGATCTCAGATGTAGCACAATGATTGCTTCAGTCTTGTAAATTCAGCATCCTTTTTGTTCCTTTTCACGTTTAAATCTTTTTCATAAGAAAGCATATGGTTCTGTTTTTCTGACATTTTAAGTGGAGGATTTGGTTTGCAAACATTAAACTACTTTCAAGTAAACAGAAACAGGTTTTCTTTTCATTAATGTAATTATTTGTGTAAATAACAATTATAATGGGTTGTATTTGAGGTGCTTCTTCATTTAATAGAAAGTGCTTCTCTCAGTAATGGATCTTTTTCCTTTAGAGGCAGGGACTTCTTTAGTGTAATATGTTCCTACATTATTTCTACCTAGAGACTTTTTTAAAAAAAATGCTATCCTATATCTGTTTAGGAACAACAGTGTTAATTCTACCAAGAAATAATCAGTAGCTAAACTCAACTCCAAACAGCTCAGTATGATAATTAGTGAGGAATACAGGGAGTTCCAGTTCATAGTGTTATAGAATTTGGAGGTATACTGAGATCATGCAATCCAGCTTCTGCTCAAAACAGAAATCCGGCTTCCCTGACAGATAACTTGAACACTTCTAGTGATGAAGAATCCATCAGTGTTCTGGGTAGTGCGTTTTATTGTTTTAAGTCTATTTAGGACTGCCCTTGTATACCATCCGGAGACTGCAGCTGGTGCAGAATGCGGCCGCGCAGGTGGTGATGGGAGTCTCCCGATTCTCCCATATTACCTCCCTCCTGCGTGGTCTGCATTGGCTGTCGGTCGCACTCCGGGTGAGATTCAAGGTTTTGGTTTTAACATACAAAGTCCTACATGAAATGGGTCCTCAATACTTAAGGGAGCAACTCCTGCCGATAGTGAGTGCCAACTGCCCTGTGTGAGCACACAGGCAAGGACTCCTCGGGGTCCCATCGGCAAGTCAATGCCGGCTGGCGGTCCCCCAGCGACGAGCCTATTCTGTCGCAGCCCCCGACCTCTGGAATCAACTACCCCTGGGGCTCTGCCTGGCCCCTGACCTCCGCACCTTCCGCCATGATTTAAAGACCTGGCTGTTCAACCAATCCGGGCTGTGACCCCTCCCGGGGGGGGCAGTTTTTAAAATTATTTTAAATTTTAGATTTACTATTTTGGGCTTGTGATCAGTTTAATTCCTTTTTAATTATTTATTGTGGTTGTTTTAGTTGTGAGCCACCCCGAGTCTTCGGAGATGGGGCGGCATACAAGTCCAAATAATAAATAAATAAATAAATCCTAAAAAGTTTTTTCTACCATTTAACTGGAATCTACTTTCCTAAAAATTAAAATCATTATTACATGCCTTATCTTCTGGAATGAGAAAACATATTAGAACTTTATTTCTTCTGTGTGATATGCATTCAGGTATTTGAAGAGTATTACTGTATCCATCATTGAAAAGGACGCTGATGTTGGCAAAAGGAGAAGGAGACAACAGAGGAATAGATGGTTAGATAGTGTCATCAATGCAATAAACATGAAACTCTAGGAGACAGTGGAGGACAGAGAGCCTGAGGTCACAAAGAGCAACATAGCAACTGAACAACAATAAAACTATATAGCTTGATAATCTTTTCTTCTGAGGACTGAGCATGCCCAGTGCATTGTCTCCATAGGATGTAGTTTCTGCTATCTTGATAATCTTCAATGTCCTTCTCTAAACTGTTGTTTCTTTACATCCTTCTTAAAATATGTTACATGGTATTGGACACATACTCAGAATCTGATGAAAGCAAAATGAAGTAGAACAAACTATTATTTCTAACTATTTTTAAAATAAGTCTTCTCTTGATACAGGAGCCTAAAATGACATTTTTCTTCTTTGCAGTCACATTGTATTGCTGACTCAAATTCAGTTTGCAGTTAAATATTCTTCCAAGATCTTTTTTTCATTATCAGTTCCAATCCTATAGCTATAGGTTTGATTTTTGTTTCTTAAATGAAGAATATCACCTGTGTCTCTGTTAGATTTCATTGTGCGATTTTCACCCCTCTTTTCTAACTTAGCAAAATTGTTTGCTATTAACTATCCATCTAATTTTATACAATTTGCATATATTTTTTAAAAGTTTTACTAGATTTTTATTTTTAGGTATATATCAATATCAATATATGAATAGGGTGGCCCCTGGATATAACTCATTTTGATACAAACATCAATAATGATAATCATAATAGTTCTTATATTAATCAAACTTATATAATTCTAGTATTAATATACATGGTTTTTTTAGAGTAGTTATTCAATATTTCAATGTTCCATTTTAATGCCAATGATATTATAAACATACATCATAATACCATCTTTCAACGTCTGATCTTTTTCATCAAATTATTACTTATATTCTGTTATATAAAAATTATATCTTCTAATATTCTCCCTATTTCTTATTTCTACCTTTATTTTCGTGGAACTGACATAAAAGATTTTCCAAACATTTCAACTGGTAAATCCACAGGTAAAACCTGCTTGTGAGCCATATAAGAGTTGGGAGATTGAAATAGCATAAAAGCATTTGACTTATTTATTTAATATAGCCACCAATTTCACAATCATGACTCTGGGCAGCGAACATAGAAATAAATCTAAAGATGCGAAATACTGTCAATAAACAAAGTGACACAACAATAAGATAGAGGCACCCTAGGGCAATCAATTTAAGCACATGTCACAGTCAAGTTTAAGAAAATCACAACTATGAGCTCACCCAATTTACAGGCCCCATGCTAGGACAACATCCAGGATTTACAAAATGCCAATAGGATAACAGCTAAATAAGGGATAGCACTGCAATAGAGATATTATTTGAAAGGGATATTTTCTGGGTCTCACCAGATAGATCTCCTTAATTGATGGGATCCAGAGTAGACCAGGCAACCAGGCAACAACAATTTCTTCATAAATAGCATGCCATGATGGGCTTCAGTGATAGTTATCAGTACTTTGAATTGCACTCAGAAGCTTACTAGGAACCAGTGTAGGTCACAGAGCAGTGGATAATGTGGATGTACCAAAGTGTGTTCTTAATTGACCACAGTGCTGCATCCTGGACCAGCTGCAGTTTCTGAGTGGTTTTTAGTCCCACATAGTGAATATTGTAGTATTTAGTTCAGAAAATGATCAAGACATGAATGATTGTAAGCAGTGATCTAGGAAAAGGTACAATCGGTGCACAAGATAAATCCATGCAAAAGCCCTCCTGATTTTGGCTATTACTTACTCATCAAACAGGGACACAAGATTAGGAGAACCCCAAATTGTACACTATTTTTTTCTGGGGCAGTGCCTCCCCATTGAAAACTAAAAATAGAAGAACTCGAGATGAAGGGGAAGTTAAAATCCAAACTTACTTAGTACTGCTTTGGCTGAATTGAAGTCAATTCTTCCTCATCTAGATCCTCACAGCCTCTAGGCACTGAGAAAAAATCTCACCAATATTACTTGGAGTACCAATGGTACCTAATCCTGTGCCAGTGCATGATCTTACCTAATGGTTTCGTGTAGATGTTAAGCATGGAGAAAGAACATAATTATGAGAAAAGGTCTTCAGTCATGTCTCTTATTTCCTAACAACACTGATTGAAACTGCCCTTGGAGGAAGAAAAAGAAACACCACAATGTTGTGCTATAATCAGTGACCCTGACAGCCACTATGAGATCAAGAAGGCAGATAATGGATGCACTACACATTTCTTGAACCCACCAGAAGTCATCCACAAGTGCAATCAACAGAGTTTTGTTCCCATACCCAGGCCTGAAACGCAACTGAAGGGATTCTGTTAGAGTTTGCAGCAGAAATTCAAGTCCAGAAAACACACAGGTGACTGATTCAGCAGGATCATTAATTTCTTTATAAACATAATAATATGAGTAAAGTTTGCAATACCATTTGTAGATTCTTTCAATGTAACATAAGCAAAAACACAAGCAGCAGCTAAGAGGGCTCAGAACAGATGTCAGTTTCAGTTTCAATTCTCAGCAAAGCACACAGAGCCAAACCACATCCAGACTGTCAGCTTCCATTGGCTGGTCTGCTGCCATGCTTACTCACTTGTTGACTTTATTAACTATGTCTTTGGCAGTTAATGAATATACTCTGACAGATTCTAAATAATTCACTTCTTCCATGGCCTGCTGTGCACCCATTTTTTCAACAATCTTCTCAAGGAAATATTATTATTTATTTATTTATTTTTTGAACTTGTATGCTGCCCCATCTCCGAAGACTCGGGGTGGCTCACAACTAAAAACAGGAACAATAAATACTTAAAAAGAGATTAAACCAATTTTACAAGCCCAAAAATTATAAAAACTAAATTTACAATAGTTAAAAATTAAGAAACCTATCCCCCCCCAGGGAGGGGTCACAGCCCGGGTTGGTCAAACAACCAGGTCTTTAAATCATGGTGGAAGGTGCGGAGGTCAGGGGCCAGGCGGAGCCCCAAGGGCAGTTGGTTCCAGAGGTCAGGGGCCGCGACAGAATAGGCTCGTCCCCGGGGGACCGCCAGCCGGCATTGGCCTGCCGATGGGACCCCGAGAAGTCCTTGCTTATGTGCTCGCACAGGGTGGCCAGCACTCGATATCGGCAGAAGACGCTCCCTTAAGTATTGAGGACCCATGTCATGAAGGACTTTGTATGTTAAAACCAGAACCTTGAATCTCACCTGGAGTGCAACCGGCAACCAATGCAAGCAGAGCAGGAAGGGAGTAACATTGGAGAATCAGGAAACTCCCATCACCACCCGCGCCACCGCATTTTGCACCAGCTGCAATCTCCAGATGGTATGCAAGGGCAGTCCTAAATAGAGAGCGTTGCAGTAGTTGAGTCTAGAGGTAACAAGGGCGTGAGTGACTGTGTGCAGGGCATCTCGGTCCAGAAATGGGCGAAGCTGACGAACAAGGCGGAGCTGGGCAAAGGCCCCCCTGGCAACAGCCCCCACCTGCTCCTCCAACCGGAGCCGTACATCCAGGAGGACCCCCAGATTCCGCGCCCTATCCACAGGGGGCAACACCTCTCCCCCTATGGCCAAAGATGGATATTCCTGGCTGGGCCGAGATGCCAGTATGCACAGCCACTCAGTCTTGGCTGGGTTGAGTCGAAGCATATTCCCGCTCATCCAAATCCATACTGCATCCAAACACTGGGTCATCAGGGAGAGGGCATCACTGATCTGGTTTGGGGTGGAGATGTACAGCTGGGTGTCATCTGCGTACTGATGGAATCTCACCCCAAAACCACGTATGATCTCACCCAGCAGCTTCATGTAGATGTTAAATAGAAGAGGGGAGAGGATCGACCCCTGAGGGACCTCACAAGAAAGCACCCTCGGGGTTGACCTCAACCCCCCCGCCAACACTGATTGCGACCGCCCCGAGAGGTAGGAAGTGAACCACTGGAGAACAGTGCCCCCCACTCCCAACCCCCCGAGGTGCCGCAAAAGGATACCATGGTTGATGGTATCGAAAGCCGCTGAAAGGTCTAATAGCACCAGGACAGAGGAAAAACCCCTGTCCCGAGCCCTCCAGAGATCATCCATCAGTGTGACCAATGCCATCTCTGTGCTGTAACTGGGTCGGAAGCCCGATTGATACGGATCCAGGTAGTCCGCTTCATCCAGGAAAAGTGGAAACTGCTGAACCACCACACTCTCAACAACCTTCACCAAAAAGCGAAGGTTGCAGACTGGACGAAAGTTGTCTAACACGGCCGGGTCCAGGGCAGGCTTCTTCAGGAGGGGTCTCACCACCGCCTCCTTCAAGGCGGAGGGAAAAACACCCTCCCTTAACGAAGCGTTGAGAACTGCCCGGAGCCAACCGCAGGTGGCCTCCCTGGTGGCACAAGCCAACCAGGAAGGACACGGGTCCAACAAACATGTGGTGGAACTCAGGCGCTGCATAATCCCGTCCACTTCATCCTTGGAAACAGGATCGAACTCATCCCAGATCACACTGGCCAGACTACTTGTATCCCGTTCCTCAGACCACTGCAAATCAGAGGACAACCTGCCCCGAATCCGAGCAATCTTATCTGACAGATATTGACCAAACTCCTCAGCCCTTCCCTGCAATGGGTCCGCTCCCTCCCCCATAAGAAGGAGAGAGCAGGTAGCCCAAAACAGGGCGGCTGGGCGGTTATCTGCGGATGCTATGAGGGTGGAGAGATAGGACCTTCTCGCTGCTCTCATAGCTACCAAGTAAGTCCTAATATGGGCTCTTAGCTGGGCTCGATCGGATTGGGAGCGGGTAGACCTCCACCTGCTCTCTAAACCCCTTCGACGATGCTTCATCTCCCAGAGCTCCTCGGTATACCAAGGAGCCATCCGGGATCCACGGTGTGTGAGGGGACGCATGGGGACAACCCTGTCGAGGGCATCCGACACAGCCTGTTGCCAGGCGGCCGCCAGATCCTCGACAGAGCTGTGGGCAAGGGAAGAGGGAAAGAACCCCAGTTCCGCCTGGAACCTCTCAGGGTCCATCAGGCATCTGGCGTGGAACCATCTAAGTGGCTCCTCATCCCAGCAGTGGGGGGCGGCCTGTTGGAAGACCAGCCATAGGAGATAGTGATCAGACCATGGAACGGGCAACGCCATAAAAGTGGCTTGCCCTCTGTCACTACGCCACTGTTCAGAGACAAAAACAAGGTCAAGAGTATTTCCCCCCTCGTGAGTTGGGCCTTGAATCAGTTGGGACAGGCCCATGGCTTCCATAGAAGCCATGAATTCCTGGGCCAAGCCCGACGCTCCCCCCAGGGAAGGCAGATTGAAGTCCCCCAGGACCATAAGGCCCGGGAACTCCACTGCCATCCCTGAGAGGAGATCGAGAAGCCCAGGCAGGGCCGCTGTCACACAGCTGGGGGAAAGGTATGCGAGCAGCAAGCCCACCTGACCATTAGGCCCCCACCTCAAGAGGAGGGTCTCACTCCCGCCTATCTCTGGAACCGCGACCTCCCTTGGAAACAGGGTCTCCTGAATAACCACAGCCACCCCACCAGCCCTTCCCTGGGCCCGTGGCCGGTGCAGAACCCAGAAACCTGGAGGGCACAGATCAAACAGAGGGACACCTCCCTCCGGGCCCAACCAGGTTTCGGTGATACAAGCCAGGTCCACAGCCTCCTCCTTGATGATCTCGCGGAGGAGGGAGGACTTATTAGCCACAAACCTGGCATTAAAATACACCAACCTAAGCCCAGGGGTCCCAGTTCCGATGCCCTCTAGGGAGGAGGCCATAGGGTCGGAGCGCGCCACCGCACAGAGATGGCGGGTACGGGCTCCCGGCACATGATATGGCCCTATGCCTCGACGTCTCCTGCCAATCCCAACCACCCTGGGAATCGCGGTCCCCACCTTGCACCACAGGGCCCCACCAGCCCCCAACCCCCCATGCACCGGGCTGCAGGAAGACCCCTCCACCCCCTCCCTAACCCTTTAAGACGGCCAATTAAAAAATTTAAAAACCTCCCCTTCTGAATTAAGCGTAATTTAAAACCCATGGTCATGCTATGCCTCCTCTCGGGAATAAAAGATCCGTCATCAAGGGGGGGCTTTGACAATATGGCAGACCATCTCAGGGACAGGGGAACACCCCTGAGTGCCCGCAGCTCAAGGGAAGAGTAGGTGTATCCAATAGTGGTCATTGCTAAGGAGAGATCAAGTCCAGGATAGATGGTAAAAGTTCAGGTCGCCGATGGTCAATCAGTTCTAGGGCCAGCAGACAGCGGGGACCTCTCGACCCAGGTGGCACTCCCACTGCCCGCCAGGGAGTAAGTCCCACGATCTCAAACATGGTCCAGTCCCCTCTCTCCCACAGAGGAAGACAGTCCACAGGCTAGCCCCAGACGAGGGGGCCAAACACCACTGCTCTCTCACCCCAGTGCTAATGGCCAGGCATGGAGTGCTCCCACCACACCATGCAGCCCCCAAAAAGCGAACTGGGGCATCCGAGTGGGAGGAAAGATGGTCCAGACATGGTAGATGGCCACTAAGGGCCCGATGTCTCCACCAGTCAGTCATCTCTGCTTGCATCCTCCAGGCCCTCCAAGGAGGAGAAAAGCCAAAGAATAACATCCACCGCCATCGTCACATCCAGGCTAGGGAGAAAGGCCGGGGAGGTACCAGGACCCAATAAAACCGGTACCCCGAGCATCCTCCCCGGCAGATCTTCAAATATCCCCAGCCAATAGCACCAACAGCAACAACGCCGTTATTATTATTATTTATTTGACTTGTATGCCGCCCTACTCCCTAAGGACTCAGGGCGGTGAACATTAAAACAGGACAAATTTACAATAAAAAGACAATTAAACAAATAAACAAGCCGAATACAATTAAAAAGTAGAAAAAATTAAAACCCACAACCCCCCCCCCGGGTCATGCCAGACGGCCTATTGAAACAACCAAGTCTTCAGGTCTCGCTGGAAGGATCGGAGGTCAGGGGCCAAACGGAGATCCACGGGGAGCTGATTCCAGAGGGCAGGTGCTCCCACGGAGAAGGCCCTAGCCCTGGGAACCGCCAGCCGACAATGCCTGACCGACGGTGTCCCGAGGAGGCTCCTCCTATGAGAGCGAACAGGGAGATCGGAAAGTGATGCTGGCAGGAGGCGTTCCCGCAAGTACCCTGGGCCCAAGCCATTTAGGGCTTTATAAGTTGTTACTAACACCTTGAAGGCGACCCGAGAGGCAACCAGCAACCAATGCAAGCCGCGCAGGAGGGGTGTAACATGGGAGTATCCGGATACCCCCATCACAGCCTGCGCGGCCGCATTCTGCACCATCTGTAACCTCCGGGTCATCTGCAAGGGGAGCCCCATGTAAAGAACGTTGCAGTAGTCGATTCTAGAGGTGATGAGCGCATTAGTAACCGTTCAAAGGGCATCTCGGTCCAAATAAGGGCGGAGCTGGCGAACCAGCCGTTGATGCCGCCATCGTCGCCATGCCATCTCCACCATGCTGCAACCATGCTAAAACGCGCAGCAGCTCCGGCAGACTCCAGCGGGCCATCCGACAGCCCCTCCAATGACTCAGCGGCATCTCCAGCGGTCCACAGCACACCCTCCAACAATCAGTTCAGCAGCTGTCAATGCAACAGCTGCCACCATTGTTCCAGGTCTCAAGTCCGCTTCTCCATTGCTGTTCGGACTGTTCCTCCAAGAAATTCCAGGCTTCTCCTCCAAGGGGCCTCCAATATGAGTTGCATCAGGCAGATGAACTTCCAGGTGCAAATGACGAGGCCACAAAGGCCACCAAGACCATAGGGCCGCAGGCACCGCACCCCCACCATCGCTGCAGGGTGCCAGCCAGTGAAATCCCGGACCGGCATCACTGCCGCAGCTGCAAACTCCACAACCCAGGAAAAAACACTCTAGGTCAGACAGTGGACCTCCCGGCGAGCCGTGCAAGCCATAGAAGCTGCCGCTGTTGACATTCCGGCCTGGGAGAGACACCCCGGGTCGGATGGCAGACTTCCAGCATGGTCAGTATGGGCCATACAAGCCCCAGGCTGCAGGCGCGAACGCTGGCCCCAGGCTCCAGGCTCCAGGCACAAACACTGGCTCCAGGCTCTAGGCTCCAGGCCCCAGGTACAAACGCTGGCTCCAGGCTCCAGGCTCCAGGCTCCAGGCTCCAAGCTCCAAACGCAGAGGCCGAAGCTGCCGAGCCACCAAAGGCCGCCGAGCCGCCAAGGCTGCAGGGCCACACCCCCAGCCATCACGTCGAGCGGCACGTGAAACAAGACAGAAATTTTTCCAATGCAATAAGGTCCAGCAATGATTTTTTAAACAGAAAGTGACTACTGCCTCCTTAAGCATTACTGGGACCACTCAATCATTCAAGGAAAATCCACCACTACCTGAATCTAGCCAAATACCACCTCCCAGGTGGTCTGAGCCATCCAGGAGGGCATGAGTATAATGTACAGTTTGGAGGAATCTGTCAGTTCCTCAAAACTAACAAGATTAAACCAGAAAACAGACCCAAATCATGCCACTATTAACTCCAGGACACCTGCCATACTGCTACCATCCAACCTGGAATTTTAAAAATCCACTTTTTCCTGATAGATGTTTCCTATTCCCCACATCCATTGTGTGGGTAGAACTCAGACTCCATCTTCCCAAATATTAAATATAAATATGTCTCTGATGTAGATAGGTGAAATCTGTTAGCAGATTGACAAGGGGAAAACGCAAGTCCCAAACAAGCAGAAAAGAGAAGTTCAGACACCTCCTTAATTCACATGAATATGAGAAGAGAAGGAGATACAGCACAAGCACTTGCAATATTATATTATTATAACCACGCCCAATAAAAATAATTTTAGCCTTACTGTGGAATTGATTGCTCGTCCGATCTACCTGGTGGGGTTGGTATTTCATAGTAATAGATTGCTTGATTGAAAGAATTGAGGTGTGGGGAGGAGAAATAAAAAATGGATGGGTGTTTACTGCCTCTTTGTGTTTATTGATATTACTTCTTATTTTTGTTTGAATGAAAAACGGACAACATATTTCTGTGTAGAGCAGTCTAAAATTCAGAGCTCTGAGACGTAGGGAATTATTCTTCAGGGTTTTTTTTCATAAGCAAATATAAGAGACTTTTAGGAAGAGTTCAGTTATATGATGAAATAAGCATAACAAAGTGGTAATTATCTCAGTGTAATTCAGGCAAAATTCATTTCAAATCATTGATTCAGTTCAGATAATTGATCCAGTTCAATTTGCTAACATAAATTTATTTACATGCACAGAAGCATCTAGTACCAGTAGGACAAAATTTGGAAACCCATCACTGCTTCTATGGTTTCCAAGAAAACCTTTTTGTGAAACATCTTGGAAATCCAAACTGAATTAGGTGAAGTGGATTGTTTGATTCAAATCGCTAGATGAAATAGGATTTATTTTCTAAACCAATTCAAATCAAACAGGAACAATTATTTGAAATGAATTGATGTTTTCAAACTGATTTTACCTATTATTACAGGAATAATTTTTTCCTTGATATGTTTGTCTCATCAATTAACTGAACTGTTCCTGAAAGTCTCATATATTTTCTTGTAAAAAAAATTAAAATTATGTTTATTTATTTATTTATTTATTAATGAGACTTGTATGCCGCCCCATCTCCGAAGACTTGGGGCGGCTCACAACTGAAACAACAAGAACAATAAATAATTAAAAAAGAATTAAACTAACAAGCCCCATTGAAATATAATTACATAAATACATAATAAAACCATGATAACCCCCCCCCCAAAGGGTCACAGCCCGGCTTGGTTAAATAACCAGGTCTTCAATTCACGGCGGAAGGCGCAGAGGTCAGGGGCCAGACGGAGTCCCAGGGGAAGTTGGTTCCAGAGGTCAGGGGCCGCGATAGAATAGGCTCGTCATCGGGGGACCACCAAACGGCATTGGCCAGTCGACGGGACCCCAAGGAATCCTTGCCTATGTGATCGCACAGGGCGGTTAGTACTCGATGTCGGCAGGAGTCGCTCCCTTAAAAATTGCGGACCCATGTCATGAAGGACTTTGTATGTTAAAGTTAACACCTTGAATCTCACCCGGAGCACAACCGGCAGCCAATGCAGACAGCGCAGGAGGGGGGTAACATGGGAGAACCAGGAAACTCCCATCGCTGCCGCATTTTGCACCAGCTGTAATCTCCGGATGGTATGCAAGGGTAGTCCTAGATAGAGAGCGTTGCAGTAGCCGAGTCTGGAGATAACAAGGGCATGAGTAACTGTGTGCAGGGCATCGCGGTCCAGAAAAGGGCGTAGTTGGCGAACCAAATGGAGCTGGGCAAAAGCCCCCCTGGTGACAGCCCCCACCTGCTCCTCCAATCGAAGCCGTACATCCAGGAGGACCCCCAGATTCCGCGCCCTATCCACAGGGGGCAACACCACTCCCCCTATGGTTAAAGATGGATAATCCTGACTGGGCCACGATGCCGGTATGCACAGCCACTCAGTCTTGGCCGGGTTGAGACGAAGCATGTTTCCGTTCATCCAGATCCGTACGCATCCAAACACTGGGTCATCAGGAGAGGGCATCACCGATCTGGTTCGGGTGGAGATGTACAGCTGAGTATCATCTGCATATTGATGGAAACTCACCCCGAAACCACGGATGATCTCACCCAGCGGCTTCATATAGATGTTAAATAGCAGGGGGGCGAGAACCGACCCCTGAGGCACCCCACAAGAGAGCACCCTCGAGGTGGACCTCTGTCCCCCTGCCAGTACCGACTGTGACCACCCCGAGAGGTAGGAGGTGAACCACTGAAGTACAGTGGTGAGGGGTCGCATGGGGACAACCTTGTATAAAAATGTTGTGCATACTGTATAAAAATGTTGTGCATTTTTATACAGTATTTTAAACATTTTGCATGCTGGAGGTGCTTTAATTATCTAGAATTTTTATTCAAGTGATATGAATAATCTAACTAGAATTCTAATTAGAAACATTTCACTTTTAGGATTAAGAGACAATCTTCATTTATTTTTGTTCTTTCTAATTTCAGTTGTCAGCCTAATCTATTTGGGAGAACTCTTCAGATCTCCAAAATAGATTTTTAAAGAAAACTACAGGACTCAATATTCATAAAATGGAAAAACAGTGTTGAATCAAAAGCTTGTTGTGTGTTTACTATATCTAACCTATAAATGTTTTCCATATAACTTTTTAATTTAGCTGCAACTGTATAAAATTGAACTGTTGTTCTCTTTTGATCCAAGTTACTTGGACTAATAAATATGCAGTTAATTACAATTTAACTGTAATTATTCAGCTGATATGTAGAAGACTTGTAGAGGGAGAGGAAACAATACACATAAGCAAGCATGAATTTAGATCATAATGAAGTTATTTTATTTACCCAATAACATATTTGGTAAATAAAATAATCTTTTTATTTTATTTAGATTTACCTCTTGTCTAAACTTAATTTTAAAATGGGAAGACCTTTTTATATCTGTTAATGTGTCTTTTATATTTTTCCCATGTCTAATCATATTTTTTGTCAAGGGAATCTATCTCAAATTCAGTCATTTTTTGTTTGGATTATATAATACATGCTCCTAATTCTCACTGGAATTAGTAGAGGTAAAATTAAAACATGACTGTCTTTTCTCCTCAAATTATTTCAGTGGAAGCTAACAGCAATTATCTTACTATCGATTTGGTTCACAATGATCAAACTCCTCATTACAGTGTCCTTTTAGTTAACTTTATCTTTGGCCAGTTTTTCTTGTTCTTACCAATTTGGTACAGTTATACCACTATTTAGAAGTATTTCCCAGTTAGCTTTTGAGAAGTATTTCCTTGTCCAGGATGTCCTTGAAAATATTTTGATCTCAGTGTTAAGTGAGACACCTGAATGAAAGTTTTTATAGAAGTAAAAGGTCCATAGAAATTAAAGCAAGAATTTAGTTCCTTTCACAGTAACTCACATGAACAGATCCTTTTTACATTTTTGAATATTTAATACCAAGGCCTTTTGATTATTCTGCTCCATCAGGAGTCCTGATCAAATAACAGCCACTAACTTCATTCAGTAAAAATGGCCTACTTTTGATATTTATGTTGGCCACTTAAAAGGCTAAAGAACAGATCATAAATATATGTGAATGCCACTTTCCTGTGCACATGTTGCTATGCACCTTATAAAGCCTGAGAGGATTGGCAAACACAGCAAAGCAAAGCAATGGCGAATGTAATATAATTTGAATTACCTTATGCGTTTTCACTGATATTTGTAGAAGAGCACAAATGTCAAGAGCTCTATCATTTGGCTCTTGACATTATAAGCCAGGAACATAGGCATAAGTTGCCAAGACCTTTAAAGGAACATTTTGCTTTGATGAGGTTTCATAATGTTCTGTTAAAGTAGTTGATAAACAGAAGCCATTCCCTTCCCTTCCCTAGAGTTGCAAAGTGAGCACTGGAATCAAGAATGTCTGTGTTCAAAAGGTAGGACTGCAGGAGTGGGTTTCTACCGGTTCTGTCCACCTCTGTAGAACCGGTAGCTCTAAAGAGCAGCAGACATAGAACCGGTTCTATGTCTGCTGATGTTTTTGCCCACCCACCTGCCTTACCTGACCTTTATTTCCTGCTGTTTCAACTTCAGCTGCCGTGCAAGGCACAGCTGCAGTTAAAAAAGCAGGAAAAAAGTGTTTTTTCAAAGGCTCCTTCTCGGCACGCAGTGCTGCTCAGCTGTCCAGGCACCAAGCTGATGACGATTTACAGGTGCGCGAGCAACGTGCAGGGAAGCACATCGTAAATCACTGAACCTCGCAAATCATCAAACCGGTAATTAACCCTGTCGGATCCCACCCCTGTAGGACTGTGTTTGTAACAGTATGGTCAAAGGTGTGTTTTCTTTGTGCGTGTGTCATCATCTCATGCCTATACAAAGGGGCAATTTTTGATGATCCATAGTTGCTTACTTAACTTTTTCAACCCCACTCTTCCTGCATGGATATTATTTGGAGGAAGCATCCATTCTAGGTTGGCCATCTGAATGCAAAAGAAAGGTATATGTAGTCCTCAATTTACAATTGTTGTTTTATGACTGGAATGATGATGGACATAGATTGAGTGCTTTAGAGCCTCTAATAATTGTTTCTGGCAAAAAAAAGTCAATTCAAATGTTCACTTAACAACCACAGCATTTGTTTAATAACCATGGACTTACAACTATAATGATTACCAACGGGATTTCTAATCCCAATTACAGTCATAAATTGCAGAATTGAATTCATTCTAAAAGTCCTCTGTATTTAAATCACTGAATTGTCTTCTCTTGACTCTGCCCCCGACTTTCTGCTTCTTTTCCTTCTACATTCACTTAGGTGAGATGGGCAGTATAGAAATTTAATTAATAAATAGATAAATATATTTAATTTAGAATTTGTTTTTAGTATCATATTTTATTCAATTATACAAAGAGTGTAACAAAATTCAGGCCCCATAAATAATTATATACATTTCATTAAATGTTTTAATTGGTTTTTTTATTTTTATTTTATTTTATTGGACTTATATGCCGCCCCATCTCCGAAGACTCAGGGCGGCTCACAATTAAAACATACAATACAATAATTATTTAAAAAAGAATTAAACAATTTTAAGCCCAATAAAACCAAATTAAAATACTTAAAATTATCCCATGGCCCTGGTGAGGTAATCACAGCCCGATTTGGTCAAACAACCAGGTCTTTAAATCGCGGCGGAAGGTGCGGAGGTCAGGGGCCAGATGGAGGTCCAGAGGCAGTTCATTCCATAAGTCGGGGACCATTGCAATTTTCTTCTAAAAACTTGTTTGATGTTGAAGAAGCTTCTTGGATAAGAAGTGAAATGTCTTCAAAACAAAACAAGAAAGTCCAATTGCTTCTTGAAAAAACATCTTTGGGATAGTTGTTTAATGTGTTGACTTTGAACATTCCTAAGTACAGTAATATTTCTCTGCAAAAGATATACTAATTTATAAAATATATTGTGATTGGCCTGCTTTTTTTAACACCAGCACTGTAGTGTTTACAAATATATCTTGAATTAAACTAGAATCAGTTCTACACATTTTGATGCTGTAGGCCAGGGCTGTCAATCTCGCAGCCTGCACGTTGGATGCATCACATGCTGGTCACACCCCCGCCCGGTTTTACGAAGGGGAAAAAATCCTGATACATCACGTGTCACTGCCATGATGACGTGAGATTGACACCCCTCCTCTAGGCAAAGTCATTTGTTTTACTGGACTGTTGTATGCAGGTCAGAGTCACTTTCCATGAGGAGGGCTACTATGTAAATGTGATTAATAAATAAATAAATAGATACACTTTTTGATTGCTCATTACCTGATTTTGAAAGCAATTTTTAAAAAGATGCCCTCTTGCTTCTTTTTTACTTTGTGTTTTTGAACTTACAATTTTTCAGTTCTGGGAATTTTTTTTCTTTTTTCTTTGGACATGTTCAACTTATGTCCTATGAATCACAGCAAATAATTGCATCAGCATCCATTGTTGGCAACAATTCTGTACAATTATATTTAACCCTCAAGCAGATGCAGTGTCACACAAACTGCACTTTTACTATTTTTCTGGGTATTATGTCAATAACTATTACTGTTAATCACTCCTTATCACACATCACCTCCCATTTGTGACTGTATGACTGTAACTTTGTCGCTTGTATCTTTATGATTTATATTAACTGTTTCCTAATATGATTTGATTGCTTATTGTATCCTATGACTATCATTAAGTGTTGTACCTTATGATTCTTGATGAATGTATCTTTTCTTTTATGTATACTGAGAGTATTTGTACCAAGACAAATTCTTTGTGTGTTCAACCACACTTGGCCAATAAAGAATTCTATTCTATTCTATTCTATTCTAACCTGATAACAACTCAGTTTGCTTCTTCTGTCCCTATCAGACCTTGGTCTTGCTTTATATGATCAGCTTCCAGAAATCAATAGCTGTAATAAATTGTTTTTCATGACTTGTAAGGTCTAGTTAAGGTGCTACTTACTATCATTCTACTGATTTTGTGATGAGTGCTTTTGAAAAGTGTAGAAAGAAAAAGTTCGGAGCAACAAGGAAAATCAATAGATTTTATATTCTTATTGTTTATTTAGAAATCTTTTCAATTTTGGTGCCCCATAAAATTTGGCACTCTAGGTAACTCTCTAGAGTTGATTAGGTATAGATCCGGATCTGATTAATTAAACCACAACCTCCATAAATGCTAATATAAGAATCTTTATACACTATATAAAAGTTTTAAGTATGGAGAATTACAGAAAGATTACTATTTTAACATCCCTATTGTGGTTTATATCTGAATTGATTCCCAAATAATATTAATCAGCCTGCAGAGGCTAACCTTCAAATCACAACCTGAATTTCTATTCACTTTTGTGTCATTCAGCAGTCTAGCCAGATTCATTAGATTGGTAACTGGATTCAAGTAAAATCAAAGTCACATCATTGTATTTCATTAAAATGAAAAAAACTGGAATATTATATGCTGTGTAATACAAGTACACAATGATAAAGCTGCTGACATCATTTTCTCAGGAATTAATATAACAGTTCACAAAATGAATGTACTTTTTATTAATAACAATGCTTATTAGAAAATAAAGTCATGTAATTGACAATGTTTTTTTTCTATATAAAAGAATTGGGAACTCCTTGAATGAATGGAGCAACAAAATAAGGCCAGGCTAATGAGATTGATTCACTTTCATAAAGTATACAAAAAGATGCAGAGCTGAATGGCTTTGGAATCATTCACAGGCTCTCTGAAAGAAAGCTATAGTATAACTTGGTTATTAATGTTTACATACTAATGTTGACCATGTTGGCCTAGCCTTTTTTATCTTCACAGAATCATTTAAAATGAAATCTAGATAGCATACTAAAAAGCAGAGACACCAACCTGCCAACAGAAGTGTGGATAGTCAAGGCTATTGTTTTCCCAGTTGCAATGTATGGCTGTGAAAGTTGGACCATAAAGGAAGGCTGAATGCCAAAGAATTGAGGTCTTTGAAGTATGGTGCTGGACAAGACTCTTGCAAGTCCCCTGGACTGCAAGGCAATCAAACTGCCCAGTCCTAGAAGAGATCAACCCTGACTGGTCTTTAGAAGGCCAGATCCTGAAGATGAAACTCTAATACTTTGGCCACTTAATGAGAAGGAAGGACTCACTGGAGAAGACCCTAATGCTGGGAAAGATTGAGGGCAAAAGAAGAAGGGGATGACAGAGAATGAGGTGGATAGATGGAATCACTGAAGCAGTAGGCGTGAACTTAAATGGATTCTGGAGGATGGTAGAAGACAGGAAGGCCTGGAGGAACATTGTCCATAGGCTTGCGATGGGTTGGACACGACTTTGCAACTAAAAACAACAATTTTTCTTTTTATCTTTTGCCTTCCTAGCTTCTTTCTTAGCATATAAAAGGCTTAAATAAAAAGAAATAGTAGAAAATGCATCTATTTATTATTTAGCATGCTCTGAATTTCATATTGGAAATTTTATTATCTACAAGTTATTTTCTTTCCATGCAATTTATCATAATAATATCTGTGTGTGTGTGTGTGTGTGTGTGTGTGTGTTGTGTGTGTGTGTTTTGTGCATGTATTTTTGGAAAGTTTACTTTTGTTATGTAATAAGCTTTTCTCTTCCTGTGTGGGAGAAACACTCAAGACTTTGTAAAAGCAGAAAGCCATCCTGAGGCCACAGATTGTGCATTCTTGCATTATGCGACATATTCAATTGGATTTTATGTTTTGTGTTTTGTATATGATATATCTGTACTTTTTAAGAACAGAAGCAGGAGCAACATGAACAAGTCAATATTTTTTCCAAATATACACAGGAAATAAAAGTCAAGCATTTCAATAGTAAAGCACATTTGTGATCTCATAATTCATTAGTAAAGTATTATTAAACTTTATACTGTTGTTTATATAATATATGCTATACAGTACATGGTTTATATAAAGTATATGTTGAAAAACAGAGTAAATCTGGTTTTACACCCAGGCCTTTAGTGAGTATAATTAAACCCCTTTTCCTCTTTATTTCCAATTGGGTATACATGCCATGTTTGGTTTTGTTTTCTTTTGTACTATTTTGTTGTTTTTATGTTCATAAACCAACAAAGCCACTAAGAGTTGAGGCAAAATCTACATTCTAACAATAATTACACATGTGACAATACCCTTAACACCATCAAACAACAACATCTGCCTATCAAAGTTCTTTGGAAAGGACTCGATATGTGGACAATAATTCCAAATCCAATCAACCATAATAACCAACCAACCATAATAACAATCCATTTTCTTTTTTCCAACCAATATATAATCACTAATTGATGGATAGAGTTCCAAATCCTGCCATGAAATCTGTAAGCATCGTCACTAGTAGTCAATAACCAAGGTTTTATTAATTTATGAAAGTATGTGCTGTCCAATGACATCTCCCAGCTGCAGATCGGTTGGCTCTGGCAGGTTACTTCATTAGGAATGGATGAGAATTTTAAAACCTCCATAACAAATCTTAAATTGTATCACATGTTAGAAATAGTCTCCTATAACTGTGATTAGCGCAATGTTATCTGTTTTAAACTAATCTTGTAACATCAAAAGGAAAAAGAAATACTACTATGATATGTCTTCTCAGGCTTACTTTATATCTAGGGACATTTCCTACTTACAAGTTCAGATAAGGCTCTTGGAACATATTATCAGCTCTCTTTTTTCAGGAAGAAGCAGGGGATAGTTCAGGGGTGTCAAACTGGCAGCCCATGGACCGGATGCATCATACACAGGCCATGCCCATCCCAGCTCCACAAAGGGAAAAAACGTTGTGAAACATCATGTGATGGCAATGTGATGCTGTGAGTTTGACACCCGTGGAATAGTTGGATCAAGTCTCAAAATTAGTTCATCAGGAAATCTTCCAGGCAATGACAGTTAGGAAATAGTATTTGCTATCATGACACTTGCCAAATACTAGACAACAGACCATAATTTCTGTCATAGTGAGTTGAGTTATTGATGATGAAACAAATATATGTGCCTACTTCTTAAAAAAGCTATCCACTGCCATAGCCGAACCTCTAAGCATAATCTTTGAAAAAACTTTCAGGACCAGCTACTTGCCAAACCTATGGTCACCAGCCACGGTCATCCCCATCTTCAAAAGGGAGACCCCAGCCTAGTTGAAAATTACAGACCAATCTCTTTATGCTGCATCACCTGTAAAGTCATGGAATCAATTATTAACCAATCCATTATCCTCCACTTAGAGACAAACAACTACTCTCTAACAAACAATTTGGTTTCAGAAAAAAACTATCCTGTAATCTGCAACTCTTACACTGCAAAAACATATGGACTACACAACTCGATCAGGGCAAAGCAATAGACGCAATTTACATAGACTTCTGTAAAGCTTTTGATTCAGTGGTACACGACAAACTACTCCTAAAACTAAAATCTTATGGTATCTCTGGACACCTGCATAACTGGATAGAAGCCTTCCTGTCAAACAGACAACAAATGGTCAAAATTAGGAGCGTCCTATCAAATTCTGTACCTGTGGTGTCCCCCAAGGCAGTGTTCTAGGACCAACTCTCTTCATGCTCTACATAAATAACCTCTGTGATCCTATTAAGAGCAACTGCGTTCTCTTCGCCGATGATGTAAAGCTGTTCAACACCACAGACAATACTTCTACCCTTCAAAAAGACCTCAACTATGTATCAGAATGGTCAAACAAATGGCAACTTCAAATCTCAACAAATAAATGCTCTGTCTTACATATTGGCAAAAAAAATCAGAAAATAAAATACAAGCTGAATAGTCAAGACCTTGTTGATGATCCAAACTCTGTCAAAGACATTGGAGTACTCATCTCTAATGATCTAAGTGCTAGAGCCCACTGTAACTACATAGCCAAAAAGGCATTAAGAGTTGTTAACCTTATCCTACGTAGTTTTTTCTCTGGTAATATCACACTACTAACTAGAGCATACAAAACATTTGCTAGACCAATACTTGAATACAGCTCATCAGTCTGGAACCCGCATTATGTATCTGATATTAATACAGTTGAGAAAGTCCAGAAATATTTCATAAGAAGAGTTCTCCACTCCTCTACTCATTGCAGAATATCTTATGCCACCAGACTTGAAATTCTAGACCTAGAAAACCTAGAACTACTCTGCCTTCAGTCCGATCTAAGTATAGCATATAAAATTATATATTGCAATGTCCTACCTGTCAATGAATACTTCAGCTTCAAGCATAACAATACAAGAGCACACAATAGATACAAACTCAAGGTAAACCACATCAAACTTGATTGCAGGAAATACGACTTCAGCATCAGAGTGGTCAATGTCTGGAATACTCTACCTGACTCTGTGGTTTCTTCCTCAAACCCCAAAAACTTTAACCTTAGACTGTCTACTATTGACCTCACCCCTTTCCTAAGAGGTCTGTAGGGGGCGTGCATAAGCGCACCAACGTGCCTACCATCCCTGTCCTATTGTTTCTTTTTATTTTTCTTATATGTATCCATTTCATGTATTCATAACTATGTTTATACTTATACCTGTTATCTTATAATCGCTTGACAAAATAAATAAAATAAATAAAATAAAATTGGTTTCTTCCATTTTGACCAAGATGCCATCTTTTTTTATCAATCAAGTAATGTTTTAGTTTGTAGCGTAAGGCTGTGGACAAACTATTTGCAGAATTAAGGCTCATGAGTTGATACTTTAATCCTTCTTAGCAAATCCGTCGGTTCTTAGCTGATGGTGCAAACTTTAAAACTAAGAAATTCTTTCAGTGGAGACATACTGACAAATATACTGACAACAGCAGGCATAAAGAAAAAAGCCTATTATAACCCTTAGTTATTACCATCCACTATTCAATATCCATTCTTAAGCAACATTTGGGTTGTGTTTTCTTATCTGCAGATGTCCTTGTTAACACTTATTTTTTAAATACACTCTGGTTTTTTACAAGGTTGTCTTAGTGGATGACTAACAAATCTGCCTTTTGTATGCTATGAATTTTCAGAAAAGACCTGCCAATAAGTAGTCAAATTAATGAATATCTACATGACAACATATCAAATTTCAGACATATTTTATATGAACTTAATGCTAAACGAATACTAGATGATTCACCCAGAAGATATATGATCAGTTCAAGCAATCACTGGTTACATTTGTATTCATTAGAAATTAGCAGATCTCCTTAAATATATAACTATTTTGTGGAAGGAAACCTTTGTCTTCACAATGGTGGAGTGGAGAATAGCTGTTCTATGCTATAGAATATCAGGAAATTAATCAATTATCCTCAAAGATGATTGGTACCTGGTGAATTTTGTTTTAAAAAGTGACGTGCTTGATTGAAACACTAAAACTGCACTCAGTTTAGATCTTCTACCTAGCCAGAAGATGGTTTTTTGTATTCTTTTCACTGTATAAAAGTGCTTTTATTGTCAAACAGAAGGAAGACAGGCTATAAATCCAATAATACATAAAAATACACATAATAAATTTGTCACTTTTATTTCCTGGGAAGTATCAGGACTTCTAGCTGAGGCTAGCCTAGATAGCTTGTGATTAAGTATCTACAGTGCTTCTGGATGAGGATGGTTTATTTGTATCTATCTTCTTAAAGTGACCTCTGAGATGAATGAAAGAGAATAAGCTGTAGTTGACAGAATTTGGCAAAGGTGTTGAACCAATTCTAGAC
Source organism: Naja naja (assembly GCA_009733165.1). Lineage (NCBI taxonomy): Eukaryota > Metazoa > Chordata > Lepidosauria > Squamata > Elapidae > Naja > Naja naja. The sequence goes on along the minus strand of CM019149.1, from coordinate 260,558,305 downwards.
TATGCTTGCTTGGGATTTTTTTTTAATGTTTAAGTATAATTGTTAGTTTGCTTTTCATGTTTTACATTTGACTTTTCTATCTTTCCTTTGCCATTTTAAGCATGGGAAATTATTTTTGAAGATTGGTCTTTAATTAATATATCTTAGTAATTAATTAATTTATCTTTAATTAATATATCTCTAAACATAATTATGGAATCTCTATGTAGGGAAGATGGGCAGCATACAAATTTAATAAATACATAAATGTAACCACTTTGTTTCTAAAATTTTGGGGACCTAATGAAACAGAAGTCAATTGATTATATGCTATCAAATTAATGTTGACAGTCATTGACTGCATAGATAGACCTATTCCAGGATAATCTATACACAACTGGCCCTTCCGATTTTCCAGCAGTGCACTAATCACTATAATAGAATCTTACCTTATTGCTGATCATCCACTTCTCTTCAATCTTTTGTAGTATTAGCTTTTTCAATAGAGCTTAGTTTTTACATGATGTATTCAATTAAAACAATATTTATCAGATTTAGAATAACAATAATTTGAGCCCGGTTATTTGTTTCTTCTGGATTGATTTGCTGTATGATCTACTGGTTTGATTTCTTTGCTATCTGTAGTATGCTCAGCAGTCCTCTCCAATGCCAAAGTTTCAAAGCATCAGTACTCTTTCTGTCCTGCTTCTTCAAATCCTACTTTTGCTTCCATAAAGGGACACAAGGGATCTTGCTGGCAAGATCTTTATTGATACAGATATGTCCAGGATCTTTGTGGCTACTTTTCCAAATGCTTGTCTGAAATGAATTTCTTGACTATTACTGACTTCTTTATTGTGGATAGTTGATCCTAAAGACAGAAGCTGTCCATCACTTCTATAGCTTCATTTTTCAGTTCTAAGGCTGCTTGTTCTTCTTGTTGTCATTTGTTAGGTATTCTTGTAATTTTAGTCAGAATTTTCACTGTGATCCTTGATTTTTATTACAACAGCTTGAGGATCAGTTGCAATTTTAGCTATTAATGTCATTGACATAGCACAACTTACTGATTTGTTTCTCTCTTATTTTTAAAACTAGAGAAATTTTCATATAAGAATCCCTTGAAGGATGTGTACAAGCTGAATACAGGTATTGCTCAACTTATGACCACAAATAAGCCCAAAATTTATGTTGCTAAGTGAGAAATTTGTTAACTGAGTTTTGTCCCATTTTACAACTTTTCTTGTCTCAGTGAACTACTGCAGCTCTTAAGTTAGTAACATGATTGATAAATGAATCTGGCTTCCCATGGACCTTGCTTGTCAGAAGGCTGCAAAAGAGGATCACATTACCCAGGAAACTGCAACTGACATAAATATGAACCAGTTTCAAACACCAGAATGTAAATTACATGACCATGGGGATGCTGCAACAGTCATAAGTGTGAAAAATTGTTATAAGTCACTTTTTTCAATGCTATTGTGATTTCCAACAGTCACTAAATGAACTGTTGAAAGTTGAGGACCACCTGAACAGAAGGAGTGAGTATAGAGCAGGGGTGTCAAACTCATGTCATTATGGTGATGTCATGTGATGTATCGGGACTTTTTTTTTCCTTTGCTAAACTGGCATGGGCATCACCAGTATGTGATGCCACTGGCCCATGGGTTGGGAGTTTGACAGCCCTGTTGTAGAGCCTTACATTAGCCTTTTGAAGTAGCCCAACAGAAGCACAACAATGAATTGTAGCTCTATCTTTATTGTAAAGTTACATTAAAAGAACCTTGCAAGATTGGAAGTATTTCTTCCATCTCTTCCCTTTACTCTAAAATCTAGGAAGTGCCCCTTCTGAAATATAGTGAACACTTTTCCTTCTGTGGTCTGAGATATTTATGCCTTGTTCACACTGAGATAACAATAAACTGAACTTCAGTTTACTTAAGCCTTTCATAGCTGTCTCCTTCCAAATACATTAGAATTAAAATGTATGTTTTGGTCACATCTGGAAGGCATTGGCAATAAAGGCATTGGTTTATGGAATTTTCTGCATTGTTTTAAATAGGTGATACTGACTGAGACCTCGTATGGTTCAGTGCTTAAGCCACCAAGCTAGAAAGCTTGTGAGTTCAAGTCCCGTATTAGCCAGAAAACTAGCTGAGTGACTTTGGCCAGTCCCTCTGTCTCAGCACAACCTATCTCACAGGTTTGTTGTTGTGGGAAAAATAGGAGGAGAAAGGTATGCTGAATATGTTCTCCACCATGAGTTATTTATAAAAATAATAAAGATGGGAAATAAATAAATAAAAATTTCAATTTCTTTGTTTTTAAATATTTTCCTGGTATACTACTAATGTAGCATTAAGATATAAAAAGCAGAGGTTTTTTATTTTAAAAAAATTAGATACTACAAGGTATGCAATATGAATTTAATGAATATTAAGAATTATTTTTCATTGTGCAATATTGTCATAACTAGTGGCAGAATCATCTGAAGTATTTTTGCTGGATATTTTAAGAAGAATGCAATTTGCATCAAATAATATATTAGACCTATTAATAAATTTAATTACATTTACTGTCAGAATCTGAACACACTACCCTATATTTCATCCTGAATGTGCCAAATTCTTCATGGATCACTAGTAGTATTCTGTCTTGGTGGGCATGCTTTAACTTAATCAATTTAGTATCTCCCAGGAGGGTAGTATTCTTTTCTTTGCATAATCTTAAATTAACAACCTTGCTGGAAAACTAATGGCTTTTTCCATATATTGTGAAATCATATATAGATTAGTGCTGAGCCACACTTCAGATTCAACTCCAGGAAGGTTTTAAAGAGTGTGTAGAACTAGATTTGTCAGAAACTTTTTAAATAACCACATCAACATATCGATAAAGATAATTTCTGCTTAATTATTTATGGCATTTTCTAGTGTCTTCCAATCATTATGGACTGAAATAATATGGCAGATCAACTTTTTTCACTTCAAGAATGACTGGATGATGCAATGAAAAATGCTGTAAATCAGTAGTGCTGAAATGAGCAGAGTTAGTGATTAGGATATTTGATCATCTAGAGTTTTTAATAAAGAAAAAGCAAGGAACCTCATCTGGCAGTCCCTTAGTTCTTGCTTTCTGTGATGTTAATGATATGCTTATATTTGTCTACCCAGTAGTACTTTTTTTATTATTTCAGGCAGTTGTTTATTTCAATTCTTTTTTAACTTACAGATAATGTAATTATCTTTGTTAATGGAGAACTGATATTACCAGGAAGCAGCAATTAAGAATATTTCAAGAGATGTGGAGTGGTGTCAGAAACAAGATGGGCTACTAAGAGAGAATATTTAAGCAAGTTTTACCATCTCTTACACTTATAACAATTTGTAAATATTGCACAGCTGCTAATAAAAAAAAATCAATTGGCTAGAGATTTAATAAAAAAAAACATTCTATTTTTGGAATTTTCAAATAATGCTTGAAATGAAAAACAATTTTCCTCCCAAAAAGAACCTCTTCCTGAATGTTGTAGTATTCTTCAGTCCAGAAGTGTACATTGACTTGAATATATAGGGAATGTGTTTATTTGTATGCATGTGTCAGTTATAATTCTTGCATAAAAAATGGGAAAAGAATTTATTTTTTAAAATGTTCATCTGGGATATTTATTTATTTAATATATTCCTATTATGCAGATCAGTCAGAATCACTTTTAATTTTGCAAAGGCAAATTCCCCTTAATGACTTTTTGACAACCTGCTGCAGCTCTCTCTTAGCAAAGGTTGAGGCAGGGTTGATTTGCCTTGATCAACATTTTATCTCAATGTCAGGTGCTTCTTTATACATACATAGAAGCCTATTTCCCTTCTATTTTATTAGTTTTTCAACTATTTTTTTAAAGAAGCCAGTTTCTCAACAAAGCCACAGGGATGTTCCTTAAAATGGGTAAGGGCTTTGATCCTCTAGTCATAGGTGCTATCTTGACAGTTATGGTGCCCCAATCCTAATCATTACCAATACAGTTCTACCTTGAGGGCCATCCAATAAAGCAAAAGAAAAATTCAACAATGTAATAAACTACATATTTGTTAATTGTGCAAATAGAAAAGGCAATGGAAAACCAAGTCCTCCTTCCATCACATTCCTATAGGAAAATCCTGATGAAAAGTCTTCAGGAAGTGCCCAAATGATGTAATAATAGTGCCTTCATAGATTTCAGTCTGTCTTCTAAAACAGGGTAGAAACAGGGTAAAGCTAATATAAAATTCCAAACATGGAAATAACGTTAGAAACAAAAATTGCAAAAGGATCTAAACCTACTGAAATTAGTTGTGCTTGGAATAGCAGAAGATTTCATATTGAAAACATTGTTCATTATCATATTATTTTTAGCTACCATTCAGAATTAAGTAAGAAAAAGGCATGGAGGTGGGAAACAAATGGTAATGTGGTTTTTGACAGTAAATGGGAAAATATATATCAACTTCATACTATGACAAGCGAATGTACCTCCCCTCACAACAGTGATTTTGGCAAAACTTGCTATTTATAAAAAGGTCCATTAAAGATATGTGTGTAAGTTATTCCTTTGCATTTCAAAAGGATTCGAGCCTGTCAGAATAATACTTTTAGATTATTTTAAGTATCAGTTGCATATCTCTTTTCTTAATGCACAGCATATTTGTGATTTTTACAGTAAGTTTGGTTTGTTGGGTTGTAGGAGAGCAAAATAGCAAAACAACAGATACTAAAGATGTACCTCACATAAAAGGACCCATCATTTTGACATAGAGAATAAAGAAACCCAATGGTCAAGGTGTTAGTCTAGGAATTGACTCTCGTTCACTGTCCAGTCACATAAGCTCATTGATGACTTTGGGTAACTGCCAGCCTTCCCAGGAAGACCAGTCAGAAAACATGACCAGATGAGTTAATCATACTGTAAGGGTTCCAAGTAATAGACCCAAATCAAGCAGAACTCCGAGGTAGGTAAATTCCTCAAAAATACCTTTATTGGCTATATCATGTTGGCACAGGTCTGGTGAAAACCAACTCTGAAGATACCCCCGGTTTTCACCTGATTTAAACTAAAAGTTTTTCCCTTTCCTCAAACAATCAGTCACATGATCCAATCAAGCCTCCATCCGGTTGCTGGGTAACATCACTCTTCATCTCTGTGACCAGGTCTGAGAATGTCCTTGGTTGCCAAGAGAAAGTATTTTGTTTTGGCTACAGACCCCCAGCTATCTCTATTCCCCGCTCCCTAGCCCTTAGCTCCAGTGTGGCAACATTGAAGCAGCAAAATGGCTTTGGTCAGGTCAGCTTCGGGGTTGAAACATACTTTATTGCAAAGCTATATTAACAGAATCTTGCAAGTCTGAAATCTTCCACTGTCTTCTTTAGAGTCCAAGAAACTATGGTGTGTCCCTTCTGAGCTTCTTAATCTGCACACTAACCAACTGCAGACTAAGCCCTCTTTTACCTGATTATTCCCTAGGCAGCATCTTTTTACCAACTCTCCCAAAGTCTTTCCCATGTACACAAATATTAATAGAAGAGTATGTCTGTAGCTTAAAAGTTGAACTGTGAGGTCTGTGGTGCTCTCTAAACTTGGTTACTTTCTTTCAGACATTTCATTACCAAGCTAAGTAACATCATCAGTGAACTTTGGTAATGCTTCTCCAAGAAAACAACCAAGATCAGAGAGCACCAAGTTCCTGCATATCAACTTTCAGTCCAGCTTGTTTTACAGATTTGTTTTAATATTTGAGCACTTTAGTGATCAGTTTATGATACAGAATATGACATTGCAGAAGCAATAAGCCATCTGAAAGTAGCTGCAGGACCAAGTGTAAGCAAAGTCCTTTCCCCAACATTTCTTTCATGGGCTTAATATAGGAGAAATGTCACTGAATTTTATCATGACTCAGAGAATGAAACAGAAACAACAAGTTATTAGGTCAGTCATTCTAAATTTTCTGTAATGTCAGCTTCATGGTTATTGACATTTTTGACCAAGAGAGGGAAGGACAATACCATCCTTGACATTATTTAGGGATTATATAGCTTTACAATATATGAAAGGCAATGCTGTTACAGTATTTAAATTTGGCCAGTTGACCTCTTCATGTAGACAATATGGAAGATGACCTTGATGGAGATATGCAAGAATTGGGGTGGGCTGCTGGGGGTTTGCAGGATTTGGGAGAGCCCCTAGCTAAAATTCTGTGCAGTTTGGAGAACCCCCAAATCCCACTCCTGGCTGGCCCCGCCCATCCCACCCTGCCCTTCCCAGGAGTCCCCACATGGTCCGTTTTGGATGCAGGTAAGTACAGGGCATGTGCAGAGACTTGGGGAGGGTGAAAAATGGGCCTCCTGGAAGTTTGGGAAGACCCATTTCCAGTTTTCAGAGAGCCTCTAGCCCAGGGACGCCATTTTTGCTCTCCTGGAGCCTCAAGGAAAGCCTCCGGAGCCCAGGGAAGGCAAAAATGTTTACTCCCTCCCACCATGGGCATTAGGCCATGCCCACCATGGCCACACCCACCCAACAACTAGCAGAGAACCCATTGCTAAAATTTTTGAAGCAACCCCTGGCAAGAACCCATTGCATAAGAAATTAAAACATTTTAAAGTCCAAAACAAGGAGATAAGATTTAGAAGTAGCTCAGGGATAACTAGACATTTCCCAAATTCACTGTAGTATAAGATTGAAGAGGAGGTACAACATAATCAGACTTTCATGATTCTATTATTCTGGCCAATTTCAATAAAGTAGTTTTAGCTTTCATGTGGAGTTGATTTTCTGGCCTGATTTACCTACTGGAACTAAGAATTCATTATCTCTTGATTTCCTAATAATCAAATGGGTTATAGTCATTTTGGAAGAAATGAGGAGGAAGGAATGTGACTTTTATTGTTCCCATAATTTGTTTTCTATCAGCAAAACAATTTTGAAAGGAAATTAGGTTGTTGACAGTTCTGTATACAATTATTTTACACCGTAAGCATGTACATATTGTTAGGTATGCAGAGTTTGAAATGATTGGTTATTGTTGTAAAGTGTTTGAAATCATTGGTTGTAAAAGTGCGGGAAAACCCTGCACTCTGATTGGCTGGCAGCCGCGGCAGCCGGCTATAAATAGCTGCCGCGGCTGAGCCATTTGGGTCCATTCTGAGCTGAAAGTCACAATAAAAAAGAGCTGAAGCACTCCGCGTCTTCTCTCTCCATGCAAACATAACACTGGCGACGAAGGTGGGATATTCCCAAGGAGAAGGCAACGCGGAACGCAGAAGAGTGAGATGGCTGTGCTGAACACTCCCCCCAGCTCCGTTCGATCTAAAGAATGAAAACTGGGAGTCGTATGCAGATCGGTTTCAGATGTATTTAGAAGGAAACGATCTGGTCTCCATTTCTGAGCAATGGAAGAGAGCTGTTTTTCTTACTTATTGCGGTCTTGCAGTCTTCAAGATGGCGAAGGCATTGGCTGCCCCAGCAGACGTGAAGGTAATGGCATGGTCTGATCTGGAAAGACTTTTAAGGGCACACTACACGCCCCAAGTATCGTGCTTCATTAGGAGACACGAGTTTTATCGCTGCAATCAGGGAGAAGACGAAAGCATCAGTGACTTTGTGGCAAGTTTAAGGAACATTGGGGGTGCGTGCGAATTCAGCATTTTAGAGGAGGCCATGCGCGATCATTTTGTATTGGGCCTTAAAGACAAGGTCTTGCAGAGCAAATTACTGATGAAACCAAAAATTACACTGAAAGAAGCCATAGATGAAGCAACCTCAGCAGAAGCCACCAAAACCTCAGCAGCAGCCATGAGAAAGATGAACAAGACCACGGGCCATTCTGATGGTGAAAAGACCAGCACAACTCATTTTGATGAACTTGAATCTGAGTCAGAATACAGTGGAGAAGAAGAAGGAATTAACAGACTCAGAATGGAGTGGAAACGCAATGACCTGGGAAGAAAGAGGCGAACTTTCCATTGCATAGGTTGTGGGGGAAACCACCCCCACACTGAATGCAAATTCCTGGATGCCATTTGCCTCCGTTGTGACAAAAGAAGGCACATTGCAAAAGTCTGCAAATCATCCAGAACTCCACCAAACAGAAGGAAGTTTGTTGCAAACAACAAAGACAGAGAAGTCAAACCAAACAACACCAGCGAGAAGATGGGGCGCAGCATAGAAGCAAATGGAAAAAATGAAACTCATCAAACAGTAACTATTGGTCATTCCTCTTCATTAAATAATAGGAAAGTGCATGTCACGGTACTTATTGAGGGAAGACCTTGCCAAATGGAAGTGGACTCAGGTTTATACCTATCCATGGTGTCAAGACTAATACCAGACATTCAAAAGTCTCATTTCAAAAAACAAGCACTAACTCTTAAAGACTACCAAGGGAACAAGATTCCAGTAGTTGGAACAAGAGAATTCAATGTGAAATTCAAAGGCCACATCAAACACCTACCACTGACCATCATAGATAAAGATCGCCCAAGTTTGCTGGGACTGGAGTGGTTCAACCCGCTGGGCATCAAAGTAACTGGCATCAATCATGTGAGCAACACTGATTGGGAAGAATCATTGAAGTCTGAGTTTCCAGAGGTCTTCAGCGACGGATTAGGCAAGTACTTGGCAACCCCTATCACTTTTAACCTAGATCCCAAGGTACAACCAATCCATTTAAAACCCAAGAGGGAACCATTTGCCTTGAAGGAAAAAATCGATGAACAATTAGATAAACTAATAGCCCAAGGGGTACTAGAGCCCACAGACCACTCCAGGTGGGAGACACCCATAGTCACGCCAGTCAAGGCTGACGGTTCTGTGAGAATCTACGGGGATTACAAGGGGACATTGAACCATGCGCTACATCAGAGCGCATATCTGGTTCCAGTGGTTCATCATTTATTACATTCTCTGGGTGGGGCACAGTCTTTGCCAAACTGGACCTGGCCCAAGCATACCAGCAGTTAACAGTAGACAATTTAACTGCAGAAGCTCAAATCATTGTAACCCATCGGGGAGCATTCAAATGCAAAAGGTTACAATTTGGAGTAAGTGTGCCGCCAGGCATATTTCAAAGCCTTATGGAGAGGATGCTACAAGAACTGACAAAGTAGAATGCTTGGGATATATGATTGATAAACAGGGCATCCACCCCACAGAAGCCAAAGTCCAGGCAATCAAAGAAGCTCCCAGACCCAAATGCAAAACTGACTTGCAAGCATTCCTGGGACTTGTTAATTTCTACTATATGTTTCTACCTCAGAAAGCAACCACTGCAGAACCCTTACACAGATTACTGGATAAAAAATCTGCATGGGTTTGGGGCAGAAAAGAAGAAACTGCATTTAACATTATCAAGAAACTAATCACTTCTGATTGTGTATTGATACAGTTTTCTGAGAATTTACCTGTAGTATTAACTTGTGATGCATCCCCTTTTGGAGTGGGGGGAGTGTTGAGCCACAGACTTCCCAGTGGGAGGGAAGCTCCCATTGCTTTTTACTCTCGCACTTTAACTAAAGCAGAGAGGAACTACAGTCAACTGGACAAAGAAGCTTTGGCAATCGTTGCAGCAGTTAAGAAGTTCCACGAATACGTCTATGGAAGAAGATTCACCATTGTCACAGATCACAAACCACTTTTGAGAATTGTAGCAGGAGATAGACCAACGCCAGTCATCCTGTCACCCAGAATGCTGAGATGGACTGAATTCCTTGCTGCTTATTCATATAAACTTATCCATAGACCTGGAAAAGACATTGGGCACGCAGATGCTTTGAGTCGCTGCCCACTTCCTTTCCACACTGAGGACCCTGCTCCTGACACTTACACCTTTTTTCTAGAAACTGTTGCCAAGCTTCCAGTCCAGGCTGCTCAAATTGCTAGAGAAACTGCCAAAGACACTTTATTGGCTCCTGTTGTGGGCTGGGTTAAAAAAGGTTGGCCAATTCAAGATCTACCTCAGGTTTCCCAACCTTTCAAATCTAGACAAACTGAATTATCTGTCTTAAGGGGATGTATTCTGTGGGGTAACAGAGTGGTTATTCCTGCAAAACTTCAAAAAGAGGTCTTGGAAATGTTACATGAGGGTCACCCGGGTATTGTCAGAATGAAGGGATTGGCCAGGAGTTATCTATGGTGGCCAGGTATAGACAAAATGGTTGAAAACTGGGTTGCATCCTGTCCAAATTGTCAGGAAACAAGGCCTGCCCCACCTATCACCCCTATACAGGAATGGGAATATCCTAGGGGCCCCTGGTCCAGGATTCATATTGATTTTGCTGGCCCTACCAGAGGCCACACCTTTCTCATTGTGGTAGATGCATACTCCAGATGGTTAGAGGTTATGTCATCCACCACAGCTGAGGTTGTTGTCAAACAGCTTAAGAAACAGCCTACCTGATGTGCTTGTTTCTGACAATGGTCCTCAATTTACCTCAATTTACTGCTAACCTTTTTGAATCATATCTAGCACAACAGGGTATCAGAGATGCCCTTACAGCCCCTGGGCATCCTTCAACTAATGGCCAGGCTGAATGCATGGTACTCCAACAATTGGGTCCAGGGGACATCACTGAGAAAGTTGAAAAACTACTCAGTATCCAACACATCATTCCTAACCCATCCACTAATTTAACTCCAGCCGAGCTTTTGATGGGTAGAAAACTCAGGTCTACCCTGGACCACCTTCACCCCACTTATGCACCCAACGCACCATTAGATTCCACTAGCAAAACTCGCCAATTCTCCATGGGTGATTTTGTTTATGCTAAAAACCTTGTAGGTGAACCATTGTGGATTCCTGTAGAGATAACCCAGGTTACAGGCCCCAGGTCTTACAGGGTTCAAACTGAGGATGGTGCCTTGTGGAGTAGGCACATAGACCAGTTACGGTCCAGACTGCCTCTGGAGCATTGCCCTTGCTCCTCTCTGGACTTCATCCCCACAGCCTTTTCTAGGGGAAGGGGAGATAATGGAGGTAATGAGCAAGTAAGAATCAACCCCATGTGTAACGAGCTAACATGACAGGAACCATCCCAAACCCTGTCACAGTCCCAACAACCATTTTTACAAATGGAGGATTGCACATCATTACCAGACTTAGAGGATAACACTGGGTTGGAAATAGATTGGGAGGAGAGACCAGGTTGTAGTAACCAAACAGGTTCTACCAGTACAAGAAATCCTAATAAGGGAATGTTGGCAGATACATTTCCTTCCTCACAAGGTGAGATTCCCAAAACACCTGAACCACACAGGTCTCAATGTACCCGTAAAAGCCCCACCTATTTACAAGAGTATATTAGATAGATGGGGTTTGAGTATGGACAAAACTTAGTGGGGAGGGGTGTTATGTATGCAGAGTTTGAAATGATTGGTTATTGTTGTAAAGTGTTTGAAATCATTGGTTGTAAAAGTGCGGGAAAACCCTGCACTCTGATTGGCTGGCAGCCGCGGCAGCCGGCTATAAATAGCTGCCGCGGCTGAGCCATTTGGGTCCATTCTGAGCTGAAAGTCACAATAAAAAAGAGCTGAAGCACTCCGCGTCTTGTCTCTCCATGCAAACTTAACACATATGTATGTATAGTGTGCACTATATCTCTCTTATTAGGTTGATTCAGCCTTCCATCCTTCCAATTTCAGTAAAATAAGGACCCAAATTGTTGGAGCAGTATGGTGACTCTGTAAACCATTTAGAGAGGGTTGTAAAGCATTGTGAAGCAGTATATAAGTCTAAGTGCTATTGCTATTATCTATCTCTATCTCTATCTCTATCCATCCATCCATCCATCCATCCATCCATCTATCATCTATCTATCTACCTATTTTAGGTAGATAGATAGATGATAGGGTATTTTATTTATTCCACTACAAGCTTACATTCATCTGATGAAGTGGTTTATAGTCCCTGAAAGTTTGGAAGTTTAAATATTCAATGGGCTGTAAGACTTTAATTGGCCACAAGACTTTTTGCTGTAAAACATCAACATAGCTACTGCTCTGGAAACAACAACAATAATATTGGTTGTGTCGAGTGGTAGGTGTCTGTATAATTAGATACTGTAGAGATGTAGTGAAGACCTCCACAATCAAGTAATTTACATTCATAGACCATAATTTGATGGCCTCTAGCAACATATCTTATCAATACACATCACTTTATGTCTCTTTTTAGAGTAAAAACATCTGTTTAACGTTTGTTAACTTTTCACCATGTATCTTCATAAGTATGCCATCTGCCCAGCACATAGGATGTTTTTAATCAGTGTGTAGTAAAAAAAAGGCATATTTCAAATTCACTAATTCTTTCTTATAGAATCATTACAAAAGTGGTATCAGTAAACAGATATTCAAATTTTTGTGCATCGTTGCAAGTTTAACAATGAAAAAGATTTTGATTGGTTAACTTTCTGCATAACTTTGCAAGAAAACCAGACAATCCTTGTCAGCCAGCTCTAATTTTCATTTGAGGAATATATTTAGGTGGTAATTATTCATCCTTCCCTTACTTTTTAGGTAGTATTTATCAACATGTGGAATGCCATCTGGTGCCAGAAGTGGGCACATACAGGTTAGAATAAATAATTTTCCTATACAAAGTTAATGTGCTATTATTATCATGATAACTCTCACACTTATCCAGTCACTGTGAGTCCTTTTCTCCCCAGATGATTTAAAATGCTGTTACATTGCCTGGCATTAGAAAATATTCAGCAGCTGGGTTCATAAAATGATCATGTGTTCTCTTTACTATTCCTCCCCTTCATTTCCCTTCCTGGCTAACTCTTTTGTGTTTATTTGTTGTTTACATCTGTCACAAGCTTTACTCCTTCCTATTTTTCTTTATAGTTTTAAAGCAAGGTTTTTCACATAAGGTGGCATTTGGTCTATAAATAGTATCTTCATAGTATTGCTTGCTTGTTAATATTGTTTGTTTATTAAGATTTAGATTAACATCCCATTTTAGGAGCTCAAGATGGCATATAGGGTCCCCCACCAATACCAACAATCCTGTGAGATAGGTTGGGCTGACCAGCAAAAAGTCATCCAATGGTTGGTTTCATGGATGATGGTGGACTGTAACCTCAGTCTTCTCAGTTCTAATATGACACTTGAACCACTATATCACAGTGGTCTTGATATGCACTATTGTGATTTAATTCACTTATCAAGTTTCTCAGTAAGAATACAAGCTTATCAGGAAATAAGTAACTTCTTTTTCAAGTTGACCTTGAATCCTAATGACTTTATGGATAAGTGCATGTTGTTTTATTTGGTAAAAGTACTGAAATGTCATTCTTTTTTCTAGGGTGAATTTTTCTTCTAGCATACAATTCTGACATTGACTCTCCCATTCAAGCATTAATGCTTAATCCTGCTTAGCTTTCAAGGCCAGCTAAGGTCCAAAAATTACATCTAGTTTTATTTTAATGTGACTTATTAAATATCATATAATTAATATGATTATTCACCAAGTATTGAATTGGCATTGCCATTCTAAAAATAGTAATTCTTCAGTAACTTTGGGATAGCTTTGGAAGCTTTGCAGCAAGGCTGTCTGTGGATTCTCAGAATTTGATAGAAAATTGGGACTAAGCATGATTTCAAACTTTTTTTCATTCATATAAGCAGACATAAAGCAAGCAAGCAAGTTGTGTTTGTTTAATATATGCTTTCAATTTCTCAGCCACATTTTTGGGTTAGCTAACATGTTCTTGACTAAAGATGCAGGTTTAGGTACTGCCTTCTTCCCATTTTTTAATATCTGCAGCCATCCGAAGTAACTGTGTGGTAACTGAACTTTTTTCTGGTCCTTAATGTTATTCATTATTTGTACCTAGAAATATAAAGACTCTATAGTATTGGCTAATATATTTGTGCAGTGATCTAGTTCCGAATTATACCTACTTCCTAATGTAAAGTTAAAGCAGAGTTTGCAGATATTGATGGCAACGTTCTCGCTGGGCTGGCAGCTGGCTTTTTTCTGGTTGGCAAAACATTTAATTTTTCATTTCTTCAATTCTTAGGGAAATCATCTGTGACATTTCCCCTTCTTAAGAGTCTTAGTATTCTTCTCTAAATCATGCTCAACAACTCTTCTGTACTGGTTATAGACTGTGGTAAAATTTAAACAAGCAAACTCTCTTTGATAATCTTCACTAGAGTTGTCCCCAAACTAACAAAGCTTTAGCAATGTAAACACCATCTGATTTAATTTGGGTTTACTGTTCTGAGGATTTCTGTGGTGAATTGTCAGAATTCTACAAAAAGAATGAATTCTATGCTGAAAGTAAGAGGTCTATCTAGCAAAACCAGTAATTTACAAGGAAGTCTGCTAAAGTTTATAAACATGACAAACGGTTGCTTTCACATTAGAAGAATCTACTTGTTCAGGCAGGTGCAAATCACACTTTAATGCAAACATTTGTGTCAAAATGTTGAGTAAGTATGTTGCCCAAACTGTCACCAAGCTGCTGCAGTGCATCAACAGATCAGTGCTTCTGGGTTTTTTTTCTTCTGAACAATCCCTATGTAGAATAAATCTTTTATTGATGGCTTTTTAAATTCCTATTTTAAGAGCTTTTTGCTTAGCATAACTTTAACAATTGTGAAGAAATGGAAGATGAAAGAAATATATTTTATTTTCTTAGAAATAAATACCATTGAATTCACTGGAATATATTTCTAAGGAGATTGCTTTCTTCATGAAAAATTGCTTGCATATCAGTTTCTGTAATGTGTCACTCATCAGGATCTGTTGTGTGTGCATGTTTATGTTACAATGTAAAGTGACAACAGAGAAATCTATCAAAATTAGAATGTCAACCAGATCTAGATTTGTAGAGTTCAAATAAACTACTTCATTGCGCTGTGCCTATTCCACATGAGTGTCAGCTTTCATGTGAGAAAGACTAGATAAGACTCAAAAGCATGGGGTCTGTGTCTGTCAAACTTGCTGTCTTGTGTTTATATAATTATTCCAGATTAATTTCCCACTTGAGTGTCCTTCCAACTGGAGAGTTGTTCTCCAATATAGAGTTACACTTTATTGTTGCTTGATGACTAATTCATTTGCTTTGGCTCATGGAGAAGACAGGGAAGGATGGACTGATTTTATATATCCTCTGGGTTATTTAAAATGCCCGAAACAATTCCTAGCCACTCTTCCATGTAACCACCTCATTAGTAAGGAAGTATTAAAGAGCAATAGTAGAAAGCATACTTTGCATTGAAAAGTTCCAATTTCTGAGTATCTATATCACTGACCAATGTACTTTCCTATATCTGCTGAACAAGACACCCTGTACCTTTTGTGAAAAATGTTGCTAATTAGAAATAGTCAACAAGGTGAATTGATAATTTGACAGTGTTAAATAATGAACCCTATACTTTATCCACACAGTCTTGGTCCCTTGATTATAACAATATATGTATTTTTGCATGATATTTTACATAGTATTGTATAGTTCCATTCAATATTTTTCTGATATTTTTTGAAAAGATGCATCAGATTCTATTTGTAGACTCCAGCGAATTGAAAATTCAAATACTGACTTAGAATGTGGAGCAGGATTAGTCAATTTACTGAAATAAATAGAGGCTAAAGATGTATAAGTCTAATTTTTAATTAAATAATATGTATTTCAGAGTTTTTTAAATGCTAGGTATCATAATTGTTAGTTTCTTTAAAAGTAAAATCCACTGATTTAATTAGATTCTGTGTCTATGATTTCATATTAAGCCTTTTCAAAAACAAAAACTTATGTTTATCACCAAAGGGTACCACATTTGTATTTATTAGATTTATTTGCTGCCCATCTTGTCTCATCTTTTTGGGGAATAATAAGATGGAGCTAGCCAGATGCCTTCTATCTTTTTAAGTCATCTACTGGGAACTGAATTCACAGACTTTCATACTGTACTTTAGATGATTATATGCAGTATATTCAATTTAAGAGCTATCTAGTTTCTGGTTCTTGGTAGTCACAGAAAGAGATACCTAGAAGCTATCAGAATGGTACATGCAATTCATCTTTCCTTAAGCTCTCTAATCAGAGAGATACAGATGTTTTACTATGTGATGCCCCCATGTGCCTGGTTTTATAGACTTCCATCACCAGTCCTATTGAAGAGGAAATTATTGAAGGGGAAATTATTTTGTTTTTATCCAATGAATATCCTGTTTGGGATTTTTCAGTTGATAGCCTGTTTAATATAGTGGTTAAAACATCAGTTTAGAAAGGAGGAGACCATGAGTTCTAGTCAAAAAGGCACAAAGCTAGCTTTTCTTTCACATTTAGGGAAGGGCAATGGCAAACTGCTTCTGAAAATCCTTACCAAGAAAACTGCAGGGACCTGTCAAAGCAGTCTCTGAGAATTGGATTTGATTGAAAAGAAGTAAAAAAAAGTGTTGAGTTATATTGGCCACCAGAAGATCCTATATTTTCAGTATCATCTATATTGGGAATCATCAGATGCATATAACTAAATTATACTGTGGATTTGAACCTGGAAATAGGCTTTTGTTGGATGCTGTGTATTTTTTTAAACTTCAATATTTTTGGCCTATGACCATATATTTAAATAAATTAAACCTAAACTTTACCTCATTCATTTTTCAGTAGTAAAAAGTATTCTATATTAAGAATATGTGAATTACAGAATTTCCTCCCTTGCTGGAAGAAAATAGATACTTGTTCACAGTACACCATTTTCATGTAACTCTATTCATGCTTAAAAACATATAATCAGTCAAAAAAATACATGACCCATTGTAGGATATTATGATATACTTCATATTAATATCCTTCATATTAACATTATTTATGTTTCTCATAAATACATTGCCATCTTCGTCAGATTGGCATGCAAGTGTCTTTTGAAAGGCATAATTGGTAGAATAATAAAAGAAATTGGGAGCTAAATTTGTTTGAGCAAATTATTATTTCTATACCATAAAACCTTCTCAGACCACTGAACATGAAAATGGAAAATCTTTCTTTAAAAAAGCTGCAAAGAGCAGCGAAGGAGAAAGTGATATCTGTTCCACTGTCTCTTTAGGAGCTTCTATTTTGTCTATCATTTCAACTCTGGAGAATAATTTTATTTAATTATACATTCTTTTGATATGCTATCATAAAGGTCATCCAATCTATCAAAACCTTTCATCTAAGAGAAAATTAAAGCTTATGTTACATCTCTGAAAACTCCTTAATCTATTTTATGAAAATGTAAACACTGACATATTTAAGAATCAACTGCATTATTTAATAAAAACTTGTTGAAAGAAAAATTGTAAAAATATAAAAATAAAATTAGGTAGAAAGATTTCAAATTCTCTAACATCAGCAAACAGAAAATATGAAAACACAAGGAAATAAATATCTTCATTCCTTTCAAAAGGAAAAGAGAGTTCTATTTATTTAAAGCCATGATATTTTACTCATATGTCAGTATGCCATTCCATGTACATAGGTTTTTTTTTCAGAAAAAGTGATACAAAAATTGTATTAAATAATTTTGTTTTAAAATACACATTTCTGGGCATACTTTATGTATGCACATATCTATCTGTCTGCCTGTCTGCCTGTCTATCTATCTATCTATCTATCTATCTATCTATCTATCTATCTATCTATCTATCATCTATCTATCTATCTATCATCTATCTATCTATCTATCTATCTATCATCTATCTATCTATCTATCTAATTTTAATTATTCATTTTAACTGAATAATGGTGGGGGCTTAGCAAGGGGATGGTTTTGCATAAGCAGTGGGTGAGTGTACTTGCATGTAAAGCTCTATTTGAATATGTAGAAGCATGAGATCTCAAACAATTAATATTCCCATTCTGGTTCTTTCTTTTTAGATACACAGTTTTACGTTCCTGCTATGAACAATTAAAAGTAATAGAGAAATGCCATACAGGTATCTGTTATATTCATGTTTGAAGATTGGATGGGTACAGATGAGTGATTGGTATTCATCTGTCAAATGTGAAGAATTAGCACAATTCAATCATATTGCAGAAAGGGAATTGTGAACATAATCCAATTACAGAAGAAATATGGATCATTCTTTATTTCTACCTTCCACCTCCAGAGCTTCTCATCTTTTCATGCCAGATGATTACTATGGCATGAATTACATTTGCTGACAAAACTTGCACTTCCATGATTTGTGGGTAAACACTTGAAAAATCGGCTGTGTAGCAGCTTCCTGTCTTCACATAATAGATTTTTGTCAGTTAATTGGCTAAAGCTTTTCTCATTCGAATTATTCATCTATGAATACATCAGAGCGACTTAAGAATTAACAGTGATGCTGAAGTCAATGTAGCATAATGACTTCCAAGAAACCTGTAATTGCTATTTTCTCTTCTTCAGATGCTATATCATTACTACTGTTCCATACCAATTGGGGAGGCTGTTTGGCATATATGAAATTCTGAGCTTGCTATTCAAAAGATGGTTGCCATAGGAGACCCAATCAATTATAAAACCTAGATTAAACAGAATATATTGGCTATTCTCTCTAGTGTTCTTCCTACAGGATTTTCCCTATCAGTTCAGCTTTCTTTTGTCCTTGGGAAGCTCATTTTCATTTTCCAAGACAGCTAAAAGGATCTATTCTGCATCCAGAAAATCTTTCCAGGAAATAATGATGCTAGAGGTGATGCTTTTCTTACCAGCATGCCAAGGTTCCCATGTTTTGTAACTAGAATAAAGTAAATATGTCACATATAAAATATCAGGAGAACCAGAGCCTGACTGGTGCCAAGGGAAGCATTGGCATTTATATGACACTACCCAGATACTACACTATGAGGATCCTAACTATAAATCTATGTATTTATCTAAATAGAATGGTTCTGGTACAAATATCAGGGTCCCTAAGCTTTCTAAGACAAAGGATATATTTCATATATTGACACTATATGGCGGAATGCTCACAAATCAGAACCGGACTGTTATGTTGTCATATAGGCATTGCCGGTCACAAAACACCCATTTCTCAGAAGGCAAACTGGTAAAGTTTATCCCCTCCATCTTTAGTAGTCTTTCAAGATGCCTTTTATCTCAACACTGTGTTCCCTTTGTCATTATGCTGTATTGTTTTGTATATCGCTGATGATGTTACCTAGTTTGGTAATGAAATGTCTGCAACAAATCCATGAAACCCAGAGAGCACTAAGGACATTGCAGTATAGAACTATATTGGCCTTAGAAAGTTTCTTAGAAATTCTGAAGTTTGTTTGTTTGACATTTATTATGTTTTAAATTTTAAAAAAACATGTAGGGCAAAGAAAAACAAAAATGTTTTTAAACACTATTTCACACATTTGATCCAGATCCCAGAATCGTATGGTTTATTATTTAAATTGTTCATGTTTGTTAAACTATCTAATAAAACAGGAATCCAAACCTAAAAGAAGATCTTTGTGTTATTTATGATGAGGTATACACAATAATACATTCCAAACAATATGTGCTAATTCCAGACATTAAAAAATAATATTTATTTGCCCATCTGTTAGAATTTAGACATTTTTCAATTTTTGTATGTGAAAAGGTGCACATTGCATGTTGATTAAAGTTTAGTCAGAATGAAGTCTTTCTATATTCAGTAGAGATCAGAACCAAATGAGTAGGAGATTGACACATAAATTCCACAATAGTTTTAAACTGAGAGAGCCATTCCTGTATTTTAAGGTCATTTTCATTTGGAAACAATTTCCAATTTCTCAATCATGGGCTTCAATAATTTCATCAGATTACTTTCCCCACAGTGAGTTACGTGAAACCAAATCACAATTAAAGCTGTTGAAGCAATACTTTATATTTAAAGCTTTATATTTAAAGTTGAAGTCATGCACATTTTCACAGTGCTAGTAATCCTTTGGCAACCCCCACACCTTATAACACAGCTATCAAAATTTCAAATTACTTGCCCTATCGAAAGAAGGCAAATAAAGGTGTCCCAGCATAATGTTGCAGGAATGGATCCAATCTGGGTTGGTCACAGGAACCAGATATTTAGTCTTCCGAGCTTTTGGGCTCGTGCTGGAGCCCACCCTCAAGGAGCTTCTCTTTAGCAAAGTATGTGCTTTGGGCTCTTCTGTGTGTGGTATTTATATGGTGGCATTTAAGTGAACAGGGGAGACAATGATAGGCATAAATACCAATTTGTGTTCAAGTATCAACCATCAGCATCACTGCATCCCATAAAAAAAGATTCTGTTATCATTGTTATTGCAACATATCTTTGGGACCTACAAAGGCATGTTGGGATAACAGAAAATATTCTATCGTGGGAACAATGAGAAGAAAATATTCATATACATTTCATACTCCCGCCCTTCCTCATTTAGGTGATACTGAAATAAACTCGATATCCTATTCTAACCCGTAAAAATCCATCTTCCTGCCTTAAATAATATGAATGATGGAACTTCTTTTACATACATGAGAAATGAAGCAATTTCCCCATTGTTCACAATTTTTTTAAAATGACATTCCACCATACCACTTCTCATTTTTTCCTGTGTCTTTCTTTCTACAAAGGTTTCTGAGAAGCACATATGAATGACTATGAATTGGTAGGAAATAGGAACTTCAGTTCCATGAATATATTTCATTCTTTCAAAATTATTACTTTAGTTTTCATTTGGAGAGATTCTCTCCCACCTGCTCTGAATTCTATGGAATGCACAAATCTGATCTTGCATCCTTACATCAAAGGTTTTATCCAACCCAGTAGGCTGTAAATCTCAAAAAATATTTATTGCCAGTATGGTTCCTTCATTTAGCTATTTTTTTCCACTGTCATTTAACAAGTGTTGTACAAATATAACCACACTCTTCAACCATTAGAAAAATAGCTACCTTCCTTCCCTTGGGCAAGAAAAGAATTATAAATACTGTGTTTGTGTTATACAGGACTCTGATTTGCCTGCTGTCTGCTGCCAAGCCCTGGAGTCTTTCAAAAACATCAATTACTCTTTATCCATAACATCTACAAGACTTTTCACATCTGCTGTGCAGTTCATATATCCATTTTTAATCCATTTTTATTCTATCTCTTATTAACATGAAATTGAAACTTCAGATCGCGCCTTGCTGTCACTGCACACATTTTAAACAAATAAAATGACATAGGTCTAGAATATTAAGCATTGGTTTTATTGATGCCCATAAACAGCATGCCATGAAATAGAAACTAGCAAATTATAGGAGCTAGAGATAGTCTTTTAATATGGAAATAAATACTGCAAAATATTTTAATAAATGTCTTCTGATGGTAAAACTATAAAGATAAATTTCAACTATTTATATATAAATAACTACTTTTTATTACTATATTCCATGTATTTAATTAAGTAGACTACAACTCATGAAGGTTTAGGTAATAATTCATCAGTTGTAAGGTACTAAATATTGTTGTTTCTGCTATGCTTTAACCATCATTTTACTGTAGATAAATAGATCTCATCTATTCATCTACCAGTACAGATTTCTCTATGGAAAAAGATTTAGAAAATAGGGTATAATCTACTCCAAATTTCTCATTCAAGACACGAATAATCAGACTCAAATTATCCTACTTCAAGGACATTCTGTAAAGACCTAACTTTCTAGAAAAGGTTGTAATGCTGAGAAAGAAGTCCCTTTGGAATACGCTCCCTGCGGAGATTAGAACCATCCCCAATCTACTTGCTTTCTGCAAAGCCGTTAAGACCTGGCTTTGTCGGAGGGCATGGAATTGAGACCTTTGTTCTTCCCTCGTGTATGTTTGGATGGTATGAATGAGTTTTTTGATTTTATATTGTATAGGCAACTGTTTTTTTTATCTTGTTGTACGCCGCCTCGAGTTCTCCGATGGGGGAAGAGAGGCGGGATATAAATCAAATTTATTTATTTATTTATTTTGAACTTGAACTTGTATGCCGCCCCATCTCCGAAGACTCGGGGCGGCTCACAACTAAAAACAGGAACAATAAATACTTAAAAAGAGATTCAACTAATTTTACAAGCCCAAAAATTACAAAAACTAAAATTTACAATAGTTAAATATTAAGAAACCTATCCCCCCCCAGGGAGGGGTCACAGCCCGGGTTGGTCAAACAACCAGGTCTTTAAAGCATGGCGGAAGCTGCGGAGGTCAGGGGCCAGGTGGAGCCCCAAGGGCAGTTGGTTCCAGAGGTCAGGGGCCGCAACAGAATAGGCTCATCACCGGGGGACCGCCAGCCGGCATTGGCCTGCTGACGGGACCCCGAGAAGTCCTTGCCTATGTGCTCGCATAGGGCGGCCGGCACTCGATATCGGCAGAAGACGCTCCCTTAAGTATTGAGGACCCATGCATAAATAAATAAATAAATAAATAAATAAATAAATAAATAAGAAGAAAGAAAGAAAAAGAAAGAAAGAAAGAAAGAAAGAAAGAAAGAAAGAAAGAAAGAAAGAAAGAAAGAAAGAAAGAAAGAAAGAAAGAGGATAACCATCAGCAAGGTGGATGGAGTCAGCTTCTATGGTGATGAGTGTACGGGAAGAAAACCTGAAGGCCCAGGTCAGGGACAGATTGTCTTGGAGAAAATGCACCCATGTAGTCACTCAGAGTCAGTGCCATCTTGAATATATATATAGTCAATGCTTTGAAAATTATTTGGAAAAAAAAATCCCCGCTGAAAGTGAAATAATTAAAAAAAATTGGTTTGTGTAGAGATAGGCAGACTAACATTAGAAATTAAAGATAAGGGGGAGACAGAATACTATGAAGTCTGGAATAAAATGTACCAATGGTTAGATTCAAGGAAAAGAAATTGGGGTAAAAAATTGTGACGCTTTATAAGATGGAAGGTGGAAGACACCTAAGTTAAGAACAATGAAATGACTATACAAAAAGAAGGTGAAAGGAAGTTATGTTTTAAATAGGAATACAAATGGAAACAAATATGTAAATAATACCAACTTAGCAATGTAAGATATGTAGAAGATCAATTGTTGTATATGGTTTTATGCTGTAGTATGTTTGGCAAAAACAAATGCCAGGAAAGTTGCACTGTGTCCATGTTTTTTAAGTTTATTCAATACAATTTTGTAAAAAAAAAATTGCTTATAGCACACTTGTTTCCTTTTATGGTTAGGTTTATCTATGAAGTTGAAAAAAATTGCAGCTGGTCTTAAAAACCCTACTTAAAAGCACACATTGTTTTAATGATTTGATTCATTACATCAGTTTTCCCACTTGCATGGAAACATAACACACAAGCTGGTAAAGCTTTCCAATGTTGTTACCAATCCAGAAAACATGAGTAGAGTTGATAACCCATCAATTAAACAATGCCATCTATCAGAACACAGAAACTATACCTCATCATGGTTCCTGCCTTCTGGAATTGCTTGGTTTCCTCCATACTAGCATTCGGAATTTTTTTTTAAACCTGGCTATTCTCCTAGGGCAGCTATTGAGCCCCTGTTGGATATATTTATATAGAATATGGAATTCTTTATGAATATACATTATTTATTCTAATATTGTTTTATACTCATTTAAAATGTTATCCAGCAAGAGTTGTATTGCAGTGGCTAATAAAGAAATAAAGAAACATGCCTGCTTTAATTAAGAGTGGAAATGTACTATGCTTCCATTAGGTCTGAAGTACTTTTTCTGAATTATTTTTTAAAGTTATGCACAAAACATTAAATAATTCATTCTAGCAAGCCAAAGTACAGTCACCAAATAGATTTTTACTAGCATTTCAATTAAATATTTTTTTTCAAATTCATCTGAAGGTAATGTCTCTGAAAAATGACACAGAAACACTAGCATGTAGTTGCTAATGGATACAGCAAAAATCAAATGCTGGGCTAGAATGGAAATTTGGTCTGCTTCTGCAGAACATTTATATGAAGAGAAACATTTTTTGCTATCCTGGTCACCTTCACACCTTGCAAAGCAATATCTGCCATAAGAAACTTTATCTTTTCTGTAGCACTCTCTGTAGATTAGAATGACTATGATCATGTTCATGATTCAAAAGCACAAACACACACACAAACACAAATAATTGTAGATCATAACCACTACACAGGATAAACAATTCTGCCATAGCAGCCGCTTCTATCCTTGTTAGTTGAATATATTGAGATATATGGGACCATGCAATGGAAAGACATCCCTATTTGCATTAATCAAATGACATTTAAAAAGGCTAATATCTCAAGAACCATTTTGCCCACATATACCCTGGTCAGTATTTTCTAAGAGAAGCAAAAAAGTGTGAATCTTGTTACTGAGATATTTCTATAAATAAGAGTAAAAAATCTCTCTCAGTAACCAAAGAAGTATGCTTGGGTAGGGAAAATATCTTAAAACAAATGGCCCTGGAATCATCTTTGATTCCTGACTTCATTTATTCAGTTTTTGAATACGTATTTTTAATTTTGCATACTTTTGTATACTTTATTCATTATAAAGACAACACATTTGCCTTCCAGGATCTTCAAATACGTATTAATGCATGAAGCATGCACTGATCATACCATTTGTTGTCAGCTGTTAAATGCATAGTTAATATAGAAGCCTGATGCTTAAATTACTTATTTTAATTGGTTGTATTTATTTCCCACCACTCTTCTAGAAACTCAAAAGGGCACTCATCATATCTTCTTTCCCAATTTTCCCCATAACAAGTCTGTGTTAGTAGAGAATGAGTACCTCCAAACTAGCCAATGAGATTTCATGGTTCAAAAGTGATTTGAATCCACATCTTCCTGCTTCTAGTCCAAAACTATATACTAAACTGGAGTAGTTTGACTTTTTAAAAAGATATTTCTAATATGCATCAGATTTAGCCAATTATAAATCCAGTACCAATTTGACTTCTTTTTAACCTTCTGAAATAACACTGGACTCTCCTTCCTCCAATCTTTCAATGGAATCATAATTATACATATCTTTAACTCCATCTTGGAGAGTCCCAGGGAAAAAAATCAATTAATGCAACAATACATTTCAATGTGCTCAAATTTCTAAGCAGAGGAAACTAAAATACATTTTTCATTTCATGCAATTCTCAAAGTTTTCAAAAAGTAGTCAGCAGCTGCTATTCACTTCATGAAAAAAGGAAATGTCTATTATGAAAATTGAAATCTATCCACTTGTCACAATTTCCAGAAGCTGCAATAATAACTGAAATACTGTCCTTTATCATAAAATGGAAATTATCATGAAGTAATTTTTTTTAAATTAAGCAGCATAGTACTATGCAATTAGTAAAAAAAAAAAAGATTTTTTTCATGTATTTCTGCTTACTAAATTCAAGAAATATACAGTACAAGATAGCTAAATCAAAGGCAAGGAAATTTGAGTTACAGATATTAAATCAAGTGCCATCCAATTGTAGCTCAAAAAACATTACATTTTTACATACCCCTAATATCAGTAAACCTTAACATCAAAACTCAAATTTTAAAGAGTCATTTACTTATATTATACCTGCTTGTTTAGATAAATTTTAAAGATAGAACACATAGCTGTACTTAAAATATAAATGGAAAAGATTGTTAAGTAATGGTTCAATTCTGATCAGTGATGAGAGAGGAGGAGGGGAGGGGAGGAGATGAGAGAGAAGGGAAGGGAAGGGAGGGAAGGGGAGAGGAGAGGAGACAAGAAGAGAATGAGAAAATATTTTTATGGAAATGAACTTTCTTGAACAAGTAAACTACTATAAGTACAGTAAGTATCTATAAGAACATAAATAATATATGGGTTATTGATATACATCTGGTTTTATTCTGAAAGGAAATGTAAGCTTTCCTGTAGCTGACAATATTTCTAATTTCTATAGGATGTGGAATATAGACATTTCATAGTAATTGGAATAACACAAAATGAAATATATTCTAATTAATACCTATAATTTTTTCCATAATAGGTTACACAGAAGAGTTAAGTGCTCTGTGAAAGGCTGAGAGAGAGAAGAGAGAAAATATGGTGCAAACAATAATCTATTCTATTGAAAACTGATTATACACCAAGAACAAAATAATAGATAAGGCATAGATTAATCTTTTTTCCCTTTATCAGTATTGCTGGCTTACAGTTTTGTTTATTGCCTTTTTTCATACTTCATCTGTGTATTGATGAATTTATATAAAGACATCTCAAAGATATTGGATTTTATTCAAGGTTTTTCAAGGTCTAAATCAGAAACACACACAGTTAACAGAATTACCAAATAGGCTGGTAAGTCTTATACTTTGTTTTGCCTCTCACACTTTTTGCTGAAACTAATATATGGCTAAAGAAAATCATAAAAGGATTTTTTTTCTATTAAAATCTTCTATAGTCTCTATGTAAAGTGATTCTTTCTATAAAAAGGAATTATAATGCACAATTATTATGAATGTACTATGAACAATTTTAATAGAACAGAATAGAATTCTTTATGGGCCATGTGTGATTGGATACACAAGGAATTTGTCTTGGTGCATATGTTCTCAGTGTACATAAAAGAATAGATACATTCATCAAGAATCATAAGGTACAACACTTAATAATAGTTATAGGGTACAATAAATAATCAAATCATACTAGGAAACAGTCAATAAAAACCGTAAGGATACAAGCAACGAAGTTACAGTCATACAGTCATGAGAGGGAGGAGATGGAAAGAAGGATGGGACAATTAATAGTAATGCAGACTTAGTAAATAGTTTGACAGTGTTGAGGGAATTATTTGTTTAGTAGAGTGATGGAGTTCGGGAAAAAACTGTTCTTGTGTATAGTTATTCTGGTGTGCAGTGCTCTATAGCATCATTTTGAGGGTAGAAGTTGAAACAGTTTATGTCCAGGAAGTGAGGGGTCTGTAAGTATTTTCATAGCCCTCTTTTTGACACCTGCAGTATACAGGTCCTCAATGGAAGGCAGGTTGGTAGTAATTGTTCTTTCTGAAGTCTTATTTATTTATATTGTAATTAAAATATTTAAATTGTAATTATATTTATATCATTTATGTGATATTCAAAGATTATAAATAATGAAGGTAAAAGTTTGGAAAATCTAAAACAGGCAAATTATTTGAGCATTATAATTATTATAGCCTTATCTAATGGCAGTTGTAGTCCTCAGAACTGCTTCCTTAATTAACCACTCCAAAACTATTTGATTCCTATATTGCAGGGGTGTCAAAATCATATCACCATAGCAGCATCACGTGACATATCGGGACTTTTTCTTCTTTCACTAAACCGGGTGTGGGTGTAGCCAGCACATGACTCATCTATCCTGCGGGCCAGAAATTTGATCAATACTATTGATCCAATATTATAATATTGGATCAATAGTATTGTTCAAATGCCACATAGAAACTACTATATATGCAAAATGTAAGGCTAGAAAGCATAAAACTCTGCCAGTGTCGAAGTACTATGAAGTAGGATGCCCATAGTTGCCATTTGTCAATTTTGGGACTGTGTACATGTGCATCTTATCTTATGGTGGAAAGTCACCCAGCTCCAATACTGAGCAGGGAGCTTAAACCTAGACCTTTGTGAAATGAAGGTACTGATGAAATATACAATAAATTTATTAATTATTAAAAGAGGGCAAAAATAAAACAGGAAAGTATAAATATAAACAGGGAAGACTTCAAGGTAGCAAAGACAAAGATGGAACATTCACACAATCAGTATTTTGGTTTTTTAAAATCAGAACAGAAAGACAGACAGAGAGTTCTACTCCCTAGCAAATTAGTTTGATTTCCTAGGTGAAGGAACCTATGCTTTTTCTTGCTTGGGTAAACATAGAATAAATGAATACAATGGCAATTTCCAGCAAAATAGCTGGATTAATCTGTCTCCCAAAGAAATAGGATGCCTTATTAGTAAGTTTCATGCAAAAATTGCTTCATGAAATACATAAAGTATTTTTTAAAACGTTTCTATGCTGTATATATGTGAATTGGATAATGTATGCATACAAACAAATCACCCTCTCTCCCTCTTTCTACACCAGTGATTTTCCAAATAAAAAACTGGCTCCAAATCTAGCATTTTCCATTCTTACTAAACTTATAGAAAAATCTTATATCAGAAGTACCATATTTAGGTACCTATCTGTTCAATGCTATAAGCAGATATGCAATGAAATATGAAAGGTGCAATGTTGGAATCTTCATTGAGGGAATTATAATAGTCTGTATAATTATAGCTATAAAAGATTTTTGTGAGTTTTATTGCATTTAAGTCAACTGTGCCTAAACAATACAAAAAGAATAAGGAAGATATTTCAGAATTAATTCTACTTTGGTTTATATCCAGTTCCTGTGCTAATATTATACTCAAATCAGTGGAAGATGATATTAGACATGGAAAGACTTTAAAATGTTTCAAATTCAGAAAATAGAATCCTAGACCTCTTTTTATTTAGTGGATAGCATGATTGAATGCTACATTAATGTGCTGTGAGATGGATAGTGTTAAGTTTGCATGAAGAGACAGACGCGAAGTGCTTCAAGCTCTTTGTTTATTAGTGACTACAGCTCAGAATGAACCCACTTTGGCTGTGGCTGCTACTTATAGCCAGCAGCTGCAGTTGCCAGCCAATCAGAGTGCAGGGTTTTCCCACTTTTAAACCAATCATTTCTTACATTTTACAAGAACAGTTCAAACTAAACCAATGACTTTAAACCTGCATACATAACACCCCTCCCCACTAGGTTCAGTCCATACTCAAACCCCAGCCTATCTAATGTATTCTTTTAAATAGGTGGGGCTCTTACGTAGTTGAGACCTACGTGGTTCAGATGTTTTAGGTTCTCACCTTGTGAGGGAGGAAATGTGTCTGCTGACATTTCCTTACTAGGACTTGTAGTAATGGTAGAACCTGTTTGGTTACTACAACCTGGTCTCTCCTCCCAATCCATCTCCAACCCAATGTCAGCACCTAAATCAGGTAATGATGTGCAATCTTCCATTTGTGAAAATGGTTGTTGGTATTGTGACAGGTTTTGGGATGGTTCCTGTCGTGTTAGCTCGTTACACATGGGGTTGATTCTTGCTTGTTCATTACACTCATGATCCTCCCCTTCCCCTAGAAGAGGCAGTAGGTATGGGAACCAGAGAGGAGCAAAAGCGATGCTCCTGAGGCAATCTGGATCTTAACTGATCAATGTGCCTGCTCCAGAGGACACCATCCTCCGTTTGTACCCTGTAAGACCTGGGGCCTGTGATTTGGGTTATCTCAGCAGGAATCCATAATGGTTCACCCATAAGGTTCTTAGCATAAACAGAATCACCCACAGTGAATGTGCTAATTTTGCTAGTGGAATCTAGTGGTGCTGGGTGCGTAAGGGATGAAGGCGATCAAGGGGAGACCTGAGTTTCCTACCCATCAACAATTCAGCTGGGGACAAATTAGTTGAGGGGTTGGGAGTGATATGCTGAACACTGAGAAGTTTTTCAACTCTCTCAGTGATATCCCCTGGACCCAATTGCTGAAGTTTTTCCTTGGTAAATCATACCATACGCTCAGCCCGGCCGTTAGCAAGGATGCCCAGGGGCTGTCAGGGCATGTCTGATACCCTGTTGTGCTAGATATGATTCAAAAAGGTTGGATGTAAATTGAGGGCCATTGTCAGAAACAAGCACATCAGGTAACCCGTGAGTTACAAAAGCTTTTAAGCTGTTTGATGACAGCTTCAGTTGTGGTGGATGCCATAGGGATAACCTCTAGCCATTTGGAATATGCATCAACTATAATAAGGAAAGTGTGCCCTCTGGTAGGGCCAGCAAAATCAATGTGAATCCTGGACCATGGGCCCCTAGGACATTCCCATTCCTGTGTGGGAGAGGTGGGGCAGGCCTGACTACCTGACAGTTGGGACAAGATGCAACCCAGTTTTCAACCATTTTGTCAATACCTGGCCACCATACATAACTCCTGGCCAATCCCTTCATTCTGACAATACCTGGATGACCCTCATGTAACATTTCCAAAACCTCTTTTTGCAGTTTTGTAGGAATAACCACCCTGTTACCCCACAAAATACATCCTCTTAATACAGATAATTCAGTTTGCCTGGATTTAAAAGGTTGGGCAAGTTGAGGTAGATCTTGAAGAGGCCAACCTTTCTTAATCCAGCCTATAACAGGAGCCAATACAGTGTCTTTGGCAGTCTCTCTGGCAATTTCAGCAGCGTGTACTGGAAGCTTGGCAACAGTTTCTAGGAAAAAGGTGTAAGTCTCAGGAGCAAAGTCCTCAGTGTGAGAAGGAAGTGGGCAGCGACTCAAAGCATCTGCATGCCCAATGTCTTTGCCAGGCCTGTGGATGAGTTTGTATGAATAAGCAGCAAGAAATTCAGTCCACCTCAGCATTCTTGGTGACAGGATAGTGGGCGAGGTTTGTCTCCTGCCACAATGCCTAACAGAGGTTTGTGATCTGTGACAATGGTAAATGTTCTCCCATATAAATACTCATGGAATTTCTTGACAGCTGCAACAATTGCCAAGGCTTCCTTGTCCAGTTGGCTGTAGTTCCTCTCTGCTTTGGTCAAGGTGTGAGAGTAAATGCAATAGGAGCTTCCTCCACTGGGAAGCCTGTGGCTCAAACCCCCCACTCCAAAAGGGGATGCATCACAAGTCAGTACAACAGGCAAATTCTCAGAGAACTGTATCAGTACAGCATCAGACGTGATTAGTCTTTTAATATTGTTAAATGCAGATTGTTCTTTTCTGCCCCAGACCCACGCAGACTTTTGTCTAATAATCTGTGCAGTGGTTCTGCAATGGTTGCCTTCTGAGGTAGGAACATGTGATAAAAGTTAATGAGTCCAAGGAAGGCTTGCAAATCTGTTTTACATTTTGGTCTAGGGGCTTCTTTGATTGCCTGAACCTTGGCATCTGTGGGTGGATACCATGCTTGTCAATCATATAGCCCAAGAACTCAACCTTGTCAGTTCTAAGAGTGCATTTTTCTTCCTTGACTTTTAACCCCGCTTTTTGAATCTGGTAAGGACTTCTCTGAGTCTCTCTTGTAACTGAGTGTCATTTTCAGCAGAGATTAACACATCATCAAAGTAAGGTACTACCCCTGGCAGTCCTTGGAGCATCCTTTCCATAAGGCTTTGGAAGATGCCTGGTGCCACGCTTACTCCAAACTGTAACCTTTACATTTGAAAGCACCTCTATGAGTCACAATGGTTTGGGCTCTGCAGTGGCATCATCAACTGTTAATTGTTGATATGCCTGGGCCAGATCCAATTTGGCAAAGACTGTACCCCTGCCAAGTGAATGTAGTAAATGATGCACCACTGGAACTGGATATGCTCTGTTGAAGCATGGTTCAATGTCCCCTTATAGTCTCCACAGATTCTCACTGACCCATCAGTCTTGACTGGTGTGACTATGGGTGTCTCCCACCTGGAGTGGTCAGTGGGCTCTAAAACTCCTTGAGCTATTAGTTTATCTAATTGTGCATCAATTTTTCCTTTAAGGCAAATGGGACCCTTCTGGGCTTTAAGTGAATTGGTGGCACCTTGGGATCTAGATTGAAAGTGATAGGGGTCCCCATATACTTGCCCAATCCTTCGCTGAAGACCTCTGGAAACTCAGACTTCAAGGCCTCCTCCCATTCAGTGTTGCTCACGTGATTGATGCCAGTCACCTCGATGCCTAGTGGATTGAACCACTCAAGTCCCAGCAAGCTTGGGCCATCCTTGTCCACGATGGTCAGGGGCAAGCGCTGGTGTGGCCTTTGAACTTCACGTTGAATTCTCTTGTTCCAACTACTGGAATCTTGTTCCCTTGGTAGTCTTTAAGAGTCAGTGCTTGCTTCTTGAAATGCTTCTTCTGAATGTTTGGGAGTAGTCAGAATAGTGTCCCATGACACCATAGATAAATATGAGCCTGAGTCCACTTCCATTTGGCAAGGCCTTCCTTCAATTAGTACCTTGACATGCACTTTTCTGTTATTGATAGAAGAAGAATGACCAATAGTTACTGTCTGATGAGTTTCATTCTTCCCTTTGCTTCTGTGCTGCCCCCATTTTCTCACTGAGGTTGTTGGGCTTGAATTCTTTGTCAGGAAACTTCCTTCTGTTGGGTGGAGTTCTGGATGATTTGCAGACTCTTGCTAGGTGTCCTCTTTTTCACAACGGAGGCAGATGGTATCTAGGAACTTGCATTCAGTGCGGGGTGGCTTCCCCACAACCTCTGCAGAGAAATCTTGCCTCTTTCTTCCCAGGTCTTTCTTTTTCCGCTCCATTCTGAGTCTATAAATTCCTTCCTCCACCTCACTACAGTCTGACTCAGAATCTATTTGCTCACAATGAGTTGTTGTGGACTTTTCCACATCAGGATGGCTTGTGGCCTTGTTAATTTTCTTCATGGCTGCTGCTGAGGACTTGGTAGCTTCTGCTGAAGAGGCCTCTTCTATTGCTTCCTTCAGCGTGATCTTAGGTCTTAGTAATAACTTGCTCTGAAGCACCTTGTCTTTAAGGCCCAGAACAAATCGATCGCAAGATGGCCTCTTCTAAATTGTTAAATTCATGCACCCCAATGTCTCTTAAACTTGCCATGAAGTCGCTTACGCTTTTCGCTCCCTTGATCCCGACGGTAAAACTCGTGTTCTTAATGAGGCACGATACTTGTGGGCGAATGGGCTCTTAACAACTTTTCTAAGTCAGGCCATTCCATTACCTTCACGCTGCAGCTCCGCCAATGCCTTCGCCATCTTGAAAACTGCGGACCGCAGTGCGTGAGAAAGACCGCCTCTTCCGCTCAGAAATGGGCAAGATCGCTTTCCAGATACATTTGAAACGATCTGCATACGCCTCCCAGTCTTCTGCCGATCGAACGGGCTGGGGTGTTCAGCAGCCATCTCTCTTCTTCTGTTCCTTGCCTTCTTCTTCAGGGAGATCCCACCTTGTCACCAGTGTTAAGTTTGCATGAAGAGACAGACGCGAGTGCTTCAAGCTCTTTGTTTATTAGTGACTACAGCTCAGAACGAACCCACTTTTGGCTGCTGCTGCTACTTATAGCCAGCAGCGCAGTTGCCAGCCAATCAGAGTGCAGGGTTTTCCCTTTTTAAACCAATCATTTCTTACATTTTACAATAACAGTTCAAACTAACCAATGACTTTAAACCTGCATACATAACAGATAGAGACAATAATTCATAGTAGCTATGAAAAGAGTTATATAATCTGAAGAAAACCAGTTTACAAAAATACTTATTAGTGAGATAGATGAAGATCCACCAAATTGTAACAAACAAGCAAGGTTGGGATTCAAAATTTTAACAACTGGTTCTGTGGGTGTGGCTGGGTGTGGCTAGGTAGGTTTAGCCATATGACTGGGTGGGCATGGCTCCTTTTCTTTTTGCAGCAACCCCCTGGTTTTTGCCTCCTGAGCCTCAGGAAGCCTCCTGGGAGGGGCATTTTGCTCCAGAGAAAGGCCCCTGGGGCCAAAAAGTAAAAATGAAGCATGATGGGCACAGCTCCCCTGCACCTGCCTTTTACACCTCCTGGGCCTCAGGAAACCTTCTGGGACAAAATGCCCTCAGGAGGCTTCCCTGAGGCCAGGCTGCAAAAAACCTGGGGGAGGGGTTGCAAAGCAATAAGACAATGAGGGGTTAGGGTTAGGAACAGCTGATCATCGAGG
Organism: Naja naja; assembly: GCA_009733165.1. Taxonomy (NCBI): domain Eukaryota; kingdom Metazoa; phylum Chordata; class Lepidosauria; order Squamata; family Elapidae; genus Naja; species Naja naja. Next base: position 260,524,638 of record CM019149.1, on the reverse strand, counting down.
GGAAAAAGAAATACCTTAGGAGTGACTGGGCAGGGGAGAATTACAGTCAGCGATGTCGGGCATGCATGCAATGTCAGGCATGTGTGATAAGACTGACTATGTGGGGAGGAGGGAGGGGAGGAAAAGAGGGCCAGGGCCAGCCAGGGGCATGATTTGCTGGTTCTCCAAACTGCGCAGAATCATAACAACGGTTCCATAGAACTGGTCGAACGGTAGAATTCCATCCCTGCAAACAAGGATGACTACCTATTCTGGCATTTTGCTTTTCACTCTTTGCTAAGGAATTACAATAAAAGGAAAGTAGTTTGATTCTGTGTTTTGCTGGGTTTTTGGATAAACTGGCCACAAAGTCAAAATTATTCCATTCTTCAGTGAGTGGTTTTTGCTTTATTGAAAACAATCTTCATCTTTTGCCTAGCTTGCCAACTGTTCATTTCAGAAATATTTTCTTACCCAAACAGAAAACAAAATTATCATGGGCAAATTGCTATGGCTTCAAAATTAAAAGAAGTAAACATTGGTTTATTAAAGAAAGAAAGAGGTGTAGCAAGACAAATATAACTGCTTTTCATTAAACAAAGGATGTATTATCACCTCCTGCTGGCTTTCTCATTGACTTATGGGAAGCTGACTTATGACCATGGCTGACCACAGTGGCAAGACAGTGTGGCAGCATGGCAGCATGAAGAGACCACAACTTTGCTAAATTTTAATGTCCCAGCTAATGGGTTCCAGATTTTGGACACATTCTTTAAGTTAGTCCATTTTTAAAAGATTTTTTAAAATCCAGTCTTTATTATTTTTAAGTTAAGACAACAAGCATACCTTATACTCCTTTTTCCTATTTTCCCCACCACAACAACCCTGTG